>JAYESA010000008.1:112589315-112591815 GCA_036927795.1 Iris macrosiphon | reverse complement strand
TGAAATTACTTTCTTTTAAATATTACTGTACTTCTTTGATGATATCGTATCTTGTGTCGTATTGACCTCTTTTGATCGGTGTTCAGGATGCCTCCGAAGACATGATCCTATCATACCATTCCAGCAGTTGCTACCAAGAGGTTTGCTACCTCTCGTCCAGCTCGTATTCAGGCAGCTGCTACCGCTCCACTCACCACTCCTGCGGTTGAGGGAGCATCTACTTCTCTCGGAGATCCTCCTCCACTTGTCGATCCGAGGACTACCCCAGTCGTTCCAGTGGTACCTCCACCACCTCCTCACCTGTAGACGTCGTACAGTTGTTTGCATTCTTCAGAGAGATGATGGACGAGCAACACCGTCAGGTGGATGTGGTGAGGCTGGGCATTGAGAATGCCCACCAGGTGGCCATGATGGCAGTAGACAGAGTGGCTCAGATCCAGCCACAGGTAGATCAGACTCAACATCCGAGGCCAGGCAGTATTATTGACTTCCAAAGGATGTGGCCCAAGGAGTTCTGGGGTACAGAAGGGATCCTTTACGCGGATGACTGGATAGAGCATATTGAGGGATTTTTTGGCTGGCACAGATTTCAGACAACATGTAGATAGAGGCAGCAGGCAGTCAGATGTTCGACCTCGCTTTGACGTGGTATCGCACTGATACGAGGATCGCGATACCAGGGCTTACTTGGGAGGGCTTTCAATAGGCTTTTTAAGGAGAAGTTTTTCCCAGATGTGGCGCTTAGTGCTTTGGAGTGCCAGTTCGAGACACTCGTCCAGGGGAGCATGATGGTGGACGAGTATGCAGCAGAGTTCTGCCGTCTGGGCAGATTTATAGAGGGCTTGAGTGAGGCAGCAAAGGCGAAGAAGTTTCGCAAAGGCTTGGTCATGGCGGTCAAGTCTTTGACTAGGAGTGACCGCGAGGCAACTTTCGAGCATATCGTAGGGGACGCTCAGAGGGTAGAGGATGACTTGGAGCTCATGTCCAAGAAAGGTAGGAATGATTCAGGTGGTGCGAGTGGTAGTGCGGGACCGTCTAAGCGGCAGAAGACAGCGCAGCAGCCGGTGCAGCGGGGTCAGGATCAGAGAGTGCCCACTTGTGCCTACTGCAGGAAGGCAGGACACACTTGGGATATTTATAGGAGGAGGTTGAAGGTGTTTTTATTCTGTGGATCCGCTGCTCACCAGATGCGAGATTGCCCCACTGTACCTCCATTTGGTAGAGCACAGGATCGGAGAGTTTGAGCTAGGCCATCTGTGACACAGCATCATATCCAGCACCAGCAGGGGGAGATACCCCAGTAGGGCAGGGCTTATGCGTTGACGGTCGAGGAGGCCGATGCTACGGGTGTCGGGTTAGCAGGTCTGTCTCTTTTGTTCTTCTTTCTGTCCTTTTTCATTCCTTGTGGTGTGCTTTATTAGTACCGTTAGACTTTTCTTTGTGATGTGTTAGATAGTGTAGTAACCCTGATTGAGACTGTGATAACATGACTAGTCGGACCATGATCTTGCATGTTGTTTAGGCAGAATTTCTTGACCGTGATTGTTGTGGGTTTGACCTAGAAGAAGTGCGATCGACTTTAAATTTTGAGGACAAAATTTTCTAAGGAGGATAGGCTTGTCACTACCCTATTTCCAGAGCAGGGTATTTTTTTTATTTGGCTAATTGTGTAGTTATCATAAATATTTGTATTAATATTTAATTAGTTGGTTGTATTTATTTTATTAGTTATTTTAGGGTTTTTGCTAGCCTGGACCCATGTCAGACGCTAGTGGACCCATGTCAGACCCAACCAACACCCTTGTCAGACTTATTTATTGGTGTATAATAGTTATTTATATTTTATTTAGTGAGTTGGAGTGATTAGGAATTAATTAGAGTACATTTGGAAACCCCAAACCCAAACCCTATTTTAGCATGCCTTAATTTAAGGATATTTTAGACTTTATGACCCTAATGAAACCCTAACCCTTGCTAATTCCTACTTAGCCGAACATGACCAGCACCCCCTCCCCCATTGCATTTCACTTCTTCTTCTTCTTCTTCACTCTCCGCTCCATTTTCTTCTTCTTTCCTTCTTCCAATTTCTTCCAAATTCAAGTAAGTTTTCTCCATTCCTTCTCTTCCTTCATCTATTTCTTCCATTAATACAAACTCTTACCTTCCATTTTCCCCTAACCTAGGTGTATAGAGCTTAGATTTGGTGTAGAAGCTTGGCTTGGAGGCTTGGTGTGGTGAATTTGGGACTTTTTGGAGATTTTGTCCTTGGGATTCCAACTCCCAAGAGATAAACTCTAATTTCCCCCCTTGTGATTGCTCTAATATAGTGTAATTAGTAGTTTAGGACCTTTCTAGACCTTAGGACTACCCATGAGAGGAAATTGGAGCTTGTTTGGATGTGTTTGGAGACTTTGACATTATGTTTTGTGTCAATTTTGGGTGATATTCGAGATTGGCCCAATTTTTGGTGTTGCCCTAGGTTAGACAGACCTAGGTAGAC
>JAYESA010000008.1:112239005-112589215 GCA_036927795.1 Iris macrosiphon | reverse complement strand
GTGTATATATATATGTATATATGTTTGTGCGTTTATTTATATATATATATATATATATATATATATATATATATATATATATATATATATATATATATATATATATATATATATGTAAGTGTGTGTGCGTGTATATGTTTATGTGTGTGTGTTAGTGTGTGTCGTGGTGTGTGTGTGTGAGTATGCTAGAAAGGGGAGGCTGCGCTGCAGCAAGATGGAGCAGCAGCAGCAGGAAGTAAATAGGATGGCAGCAGCAGATAGCAAGATGAGAGCAGCGCAGCACAGCGGGGAGAATAGGAGCAGCTGCAGCAACATTTGCAGCGAGGCACATCCAGCATTGGCAGCAGCAGCGCCGCGGCAGCAGCAGCGAGTTTCAACACAAGCAGCGCGCATTCAGCAGTTAACCCCCCTCCCCCTTCTTATATATATATATATATATATATATATATGTATATATATATATATATATATATATATATATATATATATATATATATATATATATATTTATATAGATAGATGTGTATATATATAGATAGATATAAGTACATATATATATGTATGGATATATATATTTATAGATATATATGTGTATAGATAGATATGTATATATTTACATAGATAGATAGATAGAGATATATATAGATAGACATATAAGTATGAGTATAGGTAGATATATAGATAGATATGGGGATATATATATATGAGTTGGGTAATGGATATATATATATATATATGTGTGTGTGATATATATATAGATATGTAGGTATATATATGCATATGTGCTTATATATATATATATATATATATATATATATATATATATATATATATATATATATATATATATATATATATATAATTGCTTAGACATATAGCTAGGTATATGTATATATAGATAGTTATCTAGTTAGTTAGTATTAGCGTAGGGTGAGTTAGGTATCTCAATACCTTGAGATACCAAGGTATTGAGGTATTAGGGGTAAGGTATTGAGGTATTGCCTATACTAGATTATATATATATATATATATATATATATATATATATATATATATATATATATATATATATATATATATATATATATATATAGAGAGAGAGAGAGAGAGAGAGAGAGAGATATTGATATTACATATAATAGTATATATTATAGATAGTTAGTTAGTTAGCTAGTGTTAGTGAGAGGGTAATGCGAGTATCTCCATACCTTGAGATACTCAAGGTATTGAGCGTCGGGACAAGGCATTGAATTTTTGTCTAGGATTAAGGTTATACTTGCTTTTATATATATAGTTTATATATATATATATATATATATATATATATATATATATATATATATATATATATATATATATATATATATATAATAGAGGGTATAGACGGAGCGTATCGCGTAGGTTGAGATATCGGATACCGAGGGTATCCCGGTATCTCAAGGAGGCGAGTTTGGGGGTTTATTAGCTTAATGATCTAGTTTTAACCTAGAATTTTAGGGGCACCCTAACCGTAGTTGTCCCGGTTGACCGCCAAAGTCAACGTTTGACCTAGTTTTGACCCAGAGTTGACTTTTTGACCCCGATTTTACCAGTTTGACCCGATTGACCTAGAACAACCATAGAAGCTTATTTGTAGCTAGTTTGACCTGATATTCATGCATCTTTACCTTTATGCACCAGTTGATATATGTATATTTTCTTGTCCATACTTTATTTCCTTCACCTTGCTACTTGCTACAACTGCTTTATAGTTTTTATCATTTAACTGAAACTGTTGTTAGAGGTGTACTTGCTCCAATCCTGACTAGATATATTTTTCAGAGGATCTGGAAGATTGGTGTCCCACATTTTATGGACCTCAGCCTATCGATGGTACAGACAGGGACCCCCTAGTTCAGGAGTAATTTTTGGGTTGGTAGCGGGGATCACTAGGACCTCAGTTGTTGTTTTTATTAGCTTTTGGTACCGGATTTGTCCCCGGCTTTTGGTTTGAGACCTTGTATTATATATGATTCAGGATATTATTGTATTATTTTTATTATTATTGTTGTTGCTGTAGTAGTTGTGTTTAGACTTTGTAGTTGTTAGATTTCTGTGTTATCTTATCGTGCTTAGATTCGTAATTGAGTACTTGTGTTATCATTATCATATTGCTCCTCCGTTTGGAGTTAAGATCTTGACAAGTACTTATATTGATTGTGTAAGATTGTTAGCTAGATAGTAGACCTAGACAGTGTTCTACCGCCGATGCTGCGGCGTAGGCTGGACGTACCCATGACTCATGCCCAATTTTTTGGGTACGGGTCGTGACACTTGGCTACCAAAACCTCGCTTCTCTTATCCTAATGTTGCAGATGACAAGGGAATATGTGTGATTATTTCTGACAACGAGAAGCCACTCGTTAACAGTTCTGCTCTACGGTCCCCAGTTTGTGACTCGGTAGAAAACACCCTTAGCCATGTCAGTATGCCAACTAAGGGAAAGAAATTACAAAATTCTCGCAATAACAAATTAGGGGTGCGCCAACCATTCCTTGGTAGAGAAATTCAATACTATTCTAAGGGGATTGCCCATGCCCAAACAACCAAGCTTCTGCATGCTCATCGTAGTATGCAAGGCGATACATGCATGGACTCTACGGTCCAACACAACCCCTGGGGAAAGAAAAATGCATAAGTACATTCTTATTCCCTCGGCAAAGGTGGAAAAGGAGCATTCCAGACTCCATGCCTTGACTTCTCCTCAAGCGTACATTCTCAGCCACAGATGTGAATTACGTGTATAAAAGATGGAAGGTTGTGCGCATCTAAACTTGAAGCTCTTGATTGTTCACACATTTTCCAAGATCTGCGCACAAAATTATGTACTCATAATGTACAAAGTCAGATTATGCCTACCACTTCTTCTTTCCTTCCTTTTTCTGATTTACGAAATATTCTTACGCGAAAGCATAGAGAAAGGGAAATTTTTGTTTCTATAATGGCGCTTCCAAGTGAGCACCATTGTCACTGTCATAACATTGTAATCAATTGTTGTTGTTCAAAAGCAATTAAATCATCTACTGAATAGTCTGTGTTGGACCGATTGTACTACACTTCACCGACTAGACATCGTTCTGGGAGACGGAGTGAACAACAAGATGATGATGATTTGCTGTTTGTCCCTGTCTATATGGCATTGAGGCTTCCTCACAGCGGGATGCGTTCAAGATGAAGCACCTCTACGTCGTCAGCAAGCCAAAGGAGATTCGACCAACTTGTTGAATCCTTTGAAGGAGTGTACCAAAATACTCGTTTCCGAAGGAGATAACCCTTGCATGCGAGGAACGGTCATTCTTTAGAATCTAAAATAAACTTTCTTAGAGATAGCCTACCTCTTGGCTCTGAGACTGATAGTGTAGACTCTAGCTACATAATACAATCCAACACTCCTTCTGTTGACCACAGAGTGGTTAGTGTTATGCAAACGGTGATGGGCAAGATGCCACTACATCCGGAAGCACTGAACAATGCCTCAACACACTTGAGGCCACCGTTAAATATATGCATGCCATGATGCAGAGCATGCATCAGTTGTTGATGGCTCAGATTGTTGCCACAGTCACACCAGCACATGTTGCCACAACTTTACCAGCACAACCACCTCTGGGTAATGCAAACCCGAACACTAGTCTCAACAATGAGTCAGCGGTGCTAGTCTTAACCCTTTTAATGTTGGGGCTAGGCCTACGCTGGTGACGCTAGGAACTCAGCCAACTTCTCTCCAGTCGACTACACCACCTTAATCGGATGACACAGAAGATGCCATCCGGGAGTTGCACGTCCATTTGGACAATATGAAAACCAAAGAGAAGCTGCAAAAGCTCAGGATAAGACATCCTTATCCCGATGAGTGGAATAATGTTATTTTTCTACCCAAGCATAAACCGTAGTCCCTGATTCCATTCGATGGGAAGAAGTCCCCTGATTAGTTCATGAACAACTTTGAATCCATAACGGGATACCTACCACGAGATAATGTGTTGCTCACCAAGCTAATCATCGAAACCCTAACCGATGTAGCTTACGAGTGGTTTTGCAGCCTCCTAGATTATTGCATCACGTCGTTTGACGACCTTCGACTACTATTTTTCTCTCGATTTTATAATGGCGAGATGGATATGACTATGTCAACCCTCATTGACATGGCTCAGAGGAAGAAAGAACCTACACGTGCCTTTATAGAGTGCTTCAGATAGACAACTCTGAAGATGCCTCATGGGATCTCCGATTTTGTGCTCATAGCACTTGTAGAGAAAAATATTTGTCGGTAGTAAAACTCTGTATAGGAACAACCATGTTTAAAGAGTGGTCAACATTCATCGCGAATGATGAAATTAAGAGAACGAATGCAAAAGATATCCATCTGTTTGGGATTTAAGTTGTCTGGTTTTGATGATCGGGAAAAGCGTCCCCAAAGCAACAACAACAACAAAAACCATAATGGTAAAGGGAAAAAAGTTCTGGTAGTGAATATATCCAAATGGGCACCCTCCCCACCAAAGCAGAAGGCTCAAAAAATCTGAAGCCCAAAGAAGAGTACTCCTTCGATGATGAAGATGTGATCAGCATCTTCGATGTTCTGATAAAAAGCAACAAGCTGAAGTCGCCTGACTTTAGACGGCCAGAAGAAACAAATTGGACAGATGATCCAAAGTATTGTCTGTATCACTGATACATACATCATCCTACAAAGGAATGTTACATGTTGAAGAGAAAAATATAACAACTGATAGACTCTAAGACTATCATGCTCCAAAATGATAAGAAGACGGTCACCGCGAACTTGGTATCTCTTCAATTTGGTGACTTACCAACATAGGAAGTTCCAGATGGTGTCGTATATATACCAAAAGCAACAATGAAGTTTGTCAACCTTCTTCCAGGGGTGAAGAAGCAAAGGGGTTGGTCCCTCTTACCACCCCACGAGACAAAGTCATCTGGGTTCATTCCAACATCGCAAACGAGATGGAGTAGGAGAATGCCTATTCCAGTTCTAAGTCCAAAAAAAAGGGGTAAGTCTAACCACATAGTCCTTTCCTTAGTCCCCAAAGAAGCAATGACTGGAGAGACTAGGTTGAGTAAGACCTATTTATGAACGTATACACCAGCCCAGGAAGATGATCCTTATGTTTTCTCTACTCCTAATGCCACAAATGCTGTCGAAGCAGACCCGTCGAAGCCTACAATAGCAGAAAAATTTAAGCAGAAGGAGGTCCGCTTTGACAAGTCTTTAAAGAAAAGCCAATCTCAGGGACTTGCAAAGCCATATAACTTAGATATATTGGCACAACTAGCCAATATGCAGGTCATCTTTCTATCTTTGAGTTACTTCGCCTCTTGTAGAAAACTCATGATGTACTGAGCGAGGCGCTAACACACGCTGACTCGTACTTGACTCAACAAAAGATGCCAGCTGAAGAACCTGTGGCATGCCCTCATTGCCATAGTATGATGGAGAAGATCCCAAACATCACCTTCTTTCAAGAAGACATGTTGCTGAAGGATCATCGCCACGATAGGCCACTATACTATACTGGTTACATCGGTTCTATAAAAGTGAGCCAGATACATATTGATCAAGGCTTATCACTAAGCATCATCCCTAGGATCCTGTTATGAGCTCTGAAGATTCTGATGCACAACCTGCCAACGACCAACACAATAATCTTAGTCTTCAATGCTAGAAGAAATCGCCCACATGGGAAAATATGCTGAAAATTCAAATAGGCGATCTTCGAACTAAGGTTACATGTTATGTGATTGAATATGAGGTATCCTACAATGTATTGCTTGGACACCCGTGGATACACGAGAACATGATAGTGCCTTCTACCTTGTACCAATGCTTCAAGTATATGGACAGTCAGGGAGAGGTCAAGATGAAGTTTGCTGACATAAATCTGTTTAAGGACGTCAAAGCGTACTACTCTGATTATGTTCTTTATACACTAGAGTACCTGGAAGAAAAAGCCAATGAGGCCGATGATGAGGTTGAAAGTACTCTAAGTTAGGGTCCCCTTATGATCCGAGTCAAAGGGTGTATCACTCGCAAAGATCCTTCGAAGCCTATTGTTATCAACATCCGTAAATTAACTCACAAAGAGAAGGCAAAAGGAATATTGGTGATAGATATTACCAAAGCCAAGCAGAAAGAACCTCGTTATTAACCTTCGTCGCAACAAGAATCCTGCCCCAGAAAGTCAGCCTTTGGTCATTAATCTCATTAAGCCTGCTATCAAAGAAGAGCTTGTTGTTGATTTTATTGAGGAGAATGAGATTTTGTACTTCATGAATAAAGATGATGCTCCTTTGTACTAAACTGATATTGATTCTTTTGTTAGAGAGTTCTTATACGCTCTTTGTGCTTATGATCCCCTATCTATACCGATGGAACCACCCTTCCAAATAGGCCTATCATATAAGTCCTGTGATGGTGCTTGCTTTTTGGTTCCAGTAAGAAGGAATGGAGACCAATAAATAGTCTTTGACAAAGCTAATAACAAGAAGATTTCGTATACCGATGACTCAGAGGAGGATACGAGAAAATGCAACTTTATCGCTATAGTCTTGCCAAAAATATCATCCAATAGATGGGCTATGATTTGAATTCTGATAAAGGTCTCAACTATGGAAAAGGCCAGCGTCTGCTAATACACCATTTCTCTCCAAAAGGTAAACCTGAAACCTACTACCAGCGAATACGTATTCATTTAGGCTATGTCACTCCTCCGAAAACTCCTGAATGCTCAGAGACGGATGAGAAAATACCTTCTCACTCTTCTGAATCATCATTTTAGGATTCTGACAGGAGCATAGGTGAAGTATTCAAACACGCATTTTCTATCAACATGGTGTTAGCTGACTCAATTAACAAAGATGACCAATCATTCGAACCTTTAAAAACGGATCCGTGGGCACAATGAATGGAATCACAATGGTTGCTACGGTTTGAGCAACGTGAACCGCCTACAAAGGATAAAATCATCCAGATTGATGTAGAAGATTAGTCTTTTCCAAAACCAATCTTCATCAGCAAAAGTCTCTCAGATGAAGACAAGCAAGCGCTTATACAACTCATAAAAGAATGTATTAACGTCTTTGCCTGGAGCTACGAGGATATGCCCGGTTTGAATCCCCAAATAGCCACACACAAGATCAAGATACATCATAATGCTAAACCAGTGAATCAACAACAATGATAGCTCCATCCAGATATGATGGATGTGATCGAAGCTGAAGTTAAAAAGCTGATGGCATGCGGCTTTGTTCACGAAGAGCAACATCATGAATAGTAAGATAATGTGGTCCCGGTTAATAAAAAGAATGGGAAGATCCAGGTCTGCATAGATTACAAAGATCTAAATTCGGCTTGCCCAAAAGACAAATCCCCTCTCCCAATTACAGATGTCATGATTGACAATACCTACAATTTTGAGCGCATGTCATTGATGGACAGGTTCTTGGGATATAATTAATTCAATATGTTTCCCGTTGATAAAAAGCACACATCATTTAGGAAACCATTGGGAGTGTAATGCTACATAGTAATGCTCTTCGACTTGAAGAACGTAGGGGCAACGTACCAACGGGCCATGAGTACATTTTTTGTGAGCATTTGCGAAAGACGGTGGAATGCCATGCTGACGATTTTGCAGTTAAGAGTCATTTCAAAGATGATCATCTTCAAGATCTGAGCACGGTGTTCGAATTAATGCGTGAACATCAACTCAAAATAAATTCGACCAACTCCTTCTTGGGAGTTTCCAGACAAGTTTCTCGGATTCGTTATAACTTGTAAAGGTATTCACTTTGACCATGACAAAGTCAACACCATCCTTGAAAAGCATCCTCCATGTAACCTCAAGGAGCTTCGTGGACTGCAAGACCGATTGGCATATATCAGGAGGTTTATATCAAATCTTTTAGGATGGTGCCAGCCATTCACCTAGCTCATGAAGAAAGGAGTGTCGTTTGTTTGGAATAAAGCATGCTAGTGAGAATCGATGACATCAAATAGTACCTCATAAACCATCTAGTTTTGATGGCCCCGATTGTGGGAAACCTTTCTTGATGTATGTTCGGACAATGGATTACGCTTTAGACACTCTGCTTGCACAAAAAAGTGATAAAGGTTATGAACATGCTATCTACTATCTTAGTAGCATGATGATCGATGTCGAGCACAGGTACAACCCTATAAAGAAAGAATGTCTCACCTTGGTGTTCTCTATCCAAAACATACGTCATTATATGACTGGTCAAACAATCCACGTTATATCCTGAGTAAATCCCCTTTGGGTGCTAATGACTAAACCGAGTACACTCAATTCTTGCCTGGATACGTGGGCAATGTTGTTATCCCCATATGACATAGTATTTGTCCCACAAAAGGCGATAAAAGGCCAAGCCTTGGCTGACTTCCTCATAGCTCATCTAATTCCTGAAACCTTAAAATTGTATGACGATATTCTAGACGAAGTCCTGGAGTCCAATATAGCAATGGGAGACAACACTTGGCAAATGTTCTTTGACGGGGCATCCATAATAGGGCCCAAAGGCAATATCGTTGTTGGTATAGGGATAGTCCTAGTCTCTCTCGATAAGTTGCTGATATATCGTGCATATTCTCTCATAGAACCTTGCTCTAACAACGTAGCAAAATATAATGCTCCAAGTTAGCAAAACAGCTGGAGATTGAATATCTAGAAATCTGTGGTGACTCTAAGATGATAGTCAATCAGGTTAGAGGGGAGTGTGAAGTTTTCATAAAGACCTCATCCTCTATTATCATGCTATAATCGAGCTAGCTTCAACCTTCTCGGGATTCTTCATCGAGCACGTCCCTCGACAACATAATATTGAAACAGATGCTTTGGCCGGATTAGTAGCTTCCTTAGCTATTCCACTCAGAAGATAATATTCGATCACAGTGATTGGTCGAGATTTGTTCTACGCCAAGAATAATTTACAAATTCATCATAGCTATGCAACAAAGATGAGTCTTTATTATAATAGATTAGAGGTTTCCTTTCATAGACTATGCTGCTTACGAAATTCTTCCGGATGATCCGAAAGAAGCCAACTCTATTAAAAGATGTTCTCTCCGGTTCTATTATGATGCATCATCCAATTTATTATATCGACGTTCACATGGTGGACTCCTGCTGCGGTGCCTCTCAAATATTGAAGAAAAATAAGTAATTCATGAAGCTCATGACGACACTTGTGGGGTACATCAATCGGGCCCCAAGTTGCAATATAGATTCAAAATGGGTTACTACTAGCCCACCATGGTGGAAGATGCAATAAAATATGCTCATAAATATAGAGCATGTCAAATCGATATTGATTTTATATACCAAACCTCAGAGTTCCTATACCTTACAGCTGCATCTTGGTCATTTGAAGCTTCAGGATAGACATCATAGGTCATATATGTCCGCCTTTGGCCAGAGGTTATTGGTTTTATCTAGCAATAACAGACTATTTCTCCAAATAAGCAGAAGCAGTGCCACTCATTAAAGTGATAACATCTAATTTGATTAGTTTTGTTATACATTATGTTATTTACCGCTTTGGTGTTCTCCAGAGGATAATATATGAAAATGGACGACAATTTGCTAGCCAGTCATTCTATCGGTTCTGTGACAAGAATCATATCCAAAATGTGGCCTCGACAGCATACAATCCTGCGGCTAATGGTTTAATGGAAGCCTTTAATACGACGATAATCAAGCTACTCAAGAAGTTTATTTCATCCAACAAACGTAATTGGAATTAGAAGCTCGGAGAGTACTTATCGGCATATCGGACCACGATACGGACTCCGACCGATAACACGTTATAATCTTTGGTTTATGGGTGTGAAGAAGTTCTTTCTCTCGAGATCCACATCCCTTCTCTCAGGATAGCCCTTTTTAATGAGCTGACTACCTAGAACAATGATCACTTACTATTACAAGAGTTAGAAGCATTGGATGAAAAAAATTTGCAAGCTCAGCAGCTCATTGAGCTATATCAAGCATGTATCTCCAAAGCTTTCAACAAGAAAGTCAAAGAAAGGATATTTCAAGTCAGTGAGCTTGTCATATCTGTTAGAAGACCAATGATTATGACACACAAAAGTAAAGGCAAATTCCAAGCTAAGTACGAAGGCCCTTTCGTAGTAGAATTACTATATTCCAACGGTACGTACATAATAGCAAAGCCTGACGGAGATTTGTTCCTCAAAAAATCCTATGTCTAAGATAGACTCATACTTTCGCATCCCCAGCAGAGCATTTTTAAATATACAGTATGACATTTACTCTCCATAGTGTATTTTAAAATATATTATTCATATTCAAGAGTATTGGATATATTATGGATGATATATCCACCTAGAATTTCTCTTTCACAGTGTGGCTAGATATTATTATCACCAATAGCCTTCCCCAAGAGAGTCGATAAAAATTTTCATCCCCTCGAGCTATTATTTGTATTCAAGAGTCTTGAATACGCAATAGGTAATAGATCTTCCAAAATTCCTCAGTGGAATAGTCCTCATATTCGACAAAATGTTTTTTTTAAGATCTCTTAAAAAAATCTTCTCGAGCAAATAATCATATTCTTAGGGCCCCAATTGCTTTAAGGATGTCTTATTTCTGATCCCCAATTGGATTAGAAATACTCTTGAATATTTCTTCCCCAGCTAGGATAAAATATTTTCAATAATGCTTCATGTCTATACTACCTCTAAACTATCCCTATTCACTCTCCCAGTAGAGTGGATTCACTATTCAAAGAAAACAATAATGTCCATATTACCTTAGCATTATTTTTCCCAAAAAAAGTTAAGTTCCTACAGAGCAATATTCGTCCACGTCCATATCACCCGCGAGCAGATATCTCTAGTTGTATCTTAATCTGAAAGTCTGCCATGTCCATACTACCTCTGGGCAGACGTTCCATCTACCAAATGTTTTACTATCATGTCCATATTACCTCTGATAGTGTTATTCATTTCAACTTATTATATGTATCTAATGTTATGTACGCCATGGATAAAGAGTCCACAAAAATATATATGGGGGACATATGAACGATAGAGAAACTTTATTTGATTCGAAATAAAATTAACCTACCAAACGTGACTGTCAATACAAAAAAAAGACCATCCTTCATACCATTGAGGAGGAGCCAAGAGTTCGAGGATTCTGTCCCTCAGCAGAGCAAGTTGTTCGTCTTTCTTATATTCAGATTTTTGTCTAGCCTCAGCCCTCGGGGTCTCTTCAGCCTCATATTTCGTCAAAGGAGTATATAATTTGACAATATTAATCCAAGTCTGATTAATGGCCGCCTTCGCTTGTTCGAGACCAAAGAGACCATTATTCATTAGATGGTATTTAGTCAAATTTTTTTGACCCTTGTCTTGCAGCATCATTATATTCTTCTGAGACTCCTTGATCAAGGCCTCTAGCTAAGCTATCTTAGAAGAAATATTATCTTTGATAGACCAATATTGAAGGACTGAGAAACTAGTGGTGTTTAATTCCTCCAATAACTGGGCCCCATGTTCTTCATGCGCCTTCCTCTTTTCTTCAAATTCTATTTTTTTTTGCCTGGAATTGAGAAATTATTGACTCATACTCGGCCTTGATGAGTAAAGTCAGATTCCCTTCATGAAGTTGTAACTATTCAGTGATAGGTTGCTCAAGCCCGTTCATAATGTGCTCCAATGCTAAGGCAATACTGAGGCACGATCCTCACTATTGCAGCTCATGATTATATAGATATGAGAAAGAACCATGTTCCTCATTTCATTAAAAGCCAATTCCTTGTGAAGTACTAATCTCAAGACGTTGCCCATACTTATCCATTATCCACGGAGTAAAGCGAGTCCAGCGGGTATTGGCATTGCTGACTGTCATGACCCGCACCCGTTGTAGGGATGCAAGTCGGGAACAACGTCCAGCCTACGTCGAAGCATCGACGGTAGAATATTGTTTGGGTAATCTATCTGATCAATATATTATGCCACCAATAATATCAATATACTCAATCACAGATCTAAGATAAAAATGAGCACGAATATGATAAAAAAATAGAATAGTCATAATATAACTCATGAGTCAAATAATACCATCAATGAGTCAGAGAACTACTAAAATATAAGCTACAGACAAATCTAGTACATAAAGAATATCTAAGAAGCTACAAGTTACGGGTCTTCTGTCTCAGTCGGGATGAGTCCCTCCTGAGCCAGTGTCTCTGACTCTAAGCTCACAACATCCTGAGGCCCGTAATGAGTAGGGTACCACTTCTCAGTGTCTCAGTGTCATCTGAGAAAAATATATCCAGTCAGAAAAGGAGCCGAGTACGTCTCTAACAGCAGTTCTAATCAATGATATAAACTATGTAACAGTAAATAGATATGAATATACAAGATGCAATAATAGATACAAGAGATATACAATAAAGAAAATACTGAAAATAAATATAAGAATGAACAATATGGTAATTAATAAGAATATAATGACTAAGTAGTGAGTACCAGCTTTAACATATGATCGACTTGGGAACTTGATACAAGATTAATGGCCTGGCTAATCATATGTGCGGTGTATGATTAACACTATTCAATGAACAAGACTTGATACAAGGAGGGTATGATCACATATCTATACTACATACTCTCCGCCCCGACTGGTATAGTGGATCCAACCATGGTACGTTATGGCAAAAGATTCTTTAGGAAGGTAGCAAGTCTCCCCGAGAATCAATGTTTGTACATGTACAAGAAGAACAAGGAAACAAGGCTTGCACAAGATACACCATATATACCAAGAAATAATATCTCATGACGAGATCCGGATATACCAATCTGTGTAACCATCATGTCAAAAAATCAAGAATATCTACACTATATACAAGGAACATAGAGGATATCATAAATGAGAAACTATCAGAGAATGTACTTGTCTGAAACCCGGTATACAGTATTACAGATGTACGGTACAGTGCCTCGAAGATCTAGATATGAAATATAACATCAATACAAGGTTTCAAAATAAAAATAAGTTAAACTAGTAAACATCTGGGTCAAAGAGTCATTTCTAACTCAAAACAGTCAAACTAGGTCAACTCTAAGTCAAACCGGTCAAACTACCTATTTTTAGGTTGCTTGAGTCTATCTCTAGGATATTGGGTTCATACACTAAGAATCTAGGTCACACTTGTAAAACCCTATATTTTTAAATATTTTATTTAATTAATTAATTAGTTATTTAATTTATTTATAATATTAGTAATTATTTGGATAATATATAGGTAGTGATTTAAGTACCTAGATAATTATTTATTTAGGATTGTTGTACAAAAACCTATTATTTATTTTAGGAATAATTTTAGAGGGGTGATAGAATTTTGTAGAATTTAATTGGGTGCTAATATAATTTTTATATACCTTAATTATATATGTAAATATTAAAAATAGCGTATTAATAATAAGTATAATAATTATAATAATAATCATAATGTATATAATAATAATAATAATTATTATAATTATAATTATAATTATAATTATAATTATAATTATAATAATAATGATATTATTATTATTATTATTATTAGTATTAGTAATACTAATAATTTTAGTAATAGTATTAAGAAAAGAAAATAGAAAAGAAAAAGAAAAAGAAAAAGAAAAAGAAAAAAAGAAAAAAATAAATTCCTAACAGTAACTACCCCCCCACCCCGCTGTACAGACCCGCGATTAACCCCTGCTATCTCTCCCTCTATATATATGAACTCTCTCATAAACCCTAACCCTAAACACCAACCCACCTCGATCACCTGACCATCGCGCCGCCGACCCAGAGCCACCACCGCCGGATCCCAGCGCCGCCCGCCGCCGGCTGCACACCCGCCAAACGCCGTGCACGTGACAGAGAATACGCAGCGATGAGCCTCCCTTCCCACGTCATTTTCCATCGCCTCGCTCGACTAAACTCGACCTCGTCTTCGCTGGTACGATCCTGACCTATCCCTCTCTAAATCCCATATATTAGTTTCCATCGTGCAGCACGCAAAACTAGGTAAAAATTGACGCCAACTTTAGAAAAACTATATTTTTATATTTCAGAAAATCTATTTGCGATGACCCATGTTCAAGGGCTCGTATCTCCCACCACAGGGATCCAAACCTAAAAATTCTTTTTGCTATGGAAAGACCACCTAACCGAAATTAATTTCTATCTATTATAATATTTTACTTATTGCTGTATGCTGATTTAAATCGGTTTAAAAATCCCAAAAATCTATTTTTTGCAAACTTTAAAATTTGTGATACGGAGCGCGCTCCGCCAAACGGGACCGCCCTATCGTGTACCAAGTGCACCAAAAGGTGCGCACGGTATACCCAGACGTGTGGACTTTTGTGAAAACTGATTCGGACGCATGTGCGTGTCAGAATCAACCCGTATCCGCGACAAGTCTCTGTATCGCAACTTTTGTAAAAAAACTGCACATTTAGTGCACGCTCATCAGAATGAGACAAAACTTATGCTACTAGACTCGTGGTATTGCACCGGTCTTGTGACCCAATTTTCATATAATTCTAAGGCAGTTGACCAAGTCGCCTATTGGCGGGCCCCATGGTTGACTTTTTGGGCAAATTTGTGTTCGGCTCACCGGAATCCAAAATTGGATGTACCGTTGAGTTCGTATTGACATTTAGAATTGGTTTAACCTTTAAATATGTCTTATTTAAAGACTGTTACCCTTGTACTCTTTTTGGTGTAAAGTGGGCTACAGGTGGACCCTACTCTGACTCGAAAATACCGTTTTGCCCCTGTGTCCAAATTGGACAAAAGGGTAGTATTTTTTAGCTATCTCGCTTATTCTGAAAATATTGGTGATATTTATTTCAGTATCCGGAGACGTTCATTCTGAGGTTGTAGTTTCTGACTCTTGGTGTTGACATCGGGATATTATATTTTGTAGCTTTTTTGCCAAGCAAGTATACCTTGCCAAATTATTTATAGTACTTTGCATGTGCTGAGCCTCAAATCGATCCTGTTGGGCATTGAATCATTCTTGTTAATTTTCAAACATGTCAATCAGCCTACCAATTTAGTTATCGCTCACGCCCGTTGCGTACGATGTCCCTAGATTACTCGCTTTTGTCATCTTGCTACAAAAGAAGGTAGCTTGCATTAGTCTCATCACATATTATAAACTTATTGTATGGGTCATTAGATTTTTAAGCTCTTCAAGATCTGGACATTTAACACCTTCAGTTTACTTATATAGATTCGCAACCATTTTCAAAATCCAGGACTTTTAAAATCGCTTGAAAACTTATATCATTTTTGAAAATAATATTTGAAGAGGCCAAGGACGTAAAGCCATGCTCTGATACCACATGTCATGTCCTGGTCCCGTAAGGGCCGATCGTCCTTGCTTGGCCCCTACGGAACCGATCATCCTCGCTTGGTACGCGATGCCGTGCAAGCCTAAGTTGCGCTTGTATCAGGCATTATACCTGCACAAGACATAAGTTAGACAAAAATATACATATATAAATAAGAAATATAAATATAGAGAACCAATGTTGAACACAGAACACAAAATACTTTTTTTAATAAATACCTGAAGATAGGATTATAAATTACTTGCTTGGCTGAGTTAAAAAAAATACCATAGATGGCTTATAACTCTTTTTCTAAACCCAAAACTAGCCACAACGTCCATATATTATATTATTTTAGTAGGACCAAAAATCAAAACAACTAGCAGAAGAAGAGCTTGGACACAGGAGAGGAAAGCTAAGAAAGTAGCACGAGCACGGTTTCGCTGAATGGATGCGCTAGTACTGGTTCAAAATGTTCGCCAAGCTCTTACTACCAGAACATGAAGATTTGCCCACAAACGTGGGTCAGTACTACAACATGTACTGGTGTGGGACTATGGCCAAACTCACCTAAAAAATCCACACTAAGTAAATATCTGAAGATAGCATTATTAGGTGATCTTTTTAGTTGTTTAGTTTCTTTAACCATTCATACAAGAAAACATAAACAATAGATAGACTACGTATATGATAAATCTTATCCACGGTTAAGCGATTATCCCTGTAGCAGGCACAAGTTAGCAACAATTTGCATATATGTATATATAACTCATGCATCTGTTGGCATCAAGTTTCAAGTGTGTATAGCAGGTAACTTATCATACGACCTAACTATATGATGGTCCATGGGAAATGCATGTTATATAAACATAAACACCCCCTGATCACGAGAACTTCATTGCCTCAGGGTGTTCCTCTGATCCCTACTAGGGCGAACGGGGAGTGCCCCGGGAACCGTTCGTGGGATTACCCTTTGTGCAAAAGTTGTCTAAAGACAGATGCATGGTATACAGCTCTATCATATAAATTTTACTATGCAGCAGTTAGACTATAAATGAATATCTCTATCTCTTTACTATTTTTATCTGGTAACCCATGCGAGGTTTTTCTAAACATCTCTTGTGCAATATATGAGTAAGTAACAGATACATGTCTATTTTAACAAGCATTTGTACAATTATATATATATATATATATATATATATATATATATATATATATATATCAAGCATGTAATTCATCATTTTTAGCTTATCTCGTTTAGTGAGGCATCATTAGCATAGGAATGTGCATCTCGTGCAGACTAGGGATCATTTTATTAAAGCGTATGGACTGAAAAATTTATCGAAGGGCCTAAGCAACTCACCTATTGAATCGAACGAGAGAATAGGAAAGCCTTATGCAACAATCACTCCTTGATTATGCGTCCTAAAATTGCAATAATACTTGTTTAGCATCGTTCGATCTCTTTCCCTTACGATTCGAAAAGAATGTGCAAGCGAGAAAAGTGAATCATGAAAACTAAGTCATCGAAAGCAAAATAAAACACAAAGCAACACAAAACCAAGCAACAAAATAACCAACAAAAATACTTGGAGTCATTTCAATAGAAGCCGTTCCATTAGTTTGAAGCATTCATTGCAATTCGTCTGTGTTGATTGGCGGTAAGGTTTTTCGAGACTCAATTCTCAACCGAGTCAAAGTAACAAGTGTCCCATAAGTAAACCGCTAGAAGCGGGGCATTACACTACTGAGGTAGTGGATGGCATGTTCATGACCTGTGTCAATTTTTGGGCTAATAAAGCACCAAGAGAGTAGTCCATCGATCTCACGTAGAGCAGGAAGAATTTTCCTATGACTGAAGCCACTAGTACCAGGAGCTTTGTGAGGTAGTCCTTGATATCGTTGACGGCTCGTTGACATTCTTCGGTCTAAACGATGGAGACTTCCTTCTTCATAATCTGAGTGAAGGGTTAACATCGCCTAGAAAGGTTGGCTAGGAACCTCATAATGTATGCTAATGTTCCTTGTAGCCCTCGAAGCTCTCGAAGGTTTCTTAGAGGGTGCATATCAAGGATAGCCTTAGTTTTCTCAAGGTCAATGTGAATACCCTTTGAGGTTACAATAGAACCCAAGAACTTGCCGCTGGAGACTCCCAAAAAAGACTTGGCTGGGTTCATTTTGAGCTGATATGCTCGTATTAGGTTGAACACCGTCTTCAGGTCATGGATGTGATCTTGCTGAAAATGACTCTTGACAGCAATATCGTCAACATAATACTCGACTGTCTTGCGTAGGTGTTTACGGATGATGGTGCTCATCGCTCGCTGGTACATTACATTTATATTTTTTAACCCGAAGGGCATTACTGTATAATAATATATCCCTATTAGTGTTCATAATGTCGTATGCTTCTCGTCATCCAGAAATATCTTAATCTGATTATAGCCTGAGAACCCATCTATGAAGGACATACGCTCGAAGCTACAAGTATTGTCAACCATTACGTCTGTGATTGGAAGAAAAAACTCATCATTTGAGCAAGTCGTGTTCAAGTACCAAAAGGACTCAGATTTTATCATTTTTCTTGATGACGGGAACGATATTATCTACCCAATCTAGATGTTTCTCTTAGCAAATAAAACCACTTGATATCAACTTTTTTACTTCATATCTGATTACATCCATAATGTCTGGATGGAACTGCCTTTGTTGTTGTTTTACTTGTTTGGCGTCTGGCAGGATATTGAGCTTGTGCATTACGATTTGTGGATCCAACCCCAGCATATTTGTATAGCTCCATGCCAAGACATCGATGTATTCCTTAACCAACTGGATAAGGGATTCACGCTCTTCAGTGGAGAGATTTTTGCTGATGAAAATAGGTTTAGGAGCAGAGTCGTCGCCCAAATCTACTTGTATCACCTCAACTTCAGTAGGAGTTTCATGCTGCTCGAACTGTAATTCTTACTTTGCTTCAAGTTTTTAATCCTATGGTTCTACTTCAAAGAGCTCGATCGGGTATTCATTATCGTCTTCTGGGTCAGTTTATGCCATATTGATAGATAAAATTTGTTTGAGCATATCCCTGATGCTAATATTGGAGTCCCAAGCGGATGATTGTGAAGAGTGAGATTACAGCTTGCCCTCTTCCCCCAAATTATCAGGAGTTGTAGGAGGTATGACATACCCTAAACCATGACCAGTTTGTTGGTAATACGTTTCGTGCTTTCCCTTGGGAGCAAAGTGATGTAATGGTAAGCGTCATCATTTTCCATAGTTAAGGCCTTGATCGATCTTTAGGTCATACTCCATCTTATGGAGGATGCGCTTGGTTTTTATGCTATAACGGTAAAGTTGCATTTTATTACTTTTCGGTTTCGGTTCTTTCAGAATAAAGTCTCGACGACCTTGGACCTTTCCAAAAATGATGGGTTTATCGCCTTTTTTCCTTGTCGAAACTATGAAGCAGGAATCCTGGCTAGGGAGGATCGGTCTACTGTGTGAACTATAGTCACTTGTGTGTGCAGGTATAGACCTAAATTATATTTTAAAGAATATATGGCATTCCAATGTGCAACAGTAGAGTAACTCAAGAATAGCCCTTTATTGATGAAATAAGGTATCTTTTTCGAGGGAATTATATCATTTATAGAAGGTAAGTCAGTGGAGGCTACGACATACTCTCCCAGTTCATCTTCTTTATGCATGTTGCTAATGTTGACGGTGCTAGAGCTTTCCTGCTGAGTTTGACTATCAGAGGTTTTGGAGTTTTTATAATAGGAGGATCTTTGTTTGATGGACATCCCTGCCTCCAGAGTTTGACTACCAAAGGCTCAGAAGCCTTTTCCTTGAAGCTTCACCACAAGAGGAGCAAATACATGGGTAGAGCATCCTTTGAGATGGACTCTTAGAGGTTCATCTTGAATTGAACTAACCTATGCTTCTTCGTCGACGTCGTTGCCTCCTTCATCTAGATGGATTGGTTTATACAAGATTGAGTCAGAATAGTTGGCTTTGACCCCCTTGAAAGAATCAACATCGATGAACTCTGTCTTGACGACGCCGTTATTGTCAACAAATTTTAGGAACTGGTAGAGAGTTGATGGCACGATCATGTACTCTTGTATTCCAAGGACGCCCTAGGAGTACGTTGTAGGACACATCCACATCGATAATATAGCAAGTCACCTCCGTCCAAAGGTCACCTATTTAATATTTTGGGCAAATCTTCCCTAGAGGATAACTTATCTCTGCATTAAAGCCACTGATGGTCGTGTTGCTTGTTGCCAACCAATGTATGGGGATCCCTAAGGTCTGAAGCAGACTCCGTGGAATGATGTTGAGAGATGATCCTGGATCAATGTGCATCCGGTCCACCTTAATGGCGCTAATATATCATGTATAGTACAAGGGTCTACCATGCATGTTATTCTTCAACAACATATCTTGTTGCGAGAATGTGATGTTCGAGATCGTCTCCATTATGTTGTCACAGTGGGGACATGCTGCAGGATCCTCTGCCGACAGTTTGACTTAGGCCAGGTAGGAGTCAGCATTTTGTAATGCCACACTCAGAGCGTCACGAGTCTCTTTGGAGAGACAAAAGAGCTCGAAGAGTGATAACTTTGCTGGGGTATTGGCAAACTATGACAATATGCCAAAGTTATAAAGCTTTTCTAGTCCTTAAGCTACATCTTTTCTCAGAGGTTTGTCAAAAAGAACCTTATTCTGCTTTTGCCTGTCCACCATAGGAGGTTGGGACGGGCATGGTTCAGATGCTACTAGAGCTGTGGGTCCGGTAACCGGAGGTGTCCTATCATCTGGAGCCGCATCGTAGTCTCGTCGGTAGGTTTTCCCTGACCTTGTTAGCCCAGTTAGGGCTTTATCAGTCGATGGAGAGACCGTATGACAGGACCTGTTCTTCTTTCCTTTGGATTTGGCAGCGGGAGGCTCCGCTTGCTATATCAAATTTAGGACGATGTCTGGAAGAACCCACATAACTTTGCCTCATGGAGTTGTGAGTGGTACCAGCCCAATTGCTTGAGCTAGAGGGAGGTTAATGACTTCCATGGTTATCTTAGATATTGGGACAACGCCGTCTTGGACTTCTATCACTGGAAAGTCGCCGAATTGGAGGGAGACCATATTTGCTATAACTATTTTGTCTTCAAAGTCTAAAATAAGAACTTTAAAGTCGAGCAGCCGTTGGATATGCCTCTTCAACATGTAGCAATCTCATGTTAGATGAGGGATGTATCGGTAGTAGTGACAGTATTTGGGGTCATCAACTTTGTCCGCCACATCCGGTAGTTTGATATCGGACATCTGCAGTTTTTTTGCCTTTTATCAGCACATAAAAAATCTTGAGATATCATCGTCGTCGAAGCAGTAAGTTTTCTTTGACTTGGGTGCTTCTGTCAGCCTTTGAGTGGACGTGGTCGAGCTTTTAGACACGTTGATAGTGAGAGCTAATTTTCCTTTACTGTCACGGCCATTGGTGTTGACATTATTTTTGAAGGGACACTTCGCTCTGGCATCGCTTGTAGGAAACTATAGTCCCAACAAACGGGTATCCTTTGCATTTTTTCTGTACAGCGGCATCGATATTGATGAATGTCGTCTAATCCTGAAGTGGGACTGAAGTTGTCAACAATTTTACAGCAGGTAAAAAATTCTTCCTGCAAGTGTCCAACAAATGGCTATCAGAAATGCCCAGAGGTAGGTTCAGTGCTGCCTGCCTGAATCGTTCTATGTACTCTCGGACAGGTTCTTTTTTCTTTTGAACTATGTCCATGAGGGAGCTCATAGTCATATCCATTCCACCTTCGTAGAATCGAACGATGAAGAGGAGTCAAAGATCTTCGAACGGCAAAATACAGTTGTCTTGGAGACTACAAAACCAGTCATAGGCTACTCCAGTTAGAGTTTCGACGAAGATCTTGGTAAGGAGTACGGCATCGCGAGGTAGATGTACCATCGTTGAATCAAAGTAATTCATGTACTGACAAGGAGATGTCTTTTCGTCGAACGGGATCATCGAAAGTGGTTTGTACTTGGGACACGTTCAATATATTTTAATGACTTAATATGTTCTTTAAATTTATTGGTTTCATTAAATGACCTATTTAATTCTTCTAATAATGATATATAATGCTCAAAATTTATTAATACTTTAAATCTAGACTTATAAATCTCAAAATTTATTATTGGTTTAAATCTAGACTTAGACTCAGTCATGGATTTAACTTCTGACTCATCTATGAAAGACTCAGTAGGTTCTACTAATGAATTTTGTATGGACATATAATCACCGTTAGAAATAGTTCTTACTTTATTATGATTGAAAATTCTTCAAACCCAATTTTTATTTCAACAATCATCTTATCATATATATTATCGATTATCGCAAAAAATTGTTGCGAGGAATTTTGTGTATAAATTCTTGTATGGGTCTTACCTATGTTCGTATACAAATATTTCTAAACTAGTGTTTGGATCTGATACCAATTTGATGCGTAAAAAAGAGATAATTTTTATGAAACTAGGTATTTGGAAAAAATTGGGCGCCAAAGCATTAATTGAAATGTGAACAACTATTATAAATTTATCACAAAAATTATAATAGAAATGCAAAATAATTATTAGGATTACCGTTGGAGACGTCAACGTCGGAAGCGGAGAAGCAAATAAGATAGAGAGATCCATGTTGCCATCACAAAAATACGGTAAAGTTTTACTAACTTTGGTATTGATCTTGAATACACCAGAGAAACACAAAGAACCCTAGCACTAAGAATTCTGAGTACAAATTTAAGAGATATAGGAAAGCATAATGATGGAGATTGAGCACTACAACTACCTCTTTTACTCCATTGACGGTCCAATAATAAAAAATAATCACAAAGCCTCTAGGTGTCTGAGTATACGTCTTATTATACGTGTCTGGAAAGCACATGTCCCTGCTATTTATAAATATTGAGGGATCATGCGCGCACATGCATCTTCAGTCCATGCACGCAGGTCTTGAGTTATCGTATGGCCTCCTCAACCGAATGTGGTTACAACGGTGTGGGCGCATGCTACGTTGCGACTGCCATATGGCAATAGTTGACATTTGCTATTGCTGGGATCTTAGGTTGTTGGCACCCGACATATGCATGAATCAGTCCGTGTGACATGTGGCATAAGCCGATTGCCTAATGATCTTGGTTCTTTACAAAAAAAAGATCCGACTGTATGGAGTTTTAAGGGAACGCTGCCGCATAACAACTCCACCGCATAGGGATATGGGGGTGCTGCCGCATACCAATTCTGTCGCATGGGAACGTTGTCGTATGAGCATTATGGGAATCACACAGCATAACAATTTTGTCACATGGGAACGCTGCCACCTAGGAATCCTTGTTGTACTGACATAGGCGCTACACATTTTATGAAGCATGCTGACACAACTGTCAGTGGCTCAACCTTTTACTGTAGAATATCGAATGCTCTCTTGTTAGTGCAGCCGAGGATGACTTTTTGGCTGCTTTTTTCGTATGGCCTTAATCGTATTTGGTACATGGCTTTAGTTGTATTTCGCACATGGCTCTAGTTGCCTTTGGCGCATGTCTCTAGTTGCCTTTGGTGCATCGCTCTAGTTGCATTTGGTGCATGGTCTATAATTTTTCATGCTTCGACAAGACCCCCTTCAAAGTTTCCAAACTTAACTAAGTTTGGAATACTTTAAAAATAGAAGCATGGACAGAATATCTGCATGGGGAGTGATGGTGCATCACCTTCAGGCCGCATGGACTTGATGTCGCATCGTTCTCCCTGTCGCATGGTCTTGATGCCGCAAGGTTTTGACAGGCTACCAAATCTGTTTAATGGATAGCAGCACCTCAATTTTGGGGAAGATATCTAGGGATCTCGTACCGCCGTTTGACACGAGCTCTGAAGCATTTATTTCCTAATGGCTAAGTAATACGAAAATTGAACCGTCGGTCGCATGATTTGTCGTTATCCAATATCGCGCAAGCGAGGATGCCAGGTTGTATTTCCTCGAGCCTTGAGAAGACACAGTTTCAGTGCATGCCCCAGGATTTAAAGCTTTCGTTGACCCGTAACTACTTTTCGTTATCCCGAGACGCAAGTTCATCCATTTAAGGCTAGGTTTATTTTGCAATTTTGGTGCCTAACTACCCGGGAATCCAATCGCCACCCACGGCTATCCTTGCATATCTCAAGTCCCCCTCTTAGCCTATAAATAGGGGATCGGGAGAGTGAGGATTTCTCTGCTTTTCCTTCTTATCCCATGCCTTGCCTCTGTTCATTCATCAACTGAGACCCAACAGGGGCCATCCTGTTGTGCATTTTGTAGACCCAATGCAGTTAATGATCCACCACCCTCAGAGTCTCGACTCGACCGAAGGTAGGGGTCCATTGAATTTTTTTTCCAACACTGGGAAGAGGGTGATGCATTTCGTGCTTGCACTTGGACACATGGACACATACGCACAATTTACCGCATAGATGGGTGACCATCTAGAGCATCCGTAGGTGATAACTCCATTGTCGATGCACATAGTCATTTGTCGAAAGACTCTGACATGAAGAAGTGCGGCGGGCAAGAGCCTTTCATCATGCACTTGGATGAAACTATCTCAGGACGTTCAAGAGCATGCACTGGAAGGCCATGCGCGACCACTCCCTACATGGATGTGGCTGTCTTTCTAAGATGCCACATTTGGAACTTACGCTGTGGTCTTTACGCACATGGACGCAAAACTGATATTTATGTTCATGTGCAAAAATGACTCGTTCCTGGCCTTCACCTCTTAAGTGGAGCACGCATGTTGTGCAGATCTATTTTGGATGTACAAGTTTGTAAGCATTCTGACTTGGTGTCACAACCGTTCCCAGATCTTATATTTCTGAATTTATGATATTTAAAAAATTCCATAAAATTTTATCCATGATGTATTTTGCACTTTGATTCGTGTCATATATGTTGTATTTTCCATATTTGACTTCTGTTTTATCACGAGAGACTACCCTGGACCAATAGTAAGCACATTAGCAATTGCCATGAACTCGTGCTATGACCCGTGTGTAGGATGGATACTTGACCCAGTTCAATTTTGGGACCACTAAGACTATTTTGAATGGTTGAGATTTGTTTGGTAGTGTCATGACTTAATCCTATGGCTAATCTCATTTCTCCACCCTAGTATATATACGATCTTTTCTCTCTCCTCTCTCATTATTCTTTATTTTCTTTCTTCTTCCTTTCTCCCCTCTTTCTCACACCCGAGCACCAGCCCTAGCCCGAACTCTAGCCTTAGACTCGGCTCTAGGTAGAGGCTAGGTAGCCACCAAGGCAAGTACATCTTGCTCAAACTAGTAAAGCCATAGTTTTTAATTTTTTTTACATGTTTAGTAAATTAAAATTTTGGTTGATCAAAAATGTTCCTATTGATATTCTCCTTAGTTTTAGTTCTAGGAGTTTTTGATTTTTATTTACGGTTTTGAGTAGATCTAAATTTTAAAGTTATAGTTTTTCATGGGTTCCATTATTTTTCTTGGTTTTAATCTATTAAAAAATAATATTTTCAAAAAATAATTATTCTATGTTGTGGAGAATTAAATTTTATATGATTTTGACTTTTGTTTCACTTGATTTGGAGTTAAAATGAGAATTTTAGGAAGGAAACAAGTTTTCGAATTTTAGGAGGTTTTTCCAGGGAGTTCAGGCTATTTTAGGACAATGGAGTCCTATGCGGCCAGCTTCATGCGACCTCTTCCAGCATGCACCTATCTTGTTGGGCGCATGGCTTCCCATGCGCCAACTTTCCATCCGTCCAGCATCCCATGTGCCAGCTTTCCCTGTGCCAGCTTGTCTTTGTGCCAGCTTTTCCTGCGCCAGCTTGTCCCTATGCCAAGCATTTCCAACGTCCTGTATATGAGGCACTATTTGTATATGAGGCATGGCTCACATATAAGGCACGGTTTACATGTGAGGCATGACTCGCATATTGTAATAACATATTTCGCTCAAGCGAACTGTCGATTCAAACGACAAAAGTGTAATATCCTGACCCACTTTGCTTCAGGGAGAATACTAGTTTGAGGCAAGCGAATTTCCAGACTTGGCTCTTCAGGAGTTTCAGCTTAGGCTTTAAGAGGCTCGTTCGGAGTATCCCTCGACCGAAGCGAATCATCGCTAAGGTGGGTGGTTACGATGAACTTGTCTTTGCTTAGCCAGTACACTTAAAATATGGACATTTTATGCTAGTCGCTAGGTGAATCACCCCATGCATACTAATAAGAATACAATGCACCTAGCTAAGGAAATAATCCCAACTTGTATGTATTGTGTTAGAATATGGAAATGAATTATTGCTTATATATGTGGACCCTCGCATGCTATATTTGCCTTGTGCAACTAGACCCCGCTATGCCTTGAGTAGAACGATATACATATGCTCTTCGTAGTGCATTGCTTTACTTTCTATACTGCATGAACCTGGATTATATTGCTCGGTATGTCCCGTACGTTTTCACTCCTCAGGTTCACCCTTAGGCCTGAGCCAACGTAAATGCTTAAGTTTTCTTATGAATGCATGCTTGCTTGCTTATATGTTAACTTTAATGTTGCCTCAATCCAGTGTATGTCACACAAATTATGCCATAATCAAGTAACACTATCGTGTATTGTGCAAGTATCTTTTTAGCCAGAAGACTATCGAATAGTCCTTTTATACAATATGAACCTGCAAGTATTTGGGACCGTTAGGTCGCCTAGGTAATCCTTGAACCAGGGGAATGCATCATGTCAAGTTATATCTGAACATAAATTATGGATTTTTATGTCAACTTGTGTGAAATTCATAACAAATGAACCACTGAGTCAGGAACGGTATCACGACCCGCACCCGGTGTAAGGGTACAAGTCAAAAATAACGCCCAGCCTACGCCGCAGAATCGGCGGTAGAACGCTGTCTAGATAATCTATCTAACAATATAATGAACCACCAATAATGATAGTATACTTAATCATAGAACTAAGATAGAAATAAGCACGAATCAGATAAAGAATAGAATAGTCATAATATAACTCATGAGTCTAAAATAATAAATCAATGAGTCTGAAAAAGTACAGAAATAACTGGAGACAAATCCAGTACAAAGAATACTACGAAGCTACAACTCCTGGGTCAACCATCTCAGTTGGGATAAGTCCCTCCTGAGCTAGGGTCTCGGAATCTAAACCCACAACATCCTGAGGTCCATAATAGGTAGGGTACCACTCCTCAGTGTCATCTGAAAAAATATATCCAGTCAGGAAAGGAGCAGAGTACATCTCTAACAGCAGTTCTAATCAATGATAAAAACTATGTAATAGTAAATAGCTGTGGATAAACAAGATGCACAATAGATACAAGAGATATATATACAATAAGAAAATACTGGAAATAAATACAATAATGAACAATATGCCAATAAACAAGAATACTAATGACTAAGTGTGTGAGTACTAGCTTAACATGTGATCAGCTTGGGTAAGATGCAACGCGGCCTGACTAATCATACGTGCGGTGTATGATCAATACTATTCAGTAATCAGTACTTGATACAATAGGGATATTGATCACATATCTATACTAATACTCCCTACCCCCGACTGGTATAATAGATCCAACCACGTTATGCTATACAAGAGATATATATACAATAAGAAAATACTGGAAATAAATACAATAATGAACAATATGCCAATAAACAAAAATACTAATGACTAAGTGTGTGAGTACTAGCTTAACATGTGATCAGCTTGGGTAAGATGCAACGCGGCCTGACTAATCATACGTGCGGTGTATGATCAATACTATTCAGTAATCAGTACTTGATACAATAGGGATATTGATCACATATCTATACTAATACTCCCTACCCCCGACTGGTATAATAGATCCAACCACGTTATGCTATGGCACGAGATTCCCCAAGAAGATAGCGACTCTTCCCGAGAATCAGTGTCTGTACATGTACAAGATAACCAATGAAACAATACTTGCACCATATATACCATATACCAAGGAATAATATCTCATGACGAGATCTGGATATACCAATCTGTGTAACCATAGTGTCAAGAGAACATGGATATCTACACTAGATACAATGAACATAGAGAATATCATAAATAAGAAACTATCAGAGAATATACTCGCCTGAAGTCCAATAAATAGTCTCACAGATGTCTGACTCGGTGCCTCGAAGACCTAGATATGGAATACAACATCAATACAAGGTTTCGAAAAGAGAATAAGTTAAACTAGTCAACTTCTAGGTCAATAAGTCAATTCTAAGTCAAAAGTCAACTATGGTAAACTATAAGTCAACTATGGTCAACTATGGTCAAACCAAGGTCAACCATCTAATTCTAGGTTGCACAAGTCTAACACAAAAATCTTGGGTCAAGATATTAAAATCTTAGTCATAAAAACCACATCTTAAAATATTAGGATACCGTATCTCCGGATATGTAAATTTCAAGATAAACATCACAATACATATATATCAAACAATTATGTATAATAATATAGAATATTAATTTACACATCAAATAGGTACCATAGTTTTGAACCAACTTGGTATCCCAACAATAACCACAATCTTGATACCCAAACCCCGTATCTTGAGTATCCCACTTACCTTGGTTTCCACAAGGTAATACTCAATACCTTGATATAATAATTACCCTCATATATATTATATAAATATATACTAATATTATACATATAAGGAATATAGCAATAATAATATATTAACTCAATATCAATACATATATATATACATATATATAAATAAATATAAGTATATAAACACATATATATAAATCTACCTAACCGTCACTGAAAACTGTGTTGAAAAATACTGATTTTCAGATACACTACCTTTAGTGACAGTTCTGGCTGTCACTGAAGCTGCCGTCACTGTTGCTGCTGTATCATGCACTGCTGCCGCTGCTTTGGTGACGGTTTGCAACCGTCACCACTCCCACTATCGCCATTGCTGCTATTTCCTGCTGTTGCTGCCTCTCATTAATGACAGCGGCTGCTGTCATTAATGGCACCGCCTCTATCTACAGCGGCTGCTGCTGTTTTGTGATAGCGGTTGCTGTCGCCAATTCTCCGTCACTAAAAATCTGAATATATATATATATATATATATATATATATATATATATATATATATATATATATAATAACCATACATACCCTCTCCTATTATTATGTACATATTTAATATAGCAACAATACACATATACAACATATATAATAAATATACATCTATACATATATATAAATAATCATATAATAACTATAAATAATCTAATTACTTAATCAAACATACACATATATTTTATAAAAACATATACATATATTTATATCCCTAACATATATTATAACATATATACTAATGCATGTAGAAGAAAGCTACATAATATATATATTCTATTAGTACATATATAGTACATAGATCTATGATATAATAAACACTATAATAAATACACCATAATACATATAATATATATATATATATATATATATATATATATATATATATATATATATATATATATATATATATATATACACACACACACAATTATAATTCAAGAATTAAAAGCACAATAATTAGATCTACACATAAATACACAACAAATGAAGAGTATCATACCGTATCCCACTAGATCTAGGATACGTATGTGACACGAGTCAACCACACATCCAATTGCACCCCGAAGGACACAAGCAAGTCATATATAATATTTATGAACAATACGAAGTGTCAAATATAGATCTATGTGCCCGTATCGAAATACGACATGTACAAAGTCCCATGTCGGAGGGAAAAATCCCAAAATAACACGTATCACCAAATTGTTGGAATACAACCTACACGTACCCAATTATGGATATGACACTGGCCCCAAATACATAAACACATGCCAAATTGATCTATAGGATCAATTGACACATATAATAATTGTCATTCTCAGAATTCTCCCAAAATTGACATAAAAAGTACCATAACTTTTTAATAGGCCTCCTATGAACACAAAATCAAATCCTATGGGTAGTACATGCATATGGGTTAATTTTTCATGATTAAATCTCAGATTTAGAAGCTATTTTAAGGGGAAAAACTGAATTGTACCTATTGGAAGATGGATTCCCAATGAAACCTCCAATTGAGATGAAATTCCTTCCAAATTGTAGATCATTGCTTCCTCCTTCTAGATCCTTTCTTCTCAAGTATCTAATAGTGATTTGGAAAGGAATTGGAATGAATTTGGTAGGGAAATGAAGTGGGAATGAAGGAAATTTGGTAGTAGAAAATTCTAGATCTAGATTTGGAATGAAAAAGATGAGAGAGAATTTTTCCCCTCTACTTATATAGGTCAGCCCCTATTCCTCTCCCTCAAGTAATTATGTAATATCCATTATACCCCTTGGGGTCTCTCATGAAGAAATAATTAAGGAAGAAAGCTTCTAGTCTAATGATTTAATTAATTTAATCTATCTCCTTAACAATGGGCTTTCTAAATGGGCTAAGTCTAACTAATTAATTCATGTTGGTCCATGGGTCTAAACTAAACTAGTTAGGTCAACTAACACAAGTTCAAAATAAATAAATAATATCTAACAATAATTAACTAATAACACAAATAATTATTTATCAAGCACAATAATTAATTAAATAGGAAACTACTAAAATATCCTTTCCTAGAAAATGTGGTAGTGACAAACGGCTTGGGATGGCTTGTAGCGAGGATTATGACCTGTGCCTACAACCATTGTTATTTACTCAGAATAAGAAAAGAACAAATAAAAGAACTCATTCAGTCGTGGACGCTTGTGCACAAGCTTGATTTCCTCGGATGGGGCATCGGGGCACCGAGTCCGATCCGGCCTAGGGTGAGATCCGGTAGTCGTGCTAGTTCGTTCCTAGCACAGATAAGTTTGGTCAGTTGTCGGGGCATCGAAACCACCGTCTTATTGTGACTATGTCCATAATGGCTATGCCAGTGACTCATGTTCATATAGATAAGTCATCCTCGCTTAGTGGCAATCCGTGTGCGAATCATTGCGTTGCATCCAATAAACTGAGATACTTGATCGGATATGATTATAATACACTCTAACATAATTGAATACTTGAACCTATTCTACAAGACTTTTAGATAAATTTTATGCTCGTGCACCCGAAATAGAATCTCGCCACAACGCTTATGTTTGCATATGCTATTGCCCTGGACTCATTATATATATATATATATATATATATATATATATATATATATATATATATATATATATATATATATATTGCTCGTGTTTGAATTAACTTAGTTTTCTTGGACAGGGAAGGATGATAGTAAGTTGGTAAGTCTCACCGCGTTCCTTTATCTCATACAGCGCACTACCACACGAGTTAGGCTTTACACATATGCCATAAAAATGATCCTAAGACAAGAATAGAAAGATAACTTAATAGATAGTGCACAGAACCTATTGAATGTATTTGAATTTATCGAGCGGGCGAGTAGCCTCCCCACCAGTACATTCATGTACTGATAACCCACCAGATTGCTTGCAGGGTACGGAAGAACCTCGTTCGGTGTGGATGCCTCCTTCGTACGTGCTAAGGCATGGAGTTTACTCTAGAGACTTGGAGCATTACGTCCGGAACTGAAGCACATATACAAGACATAATATTGGAACATCGCCTATACATTATTCTACAAATGTAGCCACTTGGCATGCTTTTACTGTTTCAGAGAGAGAGAGAGAGGCTTAAGCAACTTATAATCTCGGCCTAGCGCCGCCTGTAACACTTGTTCAATATCAATAAAGAGTTACTTTACTTCTATACTTGGGCTATTCAATGCTTCCGCTATTGACGACTCAGTAAACTTGTTATCAATCGCCTATGCATTTATAATTCTACTGCACTTGGACAATCTGTACAACTCTGTGGCTTAGACCTCTTACCGCCATCATAAACCACGGCCTTGCATGGGCGTGGCTTACGCTCGTATGGCATCAGCCCAGATGGGTTAAGCGATCGTCCCGCTGGAGCACGGGAACGGTGATTCGTTCCTAGCGGGGACGGCCGATTAACCTGCGGGAGATCGGGGCATGACACATATGAGGCACGGTTTATATATGAGACACAGCTTACATATGAGGCCAGTTTGCATTTGAGGCCGGCTTTGCTAACGTGGCCAGGTTTGCTCATTTTGGTTATTTTGCTTGGTTTTGTTATTTTCTTAGATTATTTTAATTTCTCTATATGGACCTGATGAGTTGTGAGTAATATTGAATTCATTACCTACTAAGTAGACTCGAATTAATAGATTAATTATCCTTGTCCGTCGGATAGAATAAGGGGTGTAGTTCTACTCGGGAGACGGTCTGCAATATCGATCCTTGTTTGGTTTAAGGCTTGTGGATATGCTCCTGAATGGTTCATATATTTTTCTTATTTTCGTTCGGCAGCACTTAACTATAATTTAAGGATTCTATGTGATAGATCTATGTGCTAGACTTAGACTAAGTGCATATGACTTGGTCAATATGGCATGATATGATAGAAGATTTTGATGGTTTACCTGATACTCCATGTACTCAAATTTTTCTACCTATTACCAAGAGAATAGAGGATTCTACTTGATTGACTATGTATACTTATCCTGACCAATATGATAAGAAGATTCATGTGACTGATTAATAGGACTGATAGCCTGACCTGACTAATTGTATATGTGATGATATATTTATTACTTGTTATGCGTTCCCATGTGCTATGTGTTATATGTGCACTGAGGTGCAACATATCTTGCTACGTGTTGTGTAATATATATTTTAGTTGTGTATCGAGATGCCCCATATCCTCCGCGATAAATAATATTATATAATTTCCCCAGCACGGACCTTGTAGTTAGTCAATAGTCATAGCATAGTTAGGTTGTTTGATTGATTGTTGCATTACGCTTGGGTGAATCCAGATTTGGCCATCGGACAATAATGTGGATTCGTACCTAGCGTACACATACTATGGTGCATCATTTAGGAGGATGATCATGTGACCATGGCATAATATTCTAATAACTATAGGGCTAATTAGGTAGCTAAAACTTGTAGAGCATTGCAAGTTAACGGGATCCCGAGATCGTGCATGATGAGCCACCTTCAGATACTTAACGAGGCATAAAATTTTGCCACCACCGATATTGTATATCATCCACACTAGTGGAGTACAATATCTGAATTTTTTTTTTTTTTTATAAGCCAGTATCTCCCTATAGGAATACTGGAACTGCTACTGACAAATTTAGTACGGTGGTCCTGCGGGGGACCGGTGTAGTCTGACATGCATATATTATTGGTTCGGCTAGCCTTGTTCGAACATAGCATAATCCAAGGATCCTTATATTATTGTATTACTGGGATAACCCAGACTTTACATAACAAGCCGTAGAATTGATTGGCTGATTCTAATAAACATGTGTTGGTAGTCTAGAGGCATTGACTATTATGGTGCAATAGTTCAACCATTGTTCTTGTTTGGTTGTAGGGTTGCGCTATTGTGTCACAATAAACCATGGACCAAAGCTACATATTATATGTGTGTGTATATATATATATATATATATATATATATATATATATATATATATATATATATATATATATATATATATATACTCTAGCATGTAATATGGCATGTGTGTTCTTGTTCCTGTTTGTGATTTGTGTCATCTGATAATAGTCTTAAGACGTGGACTATCATGGTATGATGGTACAATCCTTGTCCTTATTTGGTTGTGGGGTTGGACTATTGTGCTATGATTGGCTATGGACTGTAGCTATGATATAGATATTGTGGCGTGTCCATGATTAGTAAGTCATACCCTATCTCGACGTAGTGCGGCATCTCTTGTCCTTATTTGGTTGTAGAGGTGTCATATTGCTTCCATGAAAGGTCATACACGGTTATGGCACAGTTTCTATTTTATGTACTTTATTGGTTTTACTTCATTCACTTGTTCTCCTTTGTGGTACTTACTATCCAAGCCTGACCCTATTGGTTTTGTCTGGATAGGTTCAGTAGTAGAGCCCGAGGATCATGTCATGTATCTGACTGATGGCGCACACTAGAAGGAAGGCAGCCGAGGGAATTGAGTGGGTTCTTTCTCCATCACTCTATTATCGTAATTTTATACTTGTTTGCGTTTGGCCACCGACACCTATTAGCCGAATTTCTGGATATTTAGTTCCTTTGCATGATTATATATTATTCAGATCGCGGTTGACTTACAGTTATGTACTTTTGGCCTTGTACTAGTATATTATCCTGTATAGCCAGTTTTATGATCATTTTGATAGAGCTTCAGGGAAGCCTTACAGCTTTACTTATATGCTCATTCTTACTGCTTGTTGGTTGACTGAATGAGACATAGATTTCTCTATGAGATTATTGGAGACTTGATTATAGTAGTGATTATCATACGACGTTCTATAACTTGTATAGGGTAGCTGGCCATGTCTGTCCCTGTATTTCGGTATTGGGGTATGACAATGTTTTAGTTGTGGCCCATGCAGGTCTATTTTTTAGACTTGTGGAGTATTATTATTCTAGGAGTCTCAATCATACTAGTTTTCTTTCATGTCCTAAATTCGTCATCTTTGATACCAAGCTTGAACTATTAACATTTTGTGTCCATATTCCTTTTTGTCCTGTTATTTGATACTTTGTGACATTTTTTCTTCAGGGGCACTTCATCCCCGTCTGTTAGAGCAGCAGATGAGGTAGAGCAGCCAGCAGAATAGGGTTTCCTAAAATACCCATAAGAGGCAGTACTTTCTTAAGGTCAGGTCCGAGTAAAGCGAGTAGATGAGCAACATGCACTAGAGATTTTGGTACCCCCAGCAGTGCTAGCAGTACTTGGAATCCTGGCATTAGTAGAGATTGTTCCAGTGATGTTAGCTACACAGCAGATTCAGCAGCAAGAGAAGAACATCTTATCGAACCAAGGACTACAAACGGCCCTTGAGAAGAGCGAAGGAGAAGATTCATAGGCATCGTACAAGTTTTGTCGGATTAACCCGAAGTATTTTGATGGCATAGAGAATGCTATCATAGAGGACGCTTGGCTCCAAGATATCGAGGCGATTATGGTAGTGGCCAAGGTTCTAGCGGAAGAACAGATTGATCAAGACTGATTATGGCTACAGGACATTCCTCGTGATTGGTGGGAATCAAAGGAGGTTAGCTTGAGGCGTTTGATCTCTTGGGACATCTTTAGGACCAGGTTCAGAGCCAAATACTTTGGAGTGGTGGCGCAGTATAAACTACAGCAGAGATTTATTGATCTCAGGCAGTCCGACAGAACAGTAAATGGATATACAGTAGAGTTCTGTAGGATGAGCCGATTTGCTCCAACAATGGTGACGATGGAGCTAGAAAGGGATATGAGATTCCAGCAAGGGCTTTATCTCAAGATTTGGCAATTAGTGGATGCACATGACTATCAAACGTTCAATAATGTACTCATAGCGACTAGGAGGCATGAGCTTACTATTCAAGGGTTGTCGACAAGAACTGAAGGATAAAAGAGGTCCCATATCCAGTGCACAATTGGAGGATTGGTACCACAAATGTCAGCACTGGTACCCGACGTTCGTATTCATGATTTGGCACCATGGAGGCAAGCGGCATCAATTGTGAAGACACCAACTTGCCAACATCAGTCGAGGCAGCGACAATAATAGCGTTCAAAGAATCCAATAGGTTGTACCTATTGTGGCAAAGGAGGTCATACTCGGGATTTGTGTAGGGTGGCATGTGGAAGATGTTTAAGATATGGGGGTTCAGACCATATAATAGCTACTTGTCCACAGATGCAGGGGCAAAGAAGACCATTTTAGCTGTACACGATATTGCCAGCTCCAGGGGCAGTTCCGTATCAAGAGACAGAACAACCAGTACGACCATTAGCCCAGCGTCCGATGTTGACGCAAGCACAGATGTTTCATCATAGGCAGCAACAAATGGGTCAGCAGAGGCCATAATAGCGGAGTCATCCTCATGACAGAGTTTCAGCAACATCGAGACATGAGCAAGTATAGTTTGGCATGTTAGAGGAAATATTAGCCAATAGCGGTCGCGTTGAGGGTGAGTTTTGATATTTCTTCAATTTTATCTTTTGGGTTTCATATTCGGCAAATGAAGATAAGTTCCTTGTCTGACTCTTCCTCCTTCGTATCTCGTGATACGTGATACTTGTCATATGTTCCTTGATATTTATTACGTGTCCAGACTACGAAGGTATATCCTGGGCAGATTTATGTGTTTGACTGATTTATTGGTATCAACTTATCTTGAGGCTTGATTCTTGTCCATTTAGGGAGTCAGCATAGGCCAACGAGGACAAGTTCCTATTTTAGCTGACTCGGGAGACATATTTATTTGTATGCCTCTAGCCCTCTCTATTTTCTTATGGTTGTATGATTGTTTGTGCCTTTACTTATAGTATTGATTGCTTTTAATCATCTGCTTATTTCATATATGCTTGGTATTCAGCTAGTTGTAGTTCATAAGATTTTCTAGATAATGAGTTTCCTGCTTAGATCTTAAGTTTTCTCATTGGATCATGAGTGTCTTGTTTGGTTTATGAGTTTTCCTGCTTGGTGATCACCTCAACTAGCTAAGAGAATTTCGAGGACAAAATTTTACTAAGGAGGGTAGAGATGTCACATCCATTTCCAGATCTTGTATTTCTGAATTTGTGATATTTAAAAAAAATCCTAAAAATATATTCGTGATGTATTTTGTACTTTGATTCCTGTCATATATGTTGTATTTTCTATATTTGACTTCTGTTTTATCATGAGAGACTACCTTAGACCAATAGTAAACACATTGATAATTGTCATGAACTCGTGCTAAGACCTGCATGTAGGGTGGATACTAGACTCGGTTCACTTTTGGGACCACTAAGACTATTTTGGATGGTTGTGATTTTTTTGGGAGTGTCATGACTTAATCCTATGGCTAACCTCATTTCCCCACCCTAGTATATATATGAGATTTTTTCTCCTCTCTCATTCTTCTTTATTTTCTTTCTTCTTCCTTGCTTCCCTCTCCCTCACACCCGAGCACCAGCCTTAGCCCAAACCCGAGCCCTAGACTTGATTCTAGGTAGAGGATAGGTAACCACCAAGGCAAGTAAATCTTGCTCAAATTGTGAAGCCATAATTTTTAAATTTTTTATATGTTTAGTAAAATAAAAATGTTGTTGATCAAAAAATATTCCTTTTGATATTCTCCTTAGTTCTAGTTCTTTGAGTTTTTGATTTTAGTGGACGATTTTTGAGAAGATCTGAGTTTCAAAGTTAGAGTTTTATATGGATTCCGTGAGTTTTCCTTGGTTTTGATCTAAATATTTTTAAAAACTAATTGTTTCGTGTTGTGGAAAATTAAATTTTGTATGATTTTGACTTTTGTTTCACTTAATTTGGAGTTAAAATAAGGATTTTATGAAGGAAACATGTTTTCGGATTTTGGAACTTTTTTTCGTGGAGCTCAGGCTATTTTTGGATGATGGAGTCCCATGCGGCCAGCTTCATGCGACCTCTTCCAAAATGTACCTATCTTATTGGGCGGATGGTTTCCCATGCGTCCAGCTTTCCATGCGTCCAGCATCCTGTCACCCCCACATTTCATATTAGGGGTATTTTTGTCTTTTCATAAATTAATGTATAAATGATTGCATAATATTTAATTATATTTAATAATTGCTATGATTTTTATTTTATTGTTGCGCCTTACTGTTGGTTCGATATTTGGAGCGCTATCCTAGCCATTGCCTTCCAACAAATTTCACAATCTTGTCCTAGTCGTGCCTGCCTTCTATTCTGATCTTTGTGTAACTCATAATTATATTCTCTTGTGCTTTATTTTAACCGCATAATTTTTGTCGCAGACGTTATTATTTAAATCTGAATAAATCTAACTTTGTATCCTTGTGCGTTCCAATCAAAATTGGAGACACAATCCCGACCATTTCGAGCAACCCAAATTAGGGTAATGTTCTATTCTGAGCCTTCTTATTCATGACACTTGTGCCCTATTTAATTTCAGCCCCTTGTACTTTTAATTTATTTTAGAACAACGATTGTATTTATTTTAATTAAATTAAACCATAAACCTAATTTTGTGTAATTTTTTAATTATTGGGCACTTTTATGCAAAAGTGCATTAAGGTGTCCACCCCGTTGGACACGATACGTGAATAAACCCATTTCTCCTTCATGTATATTTTTTATTAATTTTTGGAGTGTGTTATTCAACACCAACCTCCTTGAACCATGACCCTCCAAACCTTGAACCAATTGAATCCTAGCCATTTATTTTGAACCTATTTTAATCATGGCCCTTGAAATCATACATGAGAAGCCCAATTCCAAGAGGGGTTGACCAGTCAACCAATTCTAGGTCACCCATACCCTACTTGTATAAATAATCTTTTCCCTTTCTTATATTTTTTCTTTCTTTTCTATACCTAAACTACTTCCCCAGCCGACATACACCACAACCCTATCCCTATTCATCCCTCCCATCTACTGTGCATCTTCTCCATCAAGCTCCTCGCTGGAGCCGCCAGCATCGACGCCGGAGCCAGAAGCCCGACCCCCTGGTACCCTGGCTGTTTCCTTCCAGCTCCTACATATTCTCTTTACCTCCGACTCAACTGAACCACCACCGCCGAACCTTCCTGTTCTTGACCCCTCTGTCGTACCCCTCCACGGATCTACACCTCGACCTCCTTCAACTTGCCCCACCGGATCCCTCCTCCCAACGCCGTGCATCCGCCTGCACTCATGATCCCACCCGTCGACCAATGTTCCCTGTCCAACCTGACTCGACAACAGCAGCTACGACCCGGCCAGACCTCCCCTTGCTGGAGTTCACCGATCTCGGTCATTCCCGAGCGCCTGGAGCTCGACCCCGCCGGCCTGTACGACCGCCATTAACACCACCTCACCTCCCTGTCATCCTCTCGCCACCACCACCATTCACCAACCTTTTTTTCCTCCTCCTCTCGTCTGAACACCCCGCTGCTCTCGACTGAGCCGAGCGCCCCATCGCTGAACTTCCCTCGTCGACTCTCTACCACCCCGCTGTTCTCCTTCTCCTCGATACCCTGAGTACGACCAATCCCCTCGCCAAAATACCTCGTCTTCACCATCACCTCTATAATCATCATTATCATTAAAATAATCACCATCACCATCATCATCGTCGTAGTCACCGTCATCATCATCGTCGTAGTCACCGTCATCAACATCGTTGCCTTCATCATCGTCACCAACATCGTCATCATCACCTACGTCATCGTCGTCGTGCCCGTGCGCAGGTTTGTTCCTGCCTGCATTTCCGTCATTTCATGTGATTGTGTATATATAATTATATGGATATATGTATGTACGTATTAGCATATGTATTGGTATATATTCAAGTATATATTGGTATATATATATATATATTATGAGTATAATATGTATATTTATATATATATCTACTAGGTAACCCGAGTGTAACCACGGATACCCCGTAGTTACATTGACCTGTAACCATGTAACATGTTAGTAGACTACCATATGTACCCCGACATACTGGCAAGACCGTATCATTGACTGTCTGTCTTGTACAGCAATTGCAGACGCGACACCCGTACAATTTGACGCACACTTGATCCTAGTTGACCAGTGTCATACATAGCGTAGCCCTGAGTCAGAGTATTCATAATTGTGTGCTAGAGTAATATCTGATACAATATTGTATTATATAATGTCTATAAGACTGTTGGATTATTCAGACAAGACCTCGTATATCGGACATTGTTATTGCCAGCAGCAGGACCCCCAGGCGAGTACATTCTCTGACAGTTTCAATTATGTTGATTATCTCTATAATTCTTGTTGTATAGCATACATGACTCTGACACTATTGTTTACACGAGTTGGCATTATCAAGATCTGTCACGAGGAGTCGTGATTGGAATCCATAGTGCTAGGTAGGAAAAACGGGGAAAATTAGTAGCTTATGTGATCATACCCAAACTTTACATGCATCATAGCTCACCCATAACTCACATCGGTGCAGCCTGACCATTACATGCCTCATAGCTATTAAATGTGGTTAGCCTGACTATTACTCGCATCATAGCTATCTGGATGGTTAGCCTGACCTCAAGGATGATAGCTAACAAATGTAATGAGCATGATCAGTCCCAAGCCGATCACATGATATGCTAATATTTTACACACTTAGCTAGATGTTCTTGACATGTATCTCTAATATATTGATATAGCATTCCTTATGTTCTTGTCATGATTCTAGCATTCACATATATACCAGTTCATTGTTCTTGCGTGTACTTGTATTTCTATTTCATTGCTAGATGTACATTGATGATGACATATGCTCCAGTATCCATTTATTCCAGTATTTCTTATTCCAGTATTTCTTATGGCCAGTATTCATATATGTCTTGTATTTCTTTACACTGTGTTATAGTTTTTGTCAATATATATAGAACTGCTGTTAGAGGTGTATTTCGTTCCAATCCTGACTGGATATTTTTTTCAGACTATGACATAGAAGACTTGTTTCGACATACTTGGAGATTTTGATGATATTGATTGCAGGTTAGACTATTTATTGTTGTTTAGAATTGTCTCATATTTTATTTGTTTTCTTCGATATCTCATCGTGCTCTATTTTATGTGATTGAGTATATTCCATATTATATGGTTATATCTATGTCTCCTTATGGAGTTGGATATTCATGTGAGAGTGATAAGCTAGTATTGTGACATAGACAGCGTTCTACCGCCGATGCTGTAGCGTAGGCTGGACGTACCCGCGTACTCGTACCCAAATTCTGGGTGCGGGTCGTAACACATTTTTAGTGGAGGCCCATGCAGGTCAGACTTCGCAAGTTGTGCGATATCGTGATAGTGCAACGTCTTAGTTGTACTACTACGTGCCTGCGATAGGATATAGGACATAGGATACTAGGATGAGAGCGAATACTCTATCATAAATTTTTGAAAGATTCCTGGGACGACCCTTGAGAATCTTATTATAATTTCCAATTTAAATCTTTTTTCTTGTTTTCGTCCGCTCTCGCTTGTTGTTATTGAACTTGATTCTTGTTGATCAGTTATTAAATTAAAATCTTGGTATCATTGTTGAGTTTGATTCTTGTTGACCAGTTGTTAAATTTAATTCTTGTCATCGTTGTTGAGTTGGTTTCATATCGAGATGAATTTTACAGGATAAAATTTATGGTATCATCTGATGACATATGTTGATGAGAACAGTGAGAAAGGTAAAATATCTACTTTGGTTATGGAACCTAGAGTTTATCGCAGCCACATTAGCTGCCGTGCCGGAAATGTAGGAACCTGACTTCGGATGTACATATCTTAGTTATGAATTTAGAGTCTCTCGCAGCTATACCAGTTGGCATGGCGAGGATTCTAGATGACATGATTATAGAGTTGCATACCTTAGTTATGGAATCTATCGTTTATCGCAGCTATGCTTACTGGCTTGACGAGGATTCTGAGTGTCATGATTTCGGACAGACATGTATGATTATCAGGTCGTATCTTAAATTAGTTCTTAAAGTATCATCTCAAAGACTTATCTACTTTTGTTATTACAGGACCTTTTTCCATTATTTTCTTTGCTAGCAATAGAAATACCTTCAATCCTTAATCCAGTTCCTTTTTGAGCTTTTTTTCTTTGAGGATTCCTTGTTAGTATGATAATTAGTGACTTGTAATTATGTCTGTGTCTTATATTAGTGTTGACTGAGTGTGACTTGTGAGTTTGTAAGTGTTTCTTGGTTGGACATATGAGCAGTAGGCATTAATCTAGAGTTAACCAATAGCATAGTGCCTTGTAGCAATGGTTCTATGATAATGTGTCATTATTATTAGTATTGGTATTATAGGTAGAAGGAGTAAAGAGTATCAGTGATGGTTCCAAGAGTTAGTATCAGAGTCAGCATACCCGTCCTGGATAGTCATGAATTTATGTAATTGGATTATCTATGTAAACAATTAAGTATCAATGAATTGTGTTAAATATTAATGGAGCATGATGTTCAATTTGATGATTGATACTTGGGTGTGTTAAGAGTAAAGAAATGTATATGCATAAAGGGTTTTATTGATATGTCATGAGTAGAGAAATATCAGGATTGGTAATAAAAGTTGTGAAGTGTATCACAGATTAGTTTAACAGGCTGTAAAAGGTTTAAGAGATATGCTTATACATCAATCGAGATATGGAACCATATGCCGCCCATGAGAGCAAAGTGAAACTTGTGTATTATATAAGTTATAACTAGTGCAAGTGATCATGAGTTATAATAAGTGTGATGAGGTAACCTAATAATAAAGTTAGTGTTACCATACCAAGACTACTAATATTTTTATATCGAGAATTAGTTGAGCAAGGTGCTAATAACAGTAAGTACTTCGTGTGATGATAATTAGATTGGTGTATCAATTAATATAGATAGAAAATCATTGGAGAAAATATGTGTGATGATAACTTTGATCATTTAAAAGTAATAGTGCAAGTAATTCGGGCAGTACAAATTTTAGTACACAGTTGAGAGTTGTAGACAATTGGTGTATTTGTGTGCACCTTGAATATTAGAGACTGTGAGTGTATATATGTATACTTAGATAGATGTGGATTTAAAGTTATAATTTGAAGATTGGAAATAAATTTTAATTTTTAAGAATTTTGAGGAGTTGAGATTTTATGTTATGAAAATTTTTGAGGATTCAAATTCAAATTCAATTCAATAAACATAGTCAAAGCTATAAAGATTTTGGAAGCGATTAAAAATTTTATTTTAATATTTGAATTTTTGATTTTGAGGAAAGTATATACATTTTATTTTAAATTATTCGAGAAGTTAAATTTTGAGCGTTTTATTTGAGGATAAAATTTTATGGTGGGTAAGAAGTATATATTAGTATATGAGTAGATGATATACATGTGTAAGGATCTGTTGACTTGAGTATGATTGAGATAGCACTGTAAACTGACTTGGGTGTCCATCTAGAGTTGTATTAGAGAGAGAAGTACTTAGTATGTGGTGTTGTACTTGGTGTGCACTTGAGTGATAAGAACAAGTAGTATAAACAATTATAGTAGGTAAGAGAGCTAGCAGTGAGTATGCTTGTAGTAGAAACAATGGTACCTAAAGGGATACAGGTATCAAACTTGGGATGCATCATTGACCTATGGTTATGTTAGAGATTCTTGGTATCAGATCTAGGTATCAATAGACAGGTGTACGCAATAAGGATATATTCATGGATGTTGTGGACTAATGATTAGTTGATATGGGTACCAGTGTACAAGGATAGGAATTAGTTAGAAGAAACTGCAGGTAATGTGTTAGCAGGTTCCTTCTTTTCTTTTCTCATGTTCCTTTTTTCGTCTTTTGATTGATTGATTGATTGATTGACTGATTGATTCCTTAGTACCGTAGCTTGTATCAATAATTTTCTTGCTAGAATATATTTAGTAGTAAACCCCGACAGAGACTGCAATACCATGACAAAAGAGACAATGACCATAAATGTTTTCTCTAGATTGTATGTTATATGACTGTAGGTAGGAATTTCCTTAGACTTTGATTGTTGGGAGTTGACCGTAGTGAAAGAATTAATGAAGAGATTATGATTTGACAAAGAGAGACAATGTGCCTTAAATTTCGAGGATAAATATTGATTTAAATAAAGAGTTGAGAATTTAATATGGTGAAATTGACGATTTTATTAAATCATTAAATTTTATGAAGATTATGAAATGATTAAATTTTTCATTAAATTTTGAGAAAATTTAAGAAGGTTATCATTATATTTATTGGACTGCAAGTTATGAACTTATATTTCGAATGTTATATTTGAAGATTTTGCGAGTAATATATTATTTGATTATTGTGTGAAAAAAAGAAATGGAGGAATAAGATAATTAATGAATTAGTGTTTGATTTCAAATTTTGGGATAAGAATTTAAATTTTATAAACATGCATCAATTGGATTTAAATTAAAGGAATAAGATAATTAATGGATTAGTGTTTGATTTCAAATTTTTGGGATAAGGATTTAAATTTTATAAATATGCATCGATTGGACTTAAATTAGAAGAGTAAGATGATTAATAGATTAGTGTGTGAAATTTAAACTTTTCGAATGAGATTTCTTAATTTTATAAATATACATTTAGTGGATTTAAAATTAGAGGATTGGATATTAAGTTTTGTATTTAGTGATTAGCGTAAAAATTTTGAGAAGATTGTGATAAGAATGGAATTTGATTTTAAAAACTTGAAGATCTTCAGGAATATGATATTATAGAATTTTGAGAGTTTTGTGAAATAATAATATGGATTGCTTCATGATTATATGTTTGATGAATTTAAATTTTGATGGAAAATAATATAATAAATACGACTGTTGAGGATCTTAAATTTTGAGGACGAAATTCTTTTAAGGAGGGTAGACTTGTCACCCCCATATTTTAAATTAGGGGTATTTTTGTCTTTTTATAAATTAATGTATAAATGATTGCATAATATTTAATTATATTTAATAATTGCTGTGATTTTTATTTTATTGTTGTCCCTTACCGTTGCTTCGATATTTGGAGCGCTACCCTAGCCATTATCTTTCAAAAAAAATTACAACCTTGTCCTAGTCGTGCCTGCCTTCTATTCTGATCTTTGTGTAACTCATAATTATGTTCTCTTGTGCTTCATTTTAGCAGCATAATTTTTGTCGCAGATGTTATTATTTAAATCCGAATAAATCCAACTTTGTACCCTTGTGCATTCCAATCAAAATTGGAGACACAATCCCGACCATTTCGAGCAACCCAAATTAGGGTAATGTTCTATTTTGAGCCTTCTTATTCATGACACTTGTGCCCCATTTAATTTCATCTCCTTGTACTTCCAATTTATTTTAGAACAATGATTGCATTTATTTTAATATAATTAAACCATAAACCTAATTTTGTGTAATTTTCCAATTGTTGGGCACTTTTATGCAAAAGTGTATTAAGGTGTCCACCCCGTTGGACACGACATGTGAATAAACCCATTTCTCCTTCATGAGTATTTTTTTCACAATTTTTGGAGTGTGTAGTTCAACACCAACCTCCTTGAACCATGACCCTCCAAACCTTGAACCAATTGAATCCTAGCCATTTATTTTGAACCTATTTTAATCATGGTCCTTGAAATCATACATGAGAAGCCCAATTCCAAGATGGGTTGACTAGTCAACCAATTCTAGGTCACCCACACCCTACTTGTATAAATAATCTTTTCCCTTTCTTATATTTTTCCTTTCTTTTCTATACCTAAACTACTTCCCCAGCCAACATACACCACAACCCCATCCCTATTCATCCCTCCCATCTACTGTGCATCTTCTCCGTCAAGCTCCTCACCGGAGCCGCCAGCATCGACGCTGGAGCCGCCAGCATCGACGCCGGAGCCTGAAGCCCGAACCCCTGGAACCCTGGTCATTTTCTTCTTGCTCCTCCATATTCCCTTTTCCCTCGACTCAACTGAACCACCATCTTCGAACCTTCCTGTTCCCGACCCCTCTGCCGTACCCCTCCATGGATCTCCACCTCGACCTCCTTCAACTTGCCCCGCCGGATCCCTCCTCCCAACATCGTGCATCCGCCTACACTCGCAATCCTGACCCATCGACCACCGTTCCCTATCCAACCTGACTCGACAACAGCAGCGATGACCCGGCCAGACCTCCCCTCGTCGGAGTTCACCGATCCCGATCATTCCCGAGCGCCTGGAAGTCGACCCCGCCGGCCTGCACGACCGCCATTAACACCACCTCACCTTCCTGTCATCCTCTTGCCACCACCACCGTTCACCAACCTCTTTTTCTTCCTCCTCTCGTCTGAACACCCCGCTCCTCTCGACTGAGCCGAGCGCCCCATCGCTGAACTTCCCTCGTCAACTCTCTACCACCCCGTTGTTCTCCTCCTCCTCGACACCCTGAGCATGACCAATCCCCTCGTCGGAATACCTCATCTTCACCATCATCTCCATAATCATCATTATCATCTCAATAATCACCATCATCATCGTCGTAGTCACCGTCATCAACATCGTTGCCTTCATCATCGTCCCCAACATCGTCATCATCACCTACGTCATCGTCGTCGTGCCCGTGCGCAGGTTCGTTTCTGCCCGCATTTCCATCATTTTATGTGATTATATATATGTAATTATATAGATATATGTATATACGTATTAGCATACGTATTGGTATATATTCAAGTATATATTGGTATATATATATTATGAGTATGATATGTATATTTATATATATCTCTACTAGGTAACCCGAGTGTAACCACGGATACCCCGTAGTTACATTGACCTATGACTATGTAACATGTTAGCAGACTGCCATATGTACCCCGATATACTGGCAAGACCGTATCATTGACTGTCTGTCTTGCACAACAATTGTAGACGCGACACCCGTGCAATTTGACGCACACTTGACCCTAGTTGACCAGTGTCATACATAGCGTAGCCCTGAGTCAGAGTATTTATAATTGTGTGTTAGAGTAATATCTGATGCAATATTGTATTATATGATGTCTATAGGACTGTTGGATTATTCAGACAAGACCTCGTATATCGGATATTGTTATTGCCAGCAGCAGGACCCCCAGGCGAGTACATTCTCTGACAATTTCCATTATGTTGATTATCTCTATAATTCTTATTTTATAGCATACATGACTCTCACACTGTTGTTTACACGAGTTGGCATTATCGAGACCTGTCACGAGGAGTCATGATTGGAATCCATCGTGCTAGCTGGGGAAAATAGGGAAATATTAGTAGCTTATGTGATCATACCCAAACTTTACATGCATCATAGCTCACCCACAACTCACGTCGGTGCAGCCTGACCATTACATGCCTCATAGCTATTAAATGTGGTTAGCCTGACTATTACTCACATCATAGCTATCCGGATGGTTAGCCTGACCTCAAGGATGATAGATAACCAATGTAATGAGCCTGATCAGTCCCAAGCCGATGACATGATATGCTAATATTTTACACACTTAGCTAGATGTTCTTGACATGTATCTCTAGTATATTGATATAGCATTCCTTATGTTCTAGTCATGATTCTAGCATTTACATATATACCAGTTCATTATTCTTGCGTGTACTTGTATTTCCATTTCATTGCTAGATGTACATTGATGATGACATATGCTCCAGTATCCATTTATTCCAGTATTTCTTATGGCCAGTATTCATATCTGTCTTATATTTCTTTACACTGTGCTATAGTTTTTGTCAATATATGTGGAACTGCTGTTAGAGGTATATCCAATCCTGACTGGATATTTTTTCCAGACTGTGACATAGAGGACTTGTTTCGACATACTTGGAGATTTGGATGATATTAATTGCAGGTTAGACTATTTATTATTGTTTAGACTTGTCTTGTATTTCATTTGTTTTCTTCGATATCTCATCGTGCTCTAGTTTATGTGATTGAGTATATTCCATATTATATGGTGATATCTGTGTCTCCTTATGGAGTTGGATATTCATGTGAGAGTGATTAGCTAGTATTGTGACATAGACAACGTTCTACCGCCGATGCTGCAGTGTAGGCTGGACGTACCCGCGTACTCGTGCCCAAATTCTGGGTGCAGGTCATGACACATCCTATGCGACAGCTTTTCCTGCTCCATATTATCCCTACGCCAGCTTGTTCCTGCGCCAGCTTTTCCTATGCCAGCTTATCCCTGCACCAGCTTTCCCTGCTCCAGCTTGTCCCTGAGCCTAATATTCCATACATCCTGCATATGTAGCATGATTTGCACATGAGGCATTATTTTCATATGATGCATGACTTGTATATGAGGCACTGCTCGCATATGAGGCACGGCTCGCATACGAGGCACAATTTGCATATGAGGCATGGCTTGCATACGAGGCACGACTTACATATGAGTCATGGTTTATATATGAGGCAAAGCTTACATATAAGGCCAACTTGCATTTGAGGCCAACTTTGCTCACATGGCCAACTTTGCTCATTTTGGTTGTTTTGCTTGTTTTTGTTGTTTTCTTAGATTATTTTGATTCCCATGTATGGACCTGATGAGTTATAAGTGCTATTGAATTCAGTACTTGCTTAGTGGACTTAGACTAGTAGATTAATAACCTTTGTCCGTCGGATAGAGTGAGGGGTATAGTTCTACTCGGGTGACAGTCTAAAATTTTGGTCATTGTTTGGTTTAAGGATTGTGGATCTGATCCAGAGTGGTTCATGCATGTTTCTTACTTTCGTCCGGCGGCACTTAACTAATTTAAGGATTATATGTGACAGGCCTATGTGCTAGACTTAGACTATGTGTATGTGACATAGTTTGACTTATACTTCATGTACCCGACTTGTCCTACCTTTTACCAAGATAATAGAGGATTCTACTTGATTGAACATGTGTACTTACCCTGACCAATATGATAAGAATATTCATGTGACTGATTAATAGGCTTGATAGCCTGACTTGACTAATTGTATCTGTGTTGATACATTTACTATTTGATATGCATTCCCATGTGCTATGTGTTACATGTGCAATGAGGTGGGACATATCTTGCTACGTGATGTATTACATGTTTTAGTTGTGCATCATGGTGCCTCATATCCTCCATATGTGATATTATATGATTTATCTAGCACGGGCCTTGTAGTTAGTCAATAGTCATAGCGTGGTTAGGTTGTTTGGTTGATTATTGCATTACGCTTGGGTGAATCCAGATTTGGCCCTCGGGAAATAATATAGATTTGTACCTAGCGTACACGTACTATGGTGCATTATTCTAGGAGGATGATCGTTTGACCATGATACGATGTTCTAATAATTATATGGCTAATTAGGTAACTAAAATATGTAGGACATTGGAAGAAAATGGGATCCCGAGAACGTGCATGATGAGACAACATCATATACTTATCGAGGCATGAAATCTTGCCACCACAGATATTGTATATTATCTGCACTAGTTGAGTGCAGTATCTGACTTTTATATTTATTTTTCTGAGCCAGTATCTTCTTATAGGAATACTGGAACCACTACTGACAAGTTTAGCACGGTGGCCCTGCAGGAGACCGGTGCAGTTCGGCATACCTGTATTATTGGTTCAGCTAGTCGTGTTTGTACGTAACACGATTTGAGGATCCCTATATTATTACATTGCTGGGATAACCTAGAATTTACATAATAAGCCGTAAGATTGTTTGGTTGATTCTAATAAACATGTATTGGTAGTCTAGAGGCATGTACTATTATGGTGTAATGGTTCAACCCTTGTCCTTGTTTGGTTGTAGGGTTGCGATATTATGTCACAATAAACCATGGACCGAAGCTATATATTATATGTGTATGTATATATATACTTATACTTTAGCCTGTAATATGGCATGTATGTTCTTGTTCTTATTTTTGATTTGTTCCATCTGATAATAGTCTGAAGACATGGACTATCATGGTATGGTGGTCCAATTATTTTCCTTGTTTGGTTGTAGGGTTTGTCTATTATGCTATGATAGGCTATGGACTGTAGCTATGATGCAGATACTGTTGTGTGTCCATAATTAGTAAGTCGTACCCTATCTCGGCGTAGTGCGGCACCTATTGTCCTTGTTTGGTTGTAGAGGTGTCCTACTGCTTCGATGAAAGGTCATATGCTTACGGTTATGGCACAGATCCTATTTTATGTACTTTATTGGTTTTACCTTGTATACTTGTGCTCCTTTGTGGTACTTGCTATCGGGGCCTGACCTTGCTGGTTTTTGTCTAGCCAGGTTCAGTAGCAGACCCCAAGGATCCTGTCATGTATCTGACCGATGGCGTGTACCAGGAGGATGGCCACCGAGGGACTTGAGTGGGTTATTTCTCCACCATTATATTATCATCATTTTATACTTGTTGGTGTTTAGCCACCGGCACCTGTTAGCCAGATATCTTCATATTTAGTTCCTTTACATGATTATATATTATTCAGACTGCGGCTGGCCTACAGTTATGTACTTTTGGCATTGTACTAGTATATTATCCTCTATAACCAGTTTTATGATCATTTTGATAGAGTGTCAGGGATGCCTCACTGCTTTATCTTATATGCTTATTCTTACTTGTAATGTCCCGCTCTGCACGGTGCATTACGCTGAGTCAGATTGAAATGAGACGATTGGGTTGGTTACATAAGATAAGTCAGAATGGGAACGAGGCATCGAGTTGCTTGCAATTCGATAAGACGAATTCAGAAACAAGTATTGATTCGGGTTTTAGTTTCGTTTACAGGCTTTACGTAGAATTTTTTAAGGTTCAACTTATTGCCTCAATGTGGGCAAAAATACAGAGTCAAGTATCGTGCAACAAATTAGTGGGCTAGTTCAGAGCGGTACAGAAATAACGGGACTTAAGCGATGGTGCAGTCTTCTTTGAATTCGCTCGGGTTGGATGATTGAGAAGCACAGCCTGCTCGCATGGTTATACCAGTTAAATAAATCGTGCTTTGCTTCGGAACCACAGAAATTGGGAATAGGTTGTATCGACTCAAGTGGAGCGATAGGCTATATCGGCTCGGCAAAACGGCTAAGCAGATAAGTAAAGGTGAGCGGGCCATGACCCTTCTTCTCTACTCCTTCATGCTTAATAAAATATATCAGTTGCATGCTAGCGATATCATATATTTAACGAAAGTGGCTCGAAGAAACATAAGTCTGGAACATAGTTGAATACTAAGATAGAACATTAAAACAAAGTATATCAAAACGTACATAAAGAGCACGAGTATTGAACGAGAATGCTTCATTATGCGAGGCGAACAATTGTGGTACAATGCCACTGACTGCCAGTAGGCGAGAGTTGGAAATGTGCATTCATGCAAAAGAATATCATAAGGACGCAATCGTTGTAAACACCCTAATTTTTCTAAAATTTTTAAAATAATATTTTGGCTATTTTTCTGTAATTTTTCAAAAAATAAAACTAAGGTATTTTGTGATTAAAAGATTTTTAAATGATGTTAATTAATATTAAAATATTATGAAAATAATGTTTTATGGTGTAAAATGGAAAACCGGACATAAGGTAATTTTCTGTGAATTTATTGGACTCCGAAAGCATTTTTAAAGCCCTAAAAACCAATGTATAATTAAACCCTGACTAAACCCGGTTTAATTGAAATTAAACCAAAACAAACTGACTCAAACCGAACCAGACCAACCCAGACTTAACGGGTCGGGTCGGATCCGAATCAGACCCGAACCCGAAATCCTAACCGAACCCTAATCCCAATCTCTACCGGATTTACTGTTCAGGCTATTTAATAGCCTCGACGTTCGTGTAGCCGCCACACCCTCTCTCTCTCATCTACCCCGCCGTCGTAGCTTAGCCGTCGACTTCCCCTCGCCTGAACCCTACTCCCCCGTCGTCCTCTCCTCCGCTCAGCCGACAGATCACCGCCTCCACAACCACCTCTCCATCTCCTCCACCACCTCCCGACCATCTCCGCCGCCCCGCTTGACCACATCGACGACCTTCGTCCTCGTCGATCCCCCTGACCCGTCCTCGACCATCACCACCTTACCACTCCCTGCTCCGCCCTCGACGAACACCACCATCGCCTCGTCAACCGACAGCAGCCCTCGACTTCCTCTCCGTCGACTCCACCGGCATCGACCACCAACCCAGCAGCCCTAGGCCGAGCCACCCTCCGTCGGCGAGTCCACCCAGCGGTCTCCGGACACAGCCCCTAGCCCTGACACAGATCCTGTGTGGAGCCGACACAGCGGACACGGTGACCAGGACACGAAATAGACACCTGGACACGAGGAATTCTCGTTCCACGGAGCCCTGTTCAGGTAACCTATTCTCTCTCCTCGTTATTCGGTTTTCTGTTCCGTCAGTTGTGTCGCGTAGACTGTGTAACCCTCTCGATGTCCGTGTAACCCACTCGGTGCGTCGCGTCCTGTGGTGATCGCAAACCACGATCCAAAAAATAGGAAAACCAATGCCCTGTTTTACCCCGGAACTGAGTGCGCCCCGCCAAACGGGACGACTTGGTCGTACGCGGTCTTTACCAAAACGTGCGCGCCGTTAATACTAATGTACGAGATTTTACAGAAGTTTATTTGGATGTGCGTGCACACCGGAATCAACGTGTATCCGCCGACAACGCCCCGTATCCGCCCATTCTAGAACACGTTGTAACTTTGTGTACACACATCGGATCGAGACGAAACTTGCTCCATCGGACTCGTAGCAATACACTGGTCTTGTGACCCAAGTTTGGTCTGATTCTAAGAACATTGACAAAATTGCATATCGTGGGCCCCACAAGCTCCACTTGACGGGCGATTTTGTGATCGGCTCATCGGAATCCAATTCTGGAAGTTCCGTTGGGTTCGTATCAGCGTTCCTGACTTGTTGACACTAAGTTTGACGAAATTGGAGACCTTTGACCCTGACACATTTTTCGGTGCAAAGTGGTCCACATGTGGACCCCGCTTTGACCCGGAACTGTCATTTTTGCTTCTGTGTTCAAATTGGACTTAAGGACAGGCGTTCTAGCTATTTGATATTTTCTGAGACTATTGGTGATATTTATTTCAGCTTTTGGAGGAGTACCTACAGGATCCACTGATACAGGGACAGCTGTTGGTATTCAAACCCCAGGCAAGTGTATCTTGCCAAACTTTGCAGTCTTGTTACATATTTTCCTTGATTCATTTATATTATTGTGCATGCTTGACCTAGGACCGTGTGACTTACTTAGCGTCCAATTATTAGTCGGGTGCCAACACCGTATGCGGAGTTGTGTACGTCATCTAGAGATTGACATTCGTGACCCATTTACATTCTCGTACTTGTCTTATCAAGTACATTATACCCAGGACACTTGACACTATACATGAGACAGGATCTTTCTGAGATATTCATGGTGATTCTGTATAGGATACATGATTTGACATAGATATTATATTCATGGATACTATATGACTTGCTGCATTAGCTATGATCTTGTGTGCCATGTACATGAGACGTTATGGACATGAGACGTGTGGTTACATTGGGTGGGGAGAGACACACAGGCTACAGGCTGATCATATATATAAACCCCCTATTATTGTGAGGCGCAAGACTCTGAAACCCGAGCTTGGCCCATTACTCATTATTACTGCTACCGGCTCCCCGACAAAGAGCTTGTAGTGGCTCAGCCTGAGTACTCGTGACGCTCTCACTTGCATTTCACATAGATGGTTACATACTTACCCTATTTCTTTCATTATTTACTGTACTGCATTTATTTTGGCTTGTATTATCTTGTACCTTGCTATGTCCCCTGAGGACCTGGATCCGGATTATGTCCCCAGGATTTGCAGACGAGATCTATCCCGAGGTATACGGGACCGCAGCAGGAGCAGATACCGGAGCTGTACCGACACCCGAGGACGAGATGTTAGCTGAAGACTTTTTCTGAGCATCTATGTTTCATGCTCAGTATTTACTTTATTCAGTCATTTATATTTTAGTTTGTTAAACCATTGTATCAGATTTTATCGGGTTGTTCCCCGAAGCACTTTTTAGAGACTGGTGGATGATTTACATTTCTTATATCTGTGGATTATATTTTATCTTGTATGGATGAGATTAGTTGTGCTATGTTGTCGTAGACTTAATTTTACAGCGTAAGTATGCCCTGATGGATCCATTAAATTGGGTTTGTCCATCAGTGTGTGCTGCTGGCCATTGCCACGTGTCTAGTCCCTCGGTATTTTGGGACTGGGGCGTAATATGGTTTTTGTGGTGGCCTATGCAGGTCAACGACTAAATCGTTCGGTTTCAACTTAGGGACCGAGCAAGCCTGCCCTAAGTATAGGATAAGTTATAGGATCTTATCCATTATTTGAACCATTTTTGAACTCTATATCGAACTCGAACTAATTACTTGATTTGCATCCTGTGTTGATTCCTCTGAGCGTTCTTATAGTTTATCTTTTGGTTGCAGAGTAATGGATCCCAGGAACGGAGATGAGAATCCCTTGGATACACCACACGATGCTGTGGTTACTTATGTAGACAGAGTGACACCAGGGAATGGAGGACAATCATCTCAAGGAAATCAAACCGGCCAGCCTAATCCAAGGTTCCGGCGTGATGACATCCCACCTCCGCCACAGTTCACTCCACAGATGCCAGTTTTCCTGCCAGGGTAAGCCATAGACGGGCAACAGATGTTTCAGATAATTTATGCCATGATGCAAGCCCAACAGCAGGTTCAGCAAGAGGCTCAGCGTCATGAGGCAGAGTATTTGAGAACTAGCCTGGTATCCGCATTGGAGCAGGCAAACCCACCAGCTAGGTGACCAGCGATGGGATCTATCACTGATTTTCGTCAGCTCAAGCCTCGTACCTTTTATGGCAAAGAGGGGCCAACTGAAGTTTACGAATGGCTCACGAACATAAAGCACCAGTTGGAAGCAGCTGAACTTCCAAGGGAGAAATGGATGACTGCGGTCAGGATGCAGTTGACTAAAAATGCACATCATTGGTGGTTATCAGAAGAGAGAAGGCTCAGACAGGACCGAGTCACTTGGGAAGAGTTCTCCAGACTCTTCCAAGAGATGTATATTCCAGCAGTTGCACGGTCAGAACTCAGAGACAAGTTCAACCGCCTTATCCAAGGCAATATGTCAGTGAAAGAATACAACGCAGAATTTATTCGTCTGAGTCGCTTCGCCCTAACCTTGATTTCGACAGAGGAAGAGAAAGCTGAGAAGTTCTTTGACGGACTGAAGTTCGAGCTCCAGAGGTTGATAGGATCTGTTTCACCTACATCATATACCGACGTCCTTGCAGCAGCACGATGCATGGAGCGTGTTAATATAAGGGAGTCAAATCTGAAGAGGCCAATCACATCAGCACCATCCAGGACATCACATGGGGATTCTGCAAAATAGAACCAGAGGAGTATGCCAGAAAGAACAGCACACAGGGCCATATCTCTCCCTACTTGTCACCACTGCAGCAAGGTAGGTCACATTGAGAGAGAATGCAGACGCAAGTTGGGACTATGCCTGGCTTGCGGATCCAACCAGCATTCAACCAGAGACTGCACTGAGCGCAGAGAGGGAGCACCGAGACTAGCTTTACCTGCACCAAGACCAGCTTATCCAGCAGTGGGAGCACCGCAGACAGGAGTTGGAGGAGTCAGACCACCAGCTCCAGGAGGATATCAGTAGAGACCACCACTGGCACCACTGGCAGCTCTATTTTAACAGGCTCAGCAACAGAGAGGTCAAGCTCAGGGACGAAGACAGGCATTTGAATTGGCTGTTGAGGAGGAAGCTACTACAGGAGAGGTTATCGCAGGTACTATTTTAGTAGATTCATTACCAGCTGTAGCTTTATTTGATTCTGGAGCATCGCATTAATTTATAGCAGCTAGCTTTGTAGCCACCCATAGAGTAGCTACCGCACCCCTTCCGAAGATAAAGAGAATTCTTACTGGAGGTAGAATTATCCCAGTTAGTAACGTCTGTAGATCATGTTCTGTAGTAGTCTGTGGAAGAGAGATGTGCGCTCAATTTCTGATCTTTTCCATGCCGGATTATGATGTTGTACTTGGTATGGACTGGTTAAGTCAGTACCATGCGACTCTTGATTGCCGACTTGGAAAAGTTATATTTAGACCGCTTGGACATCCAGAATTTAAGTTTCTTCGGGGAGCTGTAGAGCAAGGAGTTCAGCCTACTCTTAGGGTACTATCTGTAGAAGGGGAGACAGGTTACCCAAGAGTCATATCAGAGTTTGTGGGTGTATTTCCTGATGATCTTCCAGGTTTGCCACCTGATCGAGAAATAGAATTCACAATAGACTTAACTCCAGGAGTAGAGCCTATCACTTTATCAGTATATCGGCTAGCACCTAAAGAGTTAGTGGAGTTGAAGGAACAAGTTGATGATCTTTTGGAGAAGGGCTTTATTCGACCCAGTGTTTCACCTTGGGGAGCACCCATACTATTTGTACCGAAGAAGGATGGAACAGTATGGTTGTGCATTGACTACAGGACATTGAACACTGTGACCATCAAGAACAGGTATCCCTTACCACGCATTGATGATCTATTCGATCAATTGAGTGGTGCTAGGGTATTCTCGAAGATTGACCTTAGATCCGGCTATCACCAGATTAAAGTAAGGAAGGAGGATATACCGAAGACAGCCTTCAGGACCAAGTATGGACATTATGAATTCTTGGTAATGCCGTTTGGTTTAACCAACGCGCCAGCAGTGTTTATGAGTTTGATAAACAAAGTTTTTCATCAGTACTTAGATAAATTTGTGGTTGTGTTTATTGATGATATTCTAGTATATTCCAAGAGCCACGAAGAGCACGAGGAGCATCTCAGAATTATGTTAGAGACATTGAGGCAGGAGAAGTTATATGCCAAACTCAGTAAGTATGAGTTTTGTATGGATAAAGTGCCTTTCTTGGGATATATTATCTCAGGAGAAGGACTTTCAGTTGATCCGGAGAAGGTTGCTGCAATAGAAACTTGGCCTACACCCACATCAGTTGCAGAAGTGAGAAGTTTTCTCGGACTTGCGGGATATTATCGAAGGTTTGTAGAAAATTTCTCAAGGGTTGCAGAGCCTATGACGAAGTTGACATGTAAGGACCAGGAGTTTACATGGACAGAGGACTGCCAGAAGGCCTTTAAAGAATTGAAGAGAAGATTAACAACAGCACCTGTCTTGAATCTTCCTTCGGGGACAGGAGGTTTTGTTGTTTACAGTGATGCGTCTGGTAGTGGACTAGGATGTGTTTTGATGCAACATGGTAAAGTTATCGCTTATGCATCGAGACAGTTGAAGGTCCATGAGAAGAACTACCCAACGCACGACCTGGAGCTAGCAGCAGTTATATTTGCACTGAAGATTTGGAGGCACTATCTTTATAGAGAGAAGGTAGACATCTTTACTTATCACAAGAGTCTGAAGTATGTATATACTCAGAAGGAGCTCAACATGAGACAGAGACGTTGGCTTGAGTTAATGGTAGACTTTGATATAGATCTGCAGTATCACCCGGGAAAGGCGAATGTTGTAGCAGATGCACTCAGCAGGAAGCCCACGGCTTATTTCTTGACGATGCAGCCCAAGCTATTGAGAGATCTATAGGAGCTTCAGATAGAGGTTGTTTTACCAGGACAGAGTGGCTTGCTGGCTAATCTCGAAGTTAAGTCGTCACTTGTGGAGAGGATTAAAGAGGCATTGCCCACCGATGCTAGATTTCAAAGACTTAAAGAGAGGACAGAAGCAGGCATGCAGACAGGACTTCGCATACATGAAGACGGGACATTAAGGTATGAAAATCGCTTGTATGTTCCAAATGGAGAATTGAGACAGGAGTTAATGACTGAAGCACATAGTTCTATGTACTCTGTTCACCCAGGAGGAACCAAGATGTACCGAGACTTGAGGCAGTATTATTGGTGGCATGGAATAAAAAAGGAGATTGTACGATTTGTGGTAAAATATTTAGTATGTCAGCAAGTAAAGGCCGAGCATCAGAGGACTGCAGGTATATTACAGCCGCTTCCTATACCAGAATGGAAGTGGGAACATATCACTATGGATTTTGTCACAGGATTTCTAAGAAGCCCCAGCAGAAAAGATGCGATATGGGTTATCGTGGATCGACTCACTAAATCGGTATTTTTTTGCCATTTAGAGTTGGACAGTCCACAGAGGTACTAGCCATCATGTATATACGACAAATCGTAAGATTACATGGAGTGCAGGTTAGTATTGTGTCAGATCGAGATTCGAGATTTACATCTTATTTCTAGCGAAGCATGCAAGAGAGTCTTGGCACCAGACTCAAATTTAGCACAGCTTACCATCCACAGACAGATGGTCAATCGGAGCGCACGATTCAGATCTTGGAGGATATGTTGCGATCGTGTATGCTAGACTTTAGAGGATCTTGGGAAGATCATTTGCACTTGGTGGAGTTCTCCTACAACAACAGTTATCAGGCCAGCATTCAGATGGCACCATTCGAGGCATTGTACGGTAGAAAGTGTAGATCGCCAATATGTTGGAGTGACATTGGTGAGCGTCAAATACTGGGTCCAGAATTGGTAATACAGACATTGGAGAAGGTAAAATAAATTCAGAATCATCTTCGAGCAGCTCAGGACAGACAGAAGCATTGGGCTGATACGCACAGGCGTCCCCTAGAGTTCAAAGAAGGAGAGCACGTATTCTTGAGGATTTCACCCACTCGAGGTACTATTAGATTTGGAAGCAGAGGCAAGTTGAGCCCAAGGTATATCGGGCCATTTGATATTCTAGAGCGCATTGGTGAGGTGGCTTATCGTCTTGCGTTACCTCCATCCTTAGAGGGAGTGCATAACGCATTCCATGTCTCACAACTGAGAAGGTACGTGACTGACCCAAGTCATATAGTCGATCATTCTGATATCGCAGTGGGCCCTAGTTTAAGATATAAAGAACAACCAGTTGGCATCCTCGATATTAGTGAGAAGACATTGCAAGGACAGATAATTAGACTGGTTCGTGTAGCTTGGAAACATCATTCTCCTGGCGAATCGACTTGGGAACGAGAGAATATTATGCGCCAGCATTATCCTCACTTATTCGCGGATGCAGGTATACCCTAAGCATTCTTGTAATTCCATAGTTCTTTCCTTTAGTAGTTTATTCTTCGATTGCGAGGATGCAATCCTCTTAAGGGGGTAGATTGTAAACACCCTGATTTTTCTAAAAAATTTAAAATAATATTTTCCCTATTTTTTTGTAATTTTTAGAAAAATAAAACTAAGGTATTTTGTGATTAAAAGATTTTTAAATAATGTTAATTAATATTAAAATATTATGAAAATTATATTTTATGGTGTAAAATAGAAAATCGGACGTAGGGTAATTTTCTGTGAATTTATTGGACTCCGGAAGCATTTTTAAAGCCCTAAAAACCAATGTATAATTAAACCTAATTAAACCCTGACTGAACCCGGTTTAATTGAAATTAAACCAAACCAAACTGACTCAAACCGAACCAGACTAACCCAGACTTAACGGGTCGGGTCGGGTCAGGTCGGATCCGAATCAGACCCGAACCCGAAACCCTAACCGAACCCTAATCCCAATCTCTACCGGATTTACTGTTCAGGCTATTTAATAGCCTCGACGTTCGTGTAGCCGCCGCACCCTCTCTCTCTCATCTACCCCGCCGCCGCAGCTTAGCCGTCGACTTCCCCTCGCCTAAACCCTACTCCTCCGTCGTCCTCTCCTTCGCTCAGCCGACCGATCACCGCCTCCACAACCACCTCTCCATCTCCTCCACCACCTCCCGACCATCTTCGCCGCCCCGTTCGACCACATCGACGACCTTCGTCCTCGTCGATCCCCCTGACCCATCCCCGACCATCACCACCTCACCACTCCCCGCTCTGTCCTCGACGAACACCACCATCACCTCGTCAACCGACAGCAGCCCTCGACTTCCTCTCCGTCGACTCCACCAGCGTCGACCACCAACCCAGCAGCCCTAGGCCGAGCCGCCCTCCGCCGACGAGTCCACCCAGCGGTCTCCGGACACAGCCCCTAGCCCTGACACAGATCCTGTGTGGAGCCGACACAGCGGACACGGTGACCAGGACACAAAATAGACACCCGGATACGAGGAATTCTTGTTCCACGGAGCCCTGTTCAGGTTACCCATTCTCTCTCCTTGTTATTCCATTTTTCGTTCCATTAGTTGTGTCGTGTAGACTGTGTAACCCTCTCAATGCCCGTGCAAACCGCTCGGTGCGTCGCGTCCTGTGGTGATCGCAAACCGCGATCCAAAAAACAGGAAAACCAACGCCCTGTTTCACCCCGGAACTGAGTGCATCCCTCCAAACGGGATGACTTGGTCGCACGCAGTCTTTACCGAAATGTGCGCGACGTTCATACGGACATACGGGATTTCGCAGAAGTTGATTTGGATGTGCGTGCATACCGGAATCAACGCGTATCCGCCGACAACGCCCCATATCCGCCCATTCTGGAATACGTTGTAACTTTGTATGCACACGTCGGATCGAGACGAAACTTGCGCCATCGAACTCATAGCAATACGCTGGTCCTGTGACCCAAGTTTGGTTCGATTCTGAGAATATTGACAAAATTGCGTAGTGGGCCCCACAGGTTTCACTTGACGGGCGATTTTGTGATCGGCTCATCGGAATCCAATTCTGGAAGTTCCGTTGGGTTCATATCATCGTTCCTGACTTGTTGACACTAAGTTTGACAAAATTGGAGACCTTTGACCCTGACACATTTTTCGGTGCAAAGTGGCCCACACGTGGACCCCGCTTTGACCCGGAACTGTCATTTTTGCCCCTGTGTCCAAATTGGGCTTAAGGACAGGCGTTCTAGCTATTTGATATTTTTTGAGACTGTTGGTGATATTTATTTCAGCTTTTGGATGAGTACCTACAGGATCCACTGATACAGGGACAGCTGTGGGTATTCAAACCCCAGGCAAGTGTACCTTGCCAAACTTTGCAGTCTTATTACATATTTTCCTTGATTCATTTATATTGCTGTGCATGCTTGACCTAGGACCGTGTGACTTACTTAGCGTCCAATTATTAGTCGGGTGCCAACACCGTACGTGAAGTTGTGTACGTCATCTAGAGATGGACATTCGTGACCCCTTTACATTCTCATACTTGTCTTATCAAGTACATTATACCAGGATACTTGACACTATACATGAGACAGGATCTTTCTGAGATATTCATGGTTATTCTGTATAGGATACAGGATTTGACATAGATATTATATTCATGGATACTATATGACTTACTGCATTAGCTATGAACTTGCGTGCCATGTACATGAGACGTTATGGACATGAGACGTGTGGTTACATTGGGTGGGGAGAGACACACAGGCTACAGGCTGATCATATATATAAACCCCCTATTATTGTGAGGCGCAAGACTCTGAAACCCGAGCTTGGCCCATTACTCATTATTACTGCTACCGGCTCCCCGACACGGAGCTTGTAGTGGCTCAGCCTGAGTACTCGTGATGCTCTCACTTACATTTCACATAGATGGTTACATACTTACCCTATTTCTTTCATTATTTACTGTACTGCATTTATTTTGGCTTGTATTATCTTGTACCTTGCTATGTCCCCTGAGGACCTGGATCCGGATTATGTCCCCAGGATTTGCAGACGAGATCTATCCTGAGGTATACGGGACCGCAGCAGGAGCAGATACCGGAGTTGTACCGACACCCGAGGACGAGATGTTAGCTAAAGACTTTTTCTGACCATCTATGTTTCATGCTCAGTATTTACTTTATTCAGTCATTTATATTTTGGTTTGTTGAACCATTGTATCAGATTTTATCGGATTGTTCCCCAAGCACTTTGTAGAGACTGGTGGATGATTTATATTTCTTATATCTGTGGATCATATTTTATCTTATATGGATGAGATTAGTTGTGCCATGTTGTCGTAGACTTTATTTTACAGCTTAAGTACGCCCTGATGGATCCATTAAATTGGGTTTGTCCATCAGTGTGTGCTGCTGGCCAGTACCACGTGTCTAGTCCCTCGGTATTTTGGGACTGGGGTGTGACAATCGTCAAGCGAAGCATACAGTTGCGGTTCAAAATCGTACAACTGTGTCATAACGAGAATGGTACCACGAAACTATCGATCATGGATAGGACACAATTGAACACTTTATCGAGAAGCAACACGCTGACTCAGTATCTTGGGGCCTTCGGGTCTAAGAGAAATACGATATCAGAAAGGGCATGGTGATTCAAAAATATTTAGGATGCCAACTGGGTACTAATCAAAATATATACATGAAACATCGATTGAGGCAAGGTACTTTAAAATATTTGGTAACTACGGTTCGCCACAGAATAAGGAATTGGAGGACGAAAGAGAAAAGATGTTGGGTTTATGTGGGGCGAGTAGACTTGTTCCTCGACCCTACTTACAAGTTGGAAATATTGCATAAGTTCATAAACGATACTGCTAAATTCTGCTCCGTGTCATGTATTTGCATCATAGATAATAACTCTTGCATTTGCATGGTCATGGACAACTTGTGCACAAGGAGAAACCATTTTTCTGGATCGGCATTTCGGTCGCACCGAACCCGAGTCTACCTAGGAAAAAATAAGATATGACGTGCAAAAACACGCGACATTGCGTCCCTCTAGCGAGTTTGCCACTTGACTAAGAGGATACCCCCAATGACTAATAATAGTCCTTTATAATGGGAATAATATCACCAATAACCTTCATATAGATAAAGAGTATGCACTCTGCCGTATGTAAGGGTGGATGTGCTAATGAGCGTCTACCTTTGCCTCGGACAAGTATAGTATAATCAATTATGGTAAGAGCCAAGGATGAAGTGATGCGATTCAACGTGTTTCAAGCGTTATGATGCAATTCAAATATAATGTGCTTATCTATCGAGGCGATGGATATGACAAGTTATTTACCGATGCGATCGGAATAACATGCTTGTCCGATTTAGTGAATTTAATTATTTATAGGGGAATATGCTTTGATAACTTCAAGTTTACATCCGAGCATGATTTACTGTGTTCGAGGTATGCCACAACATGAACTGAAACTCATCTAAGTTCTAATAGAAAGATCACTAAAATCTGTATACTTGCCATGATCACTTAGTGTCGGTTTAGGCAAGTGGGTTATCCTGCTCACCACTATAAGTTGCATACTGATCCACGTTTGTGAGCACCTTGTTTCAGTTATGCAGGTGCTGAGGCCTTAGCCTGGATATACGAAGATGTGATGTATAAAACGGTGGAAATCCTTTGTAAGCAACATAGATCAACGAGTGTTGTAGCAAACTTGGCATATTCATTTGGTCTATTCAAGCCTTTCTAACCGCTGCTATTATCAATAAAAGAGCTTCGCTTCATATAATCTGAATATTTCATATAACTATAAATCTTCCCTGTGACTTGGTATTTTCTATAAAAATTATTATGTTTTATCTTCTTGCCATGTGCGTTGCGCAAACTAGGCACGCACGGCATCACGTCCGGGGGACAATTATCGGCTTACGTAGTCGGGGCATGACAAAGTGGTATCAGAGCGCCCGGTTAATTTCCTTGGACAATCATTCATTTCATTACAATCTCAAAGTTGCTTCTGCGTATCGAACGACTCTTGAATCTACTCGATGCTATACTAGATGTTCCATACAATAAGTCTATATAAGATGAATTGTTATTTGTGTTTGCTGCATGTATAGTTTCTATCGATAGTAACACCGCACAACTTTGTTGCATAGCATACGGTAAGCTGATTCGAGTGATGTTTGTTGCATCAGTGCAATAAGTCGATCTCTCGAACGATATCATTTACGTGGTTACATTAAAACGATAACAAACCGGTTGAACAATTTGAGTAACAGTTACAATAATCAGAAAGGAAATGTCGTATGAGATGAAACAGACGGGATTAACATAAATAGTAAGATGGTTCGTGTGTTAGTTGGGAATTGTGTCAGACTTTAAGTAAGCGAACTTCAGGTTCATAGTCGGTAGAATCACCGCATAATGGAAAAATTTAGAATAAATTTTGGTTTGAGGCAGAGGAAGTGCTTTACGAAGAGTGGCTCGATTTCTGAGTGGTATATGTCATACCACGAAGAGATGTGTGCAACAAGACATTTGCATGGACATCGATAGAATTGTCTGCAACATAAGGGATAATACTGATATTTGTTTGGAAATTTATAAGACAGTGTGTGACTAAAGTATTCTTTGAAGAATTATGTTCGAACGACCAAGAATAGACACGAGTCGAACAAATGTTATATCGTAAGAAAATTTGGAAAGTGCTAAGCGAACAGTTGGCTGAGAATAGCGAGAAAATAGATACGGCTAAGTGCGCACATGTAAATGAGGGATCGATGCAAATCTAGGATTAACAAGCATAGTCCATGGATTTGTGAACGCAAGGGAATTATTGGCTGAGCAAAGGGACTCGTTTGAGAATAAAAAATTTGGAATAATTTGTGTCACATAAAACTTTGATGACTTGATCGTTGTTTCATGTGACTTTGATCGGTAACTAGGTTACACGATCGGGATATAACAGAGTAAGATATTAGCGAGACGGTGCAATGAGAGTAGGCAAGTTTCCTATGAAACAAAGAAGGACATGGCATATCAGAATGGATGTAGTTGGAATGAACATATCGTAGGGAATTGTGCGCAAGTCATCAGGACTGTGCGGCATGAAAGAAACATATAAAAATTAATATAACAATGGGAAAGATCGAAATAGAAGCAAGGATCATAAGGGATGGACTTTTGGGAAAACTCGTCGAGACTTGACGTTAGGATGAATTATAATATCACTCAAGCAAAATAGATTGCGCAGGAAATTTAAGCAGAATAAATGATACAAAATGGAGCAAGGCTACGGTTCAGAAAAGTTTATGGGTAACAATGCGAGAAGTCGTATCGATCAGTCAACAAATTTATATGATGGATTCAGAATGGAACGAGTATCTCGGATATTGATTAAAGGGTAGATAGATCAAAACCTAGACGGATAGATGTTTCTATGTTAGCGAATATGCTGGAGGTAGTGCATGCATTTCAGACTTTAAAACGTAGTCTCAGATTTGGGTCAAATTCCATAGAACTTATCGGAATTGGCTTGGCTTTGGAATAAGATATAGCATGGTTCTTAGTAACTGTCCATCGTGATGATCAAAAATTATCTAGCGTAGCTTCGGGGCAGATGACCCTAGAGACTTGACCGCCGAATAAAATAAATTGTTGGAAACCCATAAGATGATCCTATTGATAACGCATAAGAGATTGCGTCGAGATAAATATTAAGTGGTGCATGTTGAAGATAAGTCTAGGCGAGCGAATATTAATTTCAGAATTTGATGGAAAAGCCTTCGGCTGGAAAATATAATATAGCAGGATTTTTGATGGTTGGTGATTTCATACTCGATAGAGTATATAACCTTAGAAGTGTCGGGTAAATATTAGCGTAGGATAGAATGATGCCTTTGAGCATCAACAATTTTATAGCGAGAACCAAAGGATAGATAACGTTGGTTATCGATTCGATCAACGCCAGCGACTTATATCAGGACAGTGCGATAGCACAATTAGAATACTTTGAGAAACGAGATAGACGAGAATGGTCAGTTTAAGATAGTCCCTTGCATCGGGAAGACCTAGTACGTTTTCTGAGTAAGTCGCCTAGCGGGGGTGAACCGAGACGTTGATGCGTCGGTAGCTAAAAAAGATGGCCGTATAAAATAGATGGCATGAGTGATAACATGAGTTGAGATAGAGAATGCTTGCACATGTTGGACTGAGTCCATATCAAGCAAGACTTCAGAAATAGTTGGACAAGATGTAGCTAACAGTTGGACGGAAGGGTGTTGCAAAAAACTCATTGTGAACGGATGCGCAAGGTCTTGAAGCAATGCATACGCAAAGATTATTAATGCAACAGATTTGAGGAACAAATAAGTGTTGCGGAGACTCATTGCATTCGTATTACATAATGACTCGATGCAATGCGTAAGTCAGGATTGTCGGTTTGAAATATATAAAGATTGTAGTCGATTATGAATCAAGTTGGTCGCAGAGATTCATGGCAGAAGAATTAGATATTCAAAAATAGTGCGCATGCGAATGAGTTACGAGAATGGATGCTAAGGCAAGTTCAGTCGGGAGTATAAAATAGTTAGTATTTTCGGATACAAAGTCGCACCTGCAACTTATTCGATTTCGCTATCACTAAGCTTGGCTGAAATACATATATTTGGGGATGCCTAAAAATATGTGTACAAATGCAAACTAAAGGATATGCTGAACTCGAATTGATCTGTAGGAAAGAGATATGAAGTTAAGGAAATTTGTATGGGCGTTGTACACAAAATAGAGACAATAAATTTGAGGCGGTATTTGAAATCAAGGTTAAGTATTTTCAAAATGGAACGAGTATAGGATTTGGTTCAGGGATGAACCTTATTTTGAGTGGTATATTATGTAATATCCCGCTCCGTATGATGCATTACGCTGAGTCGGATTGAAAAGAGACAATTGAGTTGGTTGCATAACATAAGTAAGAATGGGATCGAGGCATCGAGTTGCTTGCAATTCGATAAGATGGATTCAGAAACAAGTATTGATTCGGGTTTTCATTTTGTTTACAGGCTTTATGTAAAATTTTATGAGGTTTGACTTATGACCATAATGCGGGCAGAAATACGGAGTCAAGTATCGTACAATAAATCAGGGGGCTAGTTCATAGCGATACAGAAATAGAGGGACTTAAGCGATGGTGCAGTCTCCCTTGAATCCGCTCGGGTCGGATGATTGAGAAGCACGGCCTGCTCGCATGATTATACCAGTTAATTTAATCATGCTTTGCATTGGAACCACAAAAATTAGGGATAGGCTATATCAACTCAAGTAGAGCGATAGGCTATGTCGGCTCGGCAAAATGGCTAAGCAGATAAGTAAAGGTGACCTGGCCATGATCCTTCTCCTCTACTCCTTCATGCTTAATAAAATATATCAGTTGCTTGCTAGCTATATCATAGATTCAACAAGCGTGGCTCGGAGAAACATAAGTCGGGAACATTATTGAACAGTAAGATAGAACATTCAAACAAAGTATATCAAGATGTGCATAAAGAGAACGAGTATCGAACGGGAATGCTTCATTATGGGAGGCAAGCAGTTGTGGCATAATGCCACGGAACTGCCAGTAGGCGAGAATTAAAAACGTGCATTCGTACACAAGAATATTATAAGAACACATCGTCAAGCGAAGCATACAATTGCGATTCAAAACTGTGCAACTGTATCAGAACGAGAATGGTACCACGAAACTATCGATCAGGGATAGGACACAATTGAACACTTTGTCGAGAAGCGGCACGGTGAATCAGTATCTTGGGGCCTTCAGGTCTAAAAGAAATACGATATCAGAAAGGGCAAGAAGAGTCAAAAAATTTAGGGTGCCTACTAGGAACTAGTCAAAATACAGGCATAAAACATCGATTGAGGCAAGGTACCTGGGAATATTTGGTGACTACGGTTCACCACGGAACAATAAATTGGAGGATGAAAGAGAAAAGATGTTGGGTTTAAGTGGGGCGAGTAGACTTGTTCCTCGACCGTACTTACAAGTTGGAAACATTTCATAAGTTCATAAATGATACTGCTAAATTTTGCTGTGTCATGCATTTGCATCATAGATAATAAATCATGCATTTGTATGATCATGGACAACTTGTGTACAAAGAGAAACCATTTTCCTAGATCGGCATTTCAGTCATACCGAACCCAAGTCTACCTAGGGGAAAATAAGATAAGACGTGCAAAGACACGTGGCATTGCAGCCTTCTAGCGAGTTCGCCACTTGACTAAGAGAATACCCTCCAATGACCAATAATAGTCCTTTATGGTGGCAAAAATATCACTAATGACCTTCATATAGATAAAGAGAATGCACTATTCCATATGCAAGGGTGGACGTGCTAATGAGCGTCTACCTTTGCCAGGGTCAAGTGCAGTATAACCGGCTATGGTAAGAGCCAAGGATGTAGTGATGTGATTCAACGTATTTCAAGCATTATGACGCAATTCAAATATAATATGCTTATCTATCGAGGCAACGGATATAACAAGTTATTTACCGATGCGATCGGAATAGCACGCTTGTCCGATTTAGTGAATTCAATGCTTTATATGTGAATGTGCTTTCATAACTTCAAATTTACATCCGAACATGATTTACTGCGTTCAAGGCGTGCCTCAGCATGAACTAAAACTCATCTAAGTTCTAATAGAAAGATCACTAAAATCTGTATATTTGCCATAATCACTTAGTGTCGGTTTAGGCGAGTGGCTTATCCTGCTTACCAGTACAAGTTCTGTATTGATCCACATTTGTTGTAACCCTATTTCAGGTACGCAGGTGCTGAGGCCTTAGCCTGGATATACGAAGATGTGATGTTTGGGACAGTAAAAATCCTTTGTAAGCAAGAGAGATCAACGAGTGTTATAGCCAACTTGGCATATTCAATTGGGCTATTTAAGCCTTTGTAACTGTTGTTATTATAAATAAAAGAGCTTTCCTTTGTATACTCTGAATATTTTATATAACTCTATAAATCTTCTGCTGCAAATTGGTGTTTTCTATGAAAACCATTATATTTTATCTTCTTGCATTATGCGTTACGCAAACTAAGCACTCACGGCATCATGCCCGAGGGACAATTATCAGCTTTACGGAGTTGTGACGTGACATTACTGCTTGTTGGTTGATTGATTGAGACATAGATTTCTCTGTGAGACCATAGGAGACTTGATTGTAGGATACATTCTCTTGTCTCGTGACAGTAGTGATCATCGTATGACGTTCTATACCTTATACGGGGCAGTTGGCCATGTCCGTTCTCGTATTTTTATACTGGGACGTGACACTTGGTGTATTTGTTTGTAATTCAGAGTTTGCCTCGGTTTGCTCGGATTTTGATGGAGCATAGAAGGATATCATAAGTCTTATAATTTGTGATGAATAATCTTATTACCCAGGAGGCTGTATGTCGTCTTCCAATCTAGCTCATTGTAACTACTCCCTGAACACGGCTATTGTGTCAATTATAGGGTTGGGATTGGAATCCCAACCTGGACTTCTAGCCGCGGCTCATCCACATGGCAGAAGTGGGCCTGTGTGCATTTATGTAGGCCCAGTTCTATATTGGAAGCTTTCTTGCTATCCCTCAGTATGGATTATTTTCTATGTATGAGGTTTGCACTGAGGAGCTTACTGGAATGGTAACCCAGACCATACTGAGCTGTCGACACCATTGGTGTCGGTACCAGAAATAGCACATAGGGTTCGCCTGATGGAGAAAGTGTTCAATATAGATATTTTTATCACATGTACTCATGATCTTGAACATCCATAAAAACCTTAAATGTAATAGGTTTCCATCAAATGTACTCATTATCTTGAATATCAATAAAAAATTCCTTTCTAGAACTTCTCTTTCGCTTTGTATTTGTGGGTGTGAGCTAGGATATTTATACTGAAGGTAATATGGACATAATATAATATAGTAGCTGTTAAGGACATCCTACTAGGAAATTTTTGTAGACTTATCACCCTTGGCGTACTGTAAACTCAGTACAGATGATAAGTTAAAACGATGTACATCGTTGTAACGATGCATAGTCAATAAGCAGAAACGCTGCTTATAGGAAGTAACTTACTCAGAGGTAATGTTGATGTGGTAAGGTACTTATTAGAGATAAAGGAAACAAGACAGAGGTAATGTGGAAGTGTCTCTTTTTTTTGTTCAAAGGTTCACTCTACTGAGAAGAATGAGCAGCTTTATTGTTCAGAGGTAGTATGGACATGAACTACATATTTGACAACATATTGTAGGGTGAGCATAAATCATATTACATGTCCGCACTTGCTAGAAAGAAGGGAAATGTAAACATTATACATTTTATGCTAGCTTTCTAGGGATGGAAAATACATGTCTGGCCTAGACATAGTACTTTTTGAGAAACTTGTCGTAGATCAACATCATTAACAAATCTCCATTAGGCTTTGTGAGCCGGTATGCGCTATTGGAATATACTGATTCTACCATGAAGGGGCCCCCCACTTGGCTTGGAACTTTCATGATGTCTTGTGGGTCATGACCACGGGTCTTCTCACTATCAAGATGAGGTCGCCGGCCTGGAATGCCCACTCTTTCAACTTTTTGTTGAAGGCTCCGACAAGGCATGCTTGATATAGCTCAATCTATTGTTGAGCCAAGAGATATTTTTTGTTGAGTGCCTCTAACTCCTGTAGACGCCCATGGTGGTTTTCTTTGGTTGTGAGCTGACGGGTGAGAGCTACCCGGAGAGAGGGAATTTGGGTTTCCAGGGGAAGCACTGCTTCGCTCCCATAAACTAAAAAAATAGTGTGCTACTAGTTGGGGTTCATACCATCGTAAGTATCACGACCCGCACCCGGTGAAGGGGGACGAGTACGTGGGTACGTCCAGCCTACGCCACAGCATCGGCGGTAGAACGCTGTCTAGGTCGACTATACTATATAATCATCTCACAATAATATATAATCTGTCAATAATATCTCAACTCCAAGAATGAGGGCACTAAACTTAATGCAACACAATACTCAATCACAAATCTATAGCACGATAAGATAACAAAGAAGTCTAACATAATTATGCAGTCTAAAATATAACAACAACAAATATAAATAATATCCAAGTCTCAAATATATGCCGGAAACAAATCCGGTACCAAAATGCTAAAGAAAACTAACTATGCTAACTAGTAATTACGGCTATATCTTCCGGCAGTCACTCCAGAACTAGTAGGTCCATGTCTGCACCATCTATAGGTCGAGATCTGTAGTATGTCAAACACCAATCTACTAGATCCTATAAAAAATATTATCCAGTCAAAAATAGAGCAAAGTATAACCCAATAGAAGTTCCAATTAATTGACAAAAAACTATAAAACAGTAAAATAGAGGATGCTATCTACGATGAGAATATAACTGATGATCAAGAACAATAAAGGAACATTCAAAACTAGCAACAGAAATATAAATCAATGCGTATAAGAATAAAGGAATGAACTATAATGTCAGAAATAGAACAAAGTAATCCAAAAACTGAAAATGGAATCTGCAATATACTATGTGTCTGAGATACTAACTAAATATGTGATCGGCTTGGGAGATTCAATGATTACACTAAGGAGCTAACTCAACCATACGTGAAGTGCATGATTAGTTAGTAGCCAATGATTATACTACTAGCCGATAGTTTTTTATTACATATTTAATTGGTATTTCCCTCTCCCCGACTAATACAATGGATCGAATTATGACACGTTACTAGCCAATGTATCCAATGTTTAACCTATAATATTCAATGTTATTTAATACCAACAAGGAGCAGTATTCGATACCATCTCAATAATCAAGGTAACATCTCATGACTGATGATCCAATAATAATACCAATCCGTCTACCAAAGTGTCAAGGAATCATAAGTAACATTTCTAAATACTTGAATTATAGTAGTAATCAAATAATGAAAAGTATCAGAGAATGTACTCGCCTGTGGTCCAGAGTAATGATGCAAATTAGCGTCCAAACTGGTGTCACACAAACCTATATATGGAATATTGCATTAATACAAGGTTTAGAATAAAAATGAGTTAAACTAGTCAACTTCTAGGTCATAAAGCCATTTCTAAGTCAAAAATAGTCAAACTAGGTCAACTCTAGGTCAAATCCAATACCTTGAGTATCAACCCAATACCTTGACATTACCTTGGTATCACATGGTAATGTAAATCCTAACATATAACTAACTATCCAAAACTCTAAACTATAACTAACATGCATTAACTACTTATACAATACTACACTAACTACCTACTAACAACTAATTATTTAACACATTAACTAGTATTCCTATAACTAACATATCTCCTCTTAACAATACTAACATATACTAGCCTTCTTTCTAACTAGTAAATAATGATACTAACTCCAACTAACATGTATTAAATCAACTAACATCATATTTACATCAACTAACTAATAACAATTACTCATAACCTACTAATTAACATCTAACACATATAACTAATATCATCTAACTGTTAAACATTAACTATTAACTAATATCTACATATACTAACTCAATAACAGTCAGTTTATATATATATATACTAATGGTTTACACTAACTGATACATTAAACTATCCTACTTACCATTTATCCTCAAGCTATACTAACTATTAACTAAACTATCAAGCTAACTAGTAATTCAATGACTAAATAAACTATCAACTACCTACTGCTGATACACTGCTGCTCATGCTTGTGCTACTACTCTTACTGCTTATCATTGTTGTTGTCACTGCATTGCTTGAAGTGGTTGCTCAAACTGCTGCTGCTGTAGCTGCTGCCACTGCACTGCCTTGCTGCTGCAGCCACTGGCTCACTGCATACTGCTGTAGTTTGCTGCTACCTGCTGCTCTATGTTGCTGATGAGTCTCCTTGAGCTGCTGCTTCAGTTCACTTCTACTGTGGAGCTCGATTCCCCCCCCCCTCCCTACTTCACTGCACACTACACACACACAAACACAAGTATATATATATATATATATATATATATATATATATATATTGATATGTATATTTATGTTTAGATAGGTGTTTTTGTCTATATATATATATATATATATATATATATATATATATATATATATATATATATATCATACAATCATAATAATTATATCAATATAATAGAAATTACTAAGGCAAATGAATCTAAAATGAAATGAACCAAACATGTAGAGTGCATCGCACCCGTATCACAGTAGATCTATGATACGCTTGCGATACGAGTCTACCACTCAACCAAACATACCCTGAAGGATACGGGAAAGTCTAAAATAGTAATTATGAACAATACGAAGAGTTAATTACACATTTACGTATCTGTGTCAAAATATGACATGCACAAACCCCCATGTCAGATAAAAACCCCTAAATTAATCCGTATCTCCAAATTATTGGGATACGGCCTATACATATCCAATTGTGGATACGACACTAGATACACACAATTAAACACATGTCAATTTGGTCTAATTGACCAATTAACAAACACAAGATGTGTCAATCTCGGAATTCTCCCAAACTTGACACAAAATATCACATAACTTCCTCCATAGACCTCGTAAGAACCTAATTCCAATTTCTATGGGTAGTCTTAGCATTTGGGTTAGTTCCTAATGATTAAATCACATATTTAGAGTCTAATTAAAGAGAAAAAACTAAATTATTCCTATTGGGAGATGGATTCCCAATAAAATTTCTAAATTAAGTGAAAAAAAGCCTCCAACATGTAGATCATTGCTCCTCCTTGTAGATCATTGCTTCCTTCTTATAGATCCTTTTTTTTCTTGTAGATCCTTGATTCAATGGCCTCCAATGATGATTTAGGAAGAAATTTGGAAAGAAATTTGGATGAAATTTGATGTGGGAATGAAGAAATTTGGTTGAGAAGAATTCTAGATCTAGATTGGAAATAGAAAAATGAAGAGAGATTTTTTCTCCATTTTTATATAGGCTGGCCCCCCTTACCCCTTCTTTAAGATATCATGTAAAGTCTAAAATATCTTTGGAACCTCTCATGAAGAAATTAAGGAAGGAAGGAAGGTTCTTGGCTAATTGGTTTAACTTAATTAATCATCCTCCTAATGATTGGGCTTATTATTGGGCTCAATTCTAACTAGAATTAAAAGTTGGTCCATGGATATAATATAAACTAGTTAGGTCCACTAACACAAGTACAAAATAATAAACTAACATCTAACAATAAATCAATAATATAATAAATGAATATTCAATATGCATAATATTTAATTAATTATGAAGTGACTAAAATACCCTTTCCTAGAAAATATGGTAGTGACAAGTCTACCCCCCTTAAAATATTTTTTCCTCAAAATTTAAGGGTGATCGTACTCCTTCTAGGTCAAACCCCTAGCAATCATAGTCCAATAAGTTCTTATCTAAAATTACACAAAGAACAGTCATATACAAAGAACAACATGCATGGTCATAGTCTCCGCCTGTCTTATTATTGTTGTCTCTGCTAGGGTATTCTACTAGCTATACTAACTATATAACACAAGCATACTAAAGGTACTAAAGAACCAATCAATCAAAATATATGGAAGAAACAGAAAGAAAGAACAGAACTCACTAACCTATCACCTGTAGTATCGGTCTCCTCGACCGTTATCGCAAATGCTCCGCCCTGCCGAGGTAGCTCCCTCTGCGGGTGATGAACAATCTGCAATGCTACAAGTGGCCTAGATCCATCTCTCTGCCCTTGAACTGTACCCCAGCCTGGAAAATGAAGGGTCCAGAGACAATCCTTCACCATATGCTCCGTTGATCCACAATGTAAGCACGCTCCAAGTCTCTTCCGACACATCTCCCAAGTTTGCCCAGTCTTCTTACAATATATGCATTGAGGAGCCTGTTGCACCCGTATCTGAGGCTGTTAAGGTATTTTTTGTACTGGAGCTTGTACTGGGAAAATAATTTGCTCATGCATCTAATATTGTTGCTAATAATCTCCAAAATGTACTGAAAACTGTTGCTGCTAGAACTGTGGCCTCTTCGTCGGTCCCGCACTGCTGCTGGCACCCCCAAACATATCACGGTCCCTCTTTAGCTTCAAGTTCTACTCCCACTCGACCTTGTATGCCTCCAAAAGTATCTTATAATACATCTCATAGAAAGATGGAATGAGGATATTTCCTTCCCAATTCAGACCATCGCAGAAACGGATAGCCCAAACTTCTGGCTCCCTCATAAAGTACTCCACAAATTGGCTCAGCCTCCCAAACTCTACGGCGTACTCCTCTAAGGACATGCTCCCCTGTGTAAGGCTCTCAAACTGCCTTCCTAAGCCTAATATGTTCGTCCGAGCAAAGAACTTCTTCTTGAAAAGATCCTTCAACACCTCCCAAGATCGCCCCGCATCAGTATAGGACACGAGTAGGCCGTATCATGGTATTTTAGGAAACGTCATGATACGGGACCCATTTTGGGTGATTTGTGCATATAGGTATGATATCTCTCCAATTTCTAATTTAAATAGTTATATTAGTTATTATAATATATAATTAATGTGTATAATTAGTATTTGGGAATTTGGCTCGTTCATGGACAGTATATCATGACACATTATGTATCTTGGCATGGTGCACTCAAGGTGTATGGAAAATAACTATAGAGTTTACTTCTACATTATTGTATAGGTATATATATATAATTGTATGGGAATAAGAATATTAGTTGTGTGTAGGTTTAGTTATTGGTGTGAAGTAATTCACCCTATGTGTAACCAGGTGTATGGAAGACCCTTGTGTGCAGTATAACCTATGTACAAAAGAGTATCAGAGAGTGAGTATTATGTAACAGTTGGGAATAACTAATTACTTAAGGAACTGAATCACTGTGGTTGTGACTGCAACTTCAGTTGATGTGCATCTGAATGAATGGGAAAATATACAAGTGTATGGCACAGATACGGTGAGGTATATAACTTGGTTAGGGTATTTTAGCTGCACCTTGGTCCAAGTAATTTACCCCATGTGTACCTAGGTATATGGAAGACCCTTGTATGCAGTGCAACCTATGTACAAAAGAGTATCAGAGAGTGAGTATTATGTAACAGTTGGGAATAACTAATTGCTTAAGGAACTGAATTAGTGTGGTTGTGTCAGCAACTTCAGTTGATGTGCATATGAATGAAGGGGAAAATATACAAGTATATGGCACAGATACGATGAGGTATATAACTGGGTTAGGGTATTTCAGCTGCACCTTGGTCCAAGTACTGAGTTGAGCATCATATTTATGGTATTAGTGAGTAAGGGGAAAAGGGGATTTTAGACACTTCTGCTCGAGTTGGATTGTTCAGGTACTTGGAGGAAACACTCAGGTAAGTGCCAATAGAGGTAGGGGCAGTTGTGAGGACTGATACTCAGTGGCAGTCCATTTGGGGGCACCTTAACTTAAATACATTATTAGGATGTTACTGCAGTTTGGAACTGTAATTGCAGCTTTAGCAAAGGGAAATCTGGAGGTAAAGTCGGGTAGTGTATGTGTATCAATGAGGTTTGGGGGAGGTCGGTTTGGCCTATAGTGTTAGTACTAGATAATTATGTAAGGTGACTGTGCAGTAGGAAGGATCATGTGTATAAGGGTTGTATCATGTACATGGTATTTTACATCAGTGAAGTTAGGGAGTTCAGGCCCTGATACTTGAAGTATCAGTAATACTTTTGAAGGAAGGATGTCAGTTAAGAGGAGAGGGTGCTTATTTTATACAGTGCTTGTACTGCACTGAGACAGTGCACTTTGGACTGCTGGTGGAGTTGCACAAGTATGGAAAAACCTGGGTAGGTCTATAGTAGGTAACGGGTGTCCTTAGAATAGTTGAGTTGAGGGTGAGTGTAAGTATTGATCACTGAAATGAACAGATATGGGGAGTCATCATGATATGGGATCTCAGAGATGAGTGTGCAGGTATATTCATATACACTGCAAGTCATTCCAGACTGTACAAGTGTTCCAAGGTAAGAAGATTTGGGGATTTTGACTTTATGCAAGAAATGCACTGATGTGTATTGGTTAAGGCTCGATTTTAGTGATCTGAGCAAGAGTGTGCATCAGGCATTGTGGTGGTATTTTTTGGCAGCAGGTTATGGGAGTTGGAGTGAGGGAGAGCAACTCTCAATTACAAGTGTTCAGTACAAGTAGTGCACTTATGTGCACTGCTGCACACAGGTTGGGGTCTGTTGAAACCATACAATAGCAGCAGTAGCTGTATTAGAGGATACAACAGCAGTGCACAAGATCAATGAGGGATAGGTGCAAGTGCAAGTGTAAGTTGATAAGGTAGTATTGGGTAGATAGGTTGGAGAGGGAGGTATGGCATTGCACAAGTATGTGTGCAAAACAGTTCAGTTGCAGGAAGAGCGTGTGTCTGCCTAAACCATCAGGTGAATGCAGATATACCTGCACTGATACCTACTTTTAGTGTGTGTGTGTCAGTGTAGATTAGTAGGATATGGGGTATATTAGAGTAAGATAGCAGGGGGTTAGTGTGCACAGAGGTGTCTATGTACAAGGACAATAGGGGTCATGTGCAGATATGTGGGTGAGGGTTAAAAGTGTGTTAGGATAACTAGGGGAGGTGTACTATCGAGTGTGGTACTTGGAGTAATGATACTCAAGCATCATGGTATAGTTAGTGGGGTGATGAGAGATATGGTTAAGGGTAGTAGTGTTAAATTCCAATTTTAGTAAGAGAGTAATAGAATTAGGTTGGGATATCCAATAGGTATACACTATTAGTAACTAGATATCATGATACTTGGGAGAATCAAGATACAAGGGTGCCAATATTAAGATATTAGGTAATAACTAAATATTAATAGATAAGTTAAGGTATTAGTTATGTAGTAAGATACTTATATTAGATAACAAGTCAGGTAAAAGGTAAATTCCTTGGTACTAGTTGGGTTAGTATTGGATATTGATATAGTTAAGGTAATGATCAAGGTATTGGCATAGGCTAAGGTATTATATTATAGTGCTAATTAAGTCTGTATATATCATATATGATACGTAGTATAGTGTATTAGCTAGTATTATCTAAGAGTAGCTAGTATAACTTGTTTTAGTTAGATTATGGCTATTATGACCTAGTTTGACTAGTTTTGACCTAGAAACATGGTTTTAACCTATTTAAGACTTATTTATGATTCCAAATCACTTGTTAACATGGATAATTCATGTACAGGTCACTTGGACTCCAGTTCAGACACTATTTGATATTCGTTGCTCCAGACCTCATGTGAGTACATTCTCTGATAGTTTCTATTTCTTAATAATCACTATAATATAAGAATTTAGAAATGTTTTAATTGACTCTTGACATATTGGTACACAGACTATTATAAACATGGATCTTCAATCATGGGATATTATTTATTATTTTTTTATTTTTTGTGTTCTCATATGGTTAATAGACAATGGTTAATATTAGACAATGATCAATGTTCAAAGTTCCATGTTTAATATTTAATATTTTACAATGCCTTGAGTACCTTGTAGTGTAACGTGTCATGGTTGGATCCATTGTACTAGTCGGAAAAAAAGGGAAAGTGTTAGCTAGATATGTGATCAAAGCCTAGACAATGTTCAATGTTCAATGATAAGTTAGATAATGTTTATCCAATGTTAAGTAGACAATGTTTAACCCAAGCCGGTCACATATCTAACTTGTGTTTCAAATACTTAGTATAGTTAAAATTCTTTAACATATTCTATTTCATTGTCTTGTTCTATTTCATTGTGATCAGTGTATACCAAATTGCTCTAATTTACCTATTCCTTATATCATAGTATGATATTGTTTATTATTTTTTGTCTTGTACTATATTCCTTATTTATGTTTATAGTCATTATCAATTAATTGGATCTGTTATTGGGTTGTACTTTGCTCCAATCCTGACTGAATATATTTTTTAAATGACTGGTTAGTGGGGATGTGTTCCACCTACTATGGGTTAACATATGGAGTGCTACACGAGGATGTAGTGCCAGATACTGAGGCTATTTAGATTTTATATCATGTAGTAGTTGTTTCTAGTTAGACTTTGGATTGTATTATTATTTTTAGACCTTGAGCTGTGTTTAGAAGTTGAGTTTGGACTTATGATGTATTGAGACGTGTACTTCTTTTCTTTCTATTCAATATCGTGCTTAAATTTTCCTTTAGTCTTTATATGTGATTGAGTATTGACTACCCTTTATTATATCATCTTATTACTCCTCCATTTGGAGTTGAGATGGCATGACAGGCATCTTATATATTGTGTAAAATATTTAGAAAGTATGGTTGACCTAGACAGCGTTCTACTACTGAATTTGTGGCATAGGTTGGACATACCTACGTACTTGTACCCCCTACACCGGGTGCAGATCGTGACACATTTTTGTTGTGGTCCATGCAGGTCTGCCTTCGCAATAGTACGATATCGTGGTAGTGCAATGGCTTAGTTGTACTACTGCGAGCTTGCGATATGATATGATATAGGATACTAGGATGAGAGCGTATACTCAATCACAACAAGGAAACAATTCCAACCTAATTAAATATTGCCATCTTTATCATTTTGAATATTGCTTTCCTTAAAAATTTATGTCCTTCTTTGATGATATTGTATCTTGCTCAATATTGATTCCTTATTTTTGAATCTGTCGTCAGGATGCCGCCGAAGACTCGATTGTAGTTCTGGGGCAGCTTCAGTGAGGTCGGTTACTTCTTTACCTTTGAGGCGAGCAGTTGTAGCCACTACTCTATTATCTCCAGTTCAAAGGGTCGTCTCACTGGTCCAGGTAGGCATTACCGCAGTAGCTTTTGCGGATGCTCCACCTCCAATCCAGAGGACGGTAACCACAACTTCACGAAGCATGGGGCCTACAGCTTCAGAGAAGCTATCACCTCCACCACCAATTGATCCGACGTAGGTATTTATACTCTTCCAGCAGATATTAGAGACACAAAGAGCCCAGACGGAGTCTCAACACCACCAGTCAGACATTATGAGGCAGGCATCAAGAATGCCCACCATCTAGCACTCGCCATGGTGGAGAGAGTCGTGATAGTCCAGCTATAGGTCGTAACACCTCAGCCTGACCCACAGCAGCCGAGGCCGGGTACCATCATAGACTTCAAGAGGATGAGGTCTAAGGTCTTTAAAGACACAAAAGGGGCCATATATGCGGATGACTAGATAGAGGACATTGAGAGGAACCTGTGATTGGCGCATATTTCTGAGAGCTTGCAGGTAGAGGCGACGGGTAGTATGATATTCGATATTGCGCTGACATGGTTCAGGACAAACCCCCGGATATTAGCGTCATGACTTACTTATGAAGTTTTCAAAGAGATTTTCAAAGAGAAGTTCTTTCCAGATGTGTCTCAGAGTACTTTGGAGAGCCAATTCCAGAACCTCGTCCAGGAGAACTTGACAGTTGATGAGTATGCGACGGAGTATTGTCGATTGGGACAATTTATTGAGGGGCAAAATCCTTGGGCCAAGGCTAGGAAGTTTAGGAAGGGACTGAACAGTGAGATTAAGTCCCATACTAATGAAGACTGCACCGCTACTTTTGAGAAAATTTTGAGACAGGCACAGTGGGCGAAGGATGATTTGGAGCTTGGCTCCAAGAGGCCGAGAGACACTGGAGGAGCAAGTAGTGGTGCGGGCCCAGCGAAGCAGCCCGACTTTCAACAGCCGAGAGTATATCAGCATCAGCAGTAGTTTGTGCCAGTTAGGGCACCAACTTAACAAATACAATAGTTTCAGAAGCCAGTTCATCAGGCATCACAGCAGCCTCAGAGGCAGACCCAGCAGACTTTTTCTTATGCCTATTATGGAAGGCATAGGCATGATTGGGAGAACCATCGGAAGAGGCTCAGACTTTGCTTGTATTGTGGTTTCCCTGACCATCAGGTAAAGGAGTGTTCCAACAACCCGTATGAACCAGATCGCGGTCAGAGAGGTGGAGTTAGGCCACCTGTGGCAGTGCTTACTACTCAGCACCCGTATAGGGAGCCACCCTAGCAGGGAGGGGCATTCACGATGGCAGTCGGAGAGACTGACACTTCAGATAGGTTAGCTTATTTTATCCAGTTTTGTTCCTTTCCTTTCGTTTCTATCTGTTGCTTGTGTGCTTAGTTAGTACCTTATAGACTGCTTGTGAGTTATTGTATAGTTAGTATACCCTGCCGAAGACTACAAAACTATGATGGACAAAGACCATAGTTAGTGATTTTATTTAAAATTGTATGTTGTATGTTTTAGTTTGGACTGGATTTGGCCTAGAGGGGATACGATAATCTTTAAATTTCGAAGACAAAATATTTCTAAGGTGGGAAGGATTGTCACCCCCACTTTCCAGCTAGGGGTAATTTAGTATTTTGGCCTAGTTATTTAATTTTAGGAATATAATATTAATATTAGTGGACCATAAATATTTATTTGATGCTTGTATTAGTTATTTAATTATTAGAGTGCTATATTTAATTAGAGGCTTGTAGCATTTTATTAGTTTGTGGGCTAGCCTATTTAATTCAACGTGATATTAGTTGACCTAAATTAGACTTGTCATGACAAATAGTGAGCCATCATGGACTAGGCCCAATGAACCCATTCCCACTAATTAACTAAGGAGAATTAGTTTAATTATAATTAATTAGAGACTTCCCAAAATATTATTTCCTAATTATTTCTCATATTAGCATGTAGGGGAATAGTTGTCATTGTAAATTGCTTGGAGAAGGGGGTAAGGAGGGGCCGGCCACATATAGAGGGTCTCCTCTCTCTCTCTCTCTCTCTCTCTCTCTCTCTCTCTCTCTCTCTCTCTCTCTCCTCTCAATTGTTCATTCATTTTGAGATCTCCAATTTTTCCATATTTCCCTCAATCAATTTCTTTCTCATTTTATTTCCATTCTCCCTTATTTTTTATTCCTAAAGAAGTTTTGGAGCGTGGAGAAGCAAGGAGCACAAGAAGGAGGAGCATTGGTGAAGAGATCATGTCTGGATTGTGTTCACTTGAGTTTCCATCGGGAATCTATCTCCCAATTGGTAAATTATGCATTCATCTTCATTCTAGCTTCCAAATCATGCATTTGACTATTAGGAACCCTCATATGGCATAGGACTACCTATAAGAAGAAGTTCTAAGCTAATTGGTTGTGTATTATGAGTTTTACATGGTAATTTATGTATATTTTAGGAGAATTATGAGATTGAACTTAGATCGGGATTGGGATATTAGGTACGTGTCCACAATTGGACACAAGTAGGCCTTATCATGGTATTTTGGGATACGTTATGATACGGGGCCCATTTTGGGTGATTTGTGCATATAGGTGTGATATCTCTCCAATTTCTAATTTTAATAGTTACATTAGTTATTATGATATGTAAGTGATGTGTATAGTTAGTATTTGGGAATTTGGCTCATTGATGGACAGTGTATCATGACACATTATGTATCTCGGCATGGTGCACTCAAGGTGTATGGGAAATGACTATAGAGTTTACTTCCACATTATTGTATATAAGGATATATATATATAACTGTATGGGAATGAGAATATTAGCTGTGTATAGGTTTAGTTATTAATGTGAAGTAATTCACCCCATGTGTACCCAAGTGTATGGAAGATCCTTGTATGTAGTACAACCTGTGTGTAAAAGAGTATCAGAGAGTGAGTATTATGTAACAGTTGGGAATAACTAATTGCTTAAGGAACTGAATTGCTATGGTTGTGACAGCAACTTCAGTTGTTGTGCATCTGAATGAAGGAAAAATCTACAAGTTTATGGCACAGATACGGTGAGGTATGTAACTGGGTTAGGGTATTTCAGCTGCACCTTGGTCCAAGTACTGAGTTGAGTATCCTATTTAGGGTATCAGTAAGTAAGGGAAAAGGGGGATTTCAGACACTTAGGCTTGAGTTGGATTGTTCAGGTACTTGGGGGAAACACTCAGGTAAGTGCCAGTAGAGGTAGGGGCAGTTGTGAGGACTGATACTCAGTGGCAGTCCATTTAGGGCACCTTAACTTAAATACATTATTAGGATGTTACTGCAGTTTGGAACTGTAATTGCAGCTTTAGCAAAGGGAAATCTGGAGGTAAAGTCAGGTAGTGTATGTGTATCAATGAGGTTTGGGGGAGGTTGGTTTGGCTTGCAGTGTCAGTACCAGATAATTATGTAAGGTGACTGTGCAGTAGGAAGGATCATGTGTATAAGGGTTGTAGCATGTACATGGTATTTTGCATCAGTGAAGTTGGGGAGTTCAGGCCCTGATACTTGAAGTATCAGTAATACTTTTGAAGGGAGGATGTCAGTTAAGAGGAGAGGGTGTTTATTTTATACAGTGCTTGTACTGCACTGAGACAGTGCACTTTGGACTGCTGGTGGAGTTGCACAAGTATGGAAAAACCTGGGTATGTCTGCAGTAGGTAACGGGTGTCCTTAGAATAGTTGAGTTGAGGGTAAGTGTAAGTGTTGATCACTGAAATGAACAGATATGGGGATTCATCATGATATGGGATCTCAGAGATGAGTGTGCAGGTATATTCATATACACTGCAAGTCATTCCAGACTGTACAAGTTTTCCAAGCTAAGCCGATTTGGGGACTTTGAGTTTATGCAGGAAATGCACTGATGTGTATTGGTTGAGGCTCGGTTTTGGTGATCTGAGCAAGAGGGTGCATCGGGCATTATGGTGGTATTTTCTGGCAGCAAGTTATGGGAGTTGGAGTGAGGGAAGAGAAACTCTCAGTTACAAGTGTTCAGTGCAAGTAGTGCACTTATGTGCACTGCTGCACACAGGTTGGGGTCTGCTGAAACCATACAACAGCAGCAGTAGCTGTATTAGAGGATACAACAGCAGTGCACAAGATCAATGAGGGATAGGTGCAAGGGCAAGTGTAAGTTGATAAGGTAGTATTGGGTAGATAGGTTGGAGAGGGGGGTATGGCATTGCACAAGTATGTGTGCAAAACAGTTCAGTTGCAGGAAGAGGGTGTGTCTGCCTAAACCATCAGGTGAATGCATATATACATGTACTGATACCTACTTTGAGTGTGTGTGCCAGTATAGATTAGTAGGATATGGGGTATGTTAGAGTAGGATAGCAGGGGGTTAGTGTGCACAGAGGTGTCTGTGTACAAGGACAATAGGGGTCATGTGCAGATATGTGGGTGAGGGTTAAAAGTGTGTTAGGATAACTAGGGGAGGTGTACTATCGAGTGTGGTACTTGGAGTAATGATACTCAAGCATCATGGTATAGTTAGTGAGGTGATGAGAGATATGGTTAAGGGTAGTAGTGTTAAATTCCAATTTTAATAAGAGAGTAATAGAATTAGGTTAGGATATCCAATAGGTATACACTATTAGTAACTAGATATCATGATACTTGGGAGTATCAAGATACAAGGGTACCAATATTAAGATATTAGGTAATAACTAAATATTAATAGATAAGTTAAGGTATTAGTTATGTAGTAAGATACTTATATTAGATAACAAGTCATTGGCAAGGTAAGTAATTATAGACTAAGGTAAAAGGTAAATTCCTTGGTACTAGTTGGGTTAGTATTGGATATTGATATAGTTAAGGTAATGGTCAAGGTATTGGCATAGGCCAAGGTATTATATTATAGTGTTAATTAAGTCTATATATATATATATATATATATATATATATATATATATATATATATATATATATATATAGTATAACTTGTTTAGTTAGATTATGGCTAGTATGACCTAGTTTGACTAATTTTATATATATATATATATATATATATATATATATATATATATATGATACGTAGTATATTGTATGAGCTAGTATTTTCTAAGAGTAGCTAGTATAACTTGTTTAGTTAGATTATGGCTAGTATGACCTAGTTTGACTAATTTTGACCTAGAAACATGGTTTTAACCTATTTAAGACTTATTTATGATTCCAAATCACTTGTTAACATGGATAATTCATGTACAGGTCACATGGACTCCAGTTCAAACACTATTTAATATCCATTGCTCCAGACCTCAGGTGAGTACATTCTCTGATAGTTTTTATTTTTTGATAATCACTATAATACAAGAATTTAGAAATATTTTACTTGACTCTTGACACATTGGTACACGGACTAGTATATACATGGATCTTTAGTCATGGGATATTATTTATTATTTTATTATTTTTTGTGTTCTCATATGGTTAATAGACAATGTTTAATATTAGACAATGATCAATGTTCAAAGTTCAATGTTCAATGTTTAATATTGTACAATGCCTTGATTACTGTGCAATGTAACGTGTCATGGTTGGATCCATTGTACTAGTCGAGAAAAAAGGAAAAGTGTTAACTAGATATGTGATCAAATCCTAGACAATATTCAATGTTCAATGATAAGTTAGGCAATATTTATCCAACGTTAAGTAGACAATGTTCAACCCAAGCCGATCACATATCTAACTACTATTTCAAATACTTAGTATAGTTAAAATTATTTTCCATATTCTATTTTATTGTCTTGTTCTATTTTATTGTGATCAGTGTATACCATATTGCTTTAGTTTACCTGTTCCTTATACCATAATATAATATTGTTCATTATTTCTCATCTTATATTATATTCTCTATTTTTGTTTATAATCATTATCAATTAATTGAATCTGTTATTAGGTTGTACTTTGCTCCAATCCTGACTGGATATATTTCTCAGATGACTGGTTAGTAAGGATGTGTCCCATCTACTATGGGTTAACAGATGGAGTGCCATCCGAGGATGTAGTGCCAGATACTGAGGCCATTTAGATTCCATATTATGTAGTAGTTGTTTCTAGTTGGACTTTGGATTGTACTATTATTTTTAGATCTTGAGTTGTGTTTAGATGTTGATTTTAGACTTGCGATGTATTGAGACTTGTAATTCTTTTTTTTCTATTCAATATCGTGCTTAAATCTTTTTTTAGTCTTTATATGTGATTGGGTATTGACTACCCTTTATTATATTATCTTATTGTTCCTCTATTTGGACTTGAGATAGCATGACAGGCATCTTATATATTGTATAAAATATTTAGATAGTATGGTTGACCTAGACAGCGTTCTACCGCTGATATTGTGGCATAGGTTGGACTTACCCACATACTCGTAACCCTATATCGAGTACGGGTTGTGACAGATAATCACTATAATACAAGTATTAAAAATATTTTACTTGATTCCTGACCCATTGTTACAAGGATTGGTATACGTGGATCCCTGTCGTGAGATATTATTGTTCATGATTACTCAGTGATCGATGTATCGTTCTTCATGATTACTTAGTGATTATCATGATATTTCTCGTGATTATATAGACCGTGATCATCGTGGTTGTATTGTATGCCATGCATAGTGATTATCGTGTTTCGATGTGTCATGATATGATCTATTATACTAGTTAGGAACGGGAGAAGTGCTAGCTAGCTATGTGATCAAGATATTTACAATATTATAGACATTGGTAAACATCGTAGACATTGAAAAATATAGTAGACATTGGCAAACATCGTAGACATTGGCAAACATTATAGATCTCGGCTAATTGTGTTAACATTGAAATGCCTCAATCATATATCAAACTAGTATTTCAAACACTTAGTATAGTTACAGTTTTACTATATTCTAGTTTCTTGTCTTGATTTTATTGCATTAAGATCAGTATTTTCCATATTACTCTAGATTATCTGTCTCTTTCCTTTCATAGTTTGATATTGTTTCATTATTTTTCGTCTTGTATTACATTCTCTATTTCTGTTTATAGTTATTATTAATTAACTTGGAACTGCTATTGGGTTGTACTTTGCTCCATTCTTGGCTGGATATATTTTTTAGATGATTGGTTAGAGGAGATGTGTCCCATATTTTATGGACCACAAGAGGGTGAGCCGATTGAGGCTTAGTATCGCCTACTGAGGTGACTTAGATTTCCATTAGCATATTATATATATATTTTAGTTTTAGACATTGGCATGTGTATATTATTTGAGATTGAGTTGTAGCTAGACTATTAGTCTTGGATGTATTGTATTATGACTTTTGTGACTCTTTCTTCTATTCCATATTATGCCATTATTTTCCACTAGCTTATATTGTGATTGAGTATCAATTATAATTGAACCATTATATTGTCCTACAATTGGAGTTAAGGTATTATTGTCAGGTATCATTATTGTCATGCCCCAGTCCCAAAATACGTAGGACTAGGAACACATAAGAATGTCAGCAGCATGAATATGGTACTCCAATATATGGAAACTATAACACACGTATGCTATAATATGAATAACAATTCACAGTGGTATATATATATGTCGTAGGACATAACTAAATCTTATCCACAAAAAATCATAAATAAAATAAATAACCAATATCTATAAAACTAGATCTCACTATAAAGTATCTAAAGATGACAGTCGGATGGAAACAAATTCACTGCCGAACTAGAATATAAAAGCAAACACAATATAAGTACAACAACTAACTATCACTGAAACTCGAAGAGAAGACCTCCTTGAAATATAAGTAACCAGTCCGGATCTATGCTCCTGCGAATATCCATGAACATCTACACCTGGAAAGGGACCAGGTCCTCAGAGGGACATAACAAGATACATAGAAGCATGCCAATAAAGTACTAAAAATAAACATCCAATGGGGTCGCCTAACCATCTATGTGAATGCAGTTTGAGAACAACTTTCTAACAAGTAGGTATCTGGCCATAAATAGGATTGGCATAATTCTCTCGGAGAAACAGGGGCCTACAAAGCATGTCATCTTTTAAACGACAGAGGTCGCCTGATAATATATAGGGGTCATCACCGCCCGTATCTCCAGCGAAGCGTCCGGGTTATAAAAAGAAAAGTGCAAAGGAGCCCAAATGTCATACTTGTTGTTCTTTCCACCCTATACTCTAAATATGTCACATCCATGACATGATAATACCTTTAATAACTGCCAAGTATACTAGCATGCAAAGTTTCTAACAGCAGTTATCCCTAACGCACGGCCCATACGTATAGGAGGCCAGACATGTCACACAGTCCGTGTCCTATATGAGACTCACACTCGTGTAACAGCTGTGTCACAGCCAATGAAACCTAATGATGCTTCATGATAATGGGGCGGTCTCATAAACCAGGTCAATGCATATACATAATAAAAATAAATTAGGACAACATCGTCGTTGCACCCAAGTTTCCTTGGACGCGTATTTTATATATAGCAGTTAAAATATATGAACTAAATAATAGAAATAAGGATGCACGCAATATATGGAATATAAATTACAGTACAATGGCAAGGGATACTTGCTTGGCAAGAAGCTGCGTAGTACCAATAACCTACTCCAGGAGTCGCACAGAACAATCCAAGGGTCCTATATATAAATAATATAATATAATACAACATCAGTCATTATACTAGCACATATACAACCATATATACACTGGACTCGGGGGTATGCTAGGGGTGACACTGGTCAACTAACACGGTCAATTGTGCGTCTAATTACGCGGGTATCGCGTCTGTAATTGATGTGCAAAATCAAACAGTCAAAATAATATGGGTCTCGCCAGCACTTCAGTATACATAAGGCAGACAATTCACAAGTTCTTAGGGTCAACATGGTCAAGGTAAATATCGGACAGTCAACAGTGTCCTAGGGTCATACAGTATAAATATATATAGTCCTAATTATTATTTAGCATTTAATTACCTACTTTTATATATATATATATATATATATATATATATATATATATAAAATAATATAACCAAAAATTTGTATACATACCTATTTGAATACATATACTAAATATATATATATATATTCCAATGAATATTATACATATGTAGATATATACATACAAAATATATATATATATATATATATATATATATATATATATATATATATATATATATATATATATATATATATACCAAGTTGAACAATATACGCATACGCGTACGTATACGTATACGAGTTTGGGTTTATCGACTCAGGGTCTGCAGTCAACTAACAGTCATAAAGCAATACTCATGTCCTAATAGCATATACACAAGCACACATAAAAATATAAAAGAAGGGGAACAAGTTTGAACCTCGGGGTACGCGCACGGAGACGACGATGACGACGATGAGGTTGACGACGATGACGATGATGACGATGGTGATGATGATTGAAAATAATAATAAGGGGATGATGATTGTGATGATGATTATGGGATGATGATGTGAATGATAATGGTGATATTGATTAGGATGTAGGTTAACTGGGTTAATGACAATGGGGATGATGGTGATTAGGGTTGCTAATGGTGATGATGATTAGGGTTGATGAGATAAGATGAGATGATGATGGTGATAATGGGGATTATAATGGTGATGATGATTATAATAGAGGTTAGGATGATGATAATACTGGTGATGGTGTGGATGGCCGGAGGCTTCCTGCCGGAGTCCGTCCAGGGGGAGGTCCGACATGGAGGAGGGGATCAAACAGGGAGAGGAAGGAGGACAGGGAGCAGGGAAGGAAAGGGTGGCGGTGGTGATGAGCGGCTCAAGGAGGAAGGGAGAGGTGAAGGTGCTCGGGAGGAAGGAGAAGAGGTGGTGGCGGTGCTAGTGGTGTGGTGGTGTTGGCCGGGTGAAGTTGAGGAAAGGAAGTACAGGCGGAGGAGGTGGAGTTGAGTTTGTCGAGGCTATTGTGGTCAAAGGAGCGGAGAGAATGGTGGTGGTCGGGTGTTGTGCAGCGGCAGAGGAAGGTGGTGGACTCGTCGGGATAGCCGACGGGTGGTCAGGTCCGCTCAGGTTGATCGTGAGAAAGTCAGCAGCAACTCGATGGAGGAGGATGGCCAGCGGGGTGAGGTCAACTGGAGATGGTCGGCCCAGCATGGTGAAGGAGAGGGAGAGGAGGATCCGACGAATCGAGATGGCCGGGTTCAGCCGTGCGGGGTCGACTCCGGCATCGTGGAGAGGAGATGGGGGAGAGCTCAGGTGGCTCGTGTCAAGCGAAGGTCAGGCGGTTCTCCGGCGTAGGCTCCGGTAGGGTCGGGAGGAAGGAGATGAACGAGAGAACAGGGAAGGGGTCGACTGTTTTTAGGTTTGGGTTTTTAGGAAAAAGAAAAAGAAAAAGAGGTATATATATACATGTGGAATTTGGGTTGGTGTTGACCTAAAAAATTTGGGCTTGGTCAACACCTTTGGGATTGGGCCTTGGCATGACATGGGGATGTTGGAGGGCACAATTTATATTGTTTAAAATGCAAGGACTAGGTTTAAATGAGTTGGAGATATTGCACGTTGCACATTCCAAAAATTATAAAAAAATTATATGAAGGGAGAAAATGGGTTCCTTTATGTATTGTCCAATGGTATGGACACCTTAATACATTTTTGCATAAAAGTGCCCAATAATTAAAAAATTGCACAAAGATCGAAATTGGATTAATTTAATTAAAATTAATGTGCAAGGTGTTCTTGAATTAATTAGAAGTGCATGGGACTAAAATTAGGTTGGACACAAGTGTTATGGACATAGAGGACTCATAATAGAATATTATCATAAATTGGGTTGCATGAAATGGGTCAAGATTGTGTCTCCAATTTTGATTGGAACGCACAAGGATACAAAGTTGTATTTATTTAAAATTAAATATAAACGTCCGCGACGAATATCGTACGACTAAAATATAGCACAAAAGAGCATAATTATAAGTTACACAAAGGTCAGAATAGATAACTGGCACGTCTAGGACAAGGATGTAAAACTTGTAGGAAGGCAATGGCTAGTGTAGTGCTCCAATTATTGAAGCAACGGTAAGGTGCGCTACGTGATATAAATATCACAAAATTAAATAAAATACCGGGTTCTATTTCTAATTGGATTCAAACTAGCCCTAGTCTCACTATCTAAGCCAAGTAAGCCTAATTTTGGGTGAGGGGGTTTATAATCTACCCAACTTAAAATAATTTTGTCCTCGAAATTGAAATAGGGTAGGGTTTCTCTATCTAATCTCACTTGATCACTATCTAAAAGAATTTACCTCAAGTTTAACAATGCAGTTTCTACCTAACTTAGAATTTACCCATCTATCACATAAGGCTATACATTTAAGAAAACTATTCCTTAAATTATTTAATTATGTTATTCAATCCTTAAAACTTTAACACCAAATATGTCATATATGATATACTCTTAATCACCAAAGATAGTCATCAAATAATACGGTTGGCCTATAGGGTATATCTAGTACTATCAATGTATCAAACTTATACCAAGCACGAGGTTTCATCTTTCCAAAGTAAGGGAAGACGAAAAACAATAATAAGTTCAAGGGGGAGGTAATAGAATAGAAGTATGGGGATCAAGGCGTTTATGGCATTCAAAAGGAATTGTGTAAACCCCCTCGACCAATTTAGGGTTCAATTTCAATTAAATTAAGAGACTTAGATTTAATTGGATGCAATTGGAACAAATGTGCAATAATACACCTTGCCGTTGTTTCGAGGATGAAGTACCACACTAGTAGTTATCTTCCATCGAAGGTCACGAACATCTCTTAGACATGCCAGGCTACTCCTCTGACCATTGTGCAAACTTAGATACTCGTTATTGCATCTCACCTTAGCTTCACAATATTCGTAAGTGAGCGCCTTGTGCATTAATTTGTAATTTAATTAAGTTGAGGCCAAGTTCACCAAAAATAGGACTAGACCAAGCCCGTGTACACCTTAAATATGGACCAGCCCCACCCTCGAGCCCTGGCCGGTCCAAATATCAAGGATAGCCCACGAGAGCCAACACCTATAAATATACATACTCCTACATGAAACCATAATTTTTATTATTCATCAAAACCCTAGCTAAACCTAGCTGTTTCTCCCTTGCACCCGAGCTCCCCCGACTGCCCGACATCACCGGCCACCACCAGCCCACCGCGGTCACCAGACCCCCCTCACTACTGGACCACCCTCCCAGCTGCCCAACGTCGTCGTCGACTTCACCATCACCAACTCACCCATCCACATCCGCCATAGCCACTGTCGAGTACCTCGCCGCCTCTGGCACCACCGACCACCACCGTGAGGTCTGTCTCGACCTACCCCCATGACGTGTCAGTCGCCCCACGTCGCTCTCAGCCGCTATCGTCGCTGCAAAGTCGCTGCTGCCGCTGCTATAACTGTAGCAGCTATCACCGCTGCTGTCGAGACTTGTCGCCGACGTCGGAGCCCCGCTGACCACCAGTGAGTGCGCACAGCGACGAACAGAACCCCCACCCCCACCCCCACCCCGTTCATCCATGAATAGGTAACTCTCGTTGGCCTCCTTCCCCTTTGTATCATGAATAGTTTTATCACCGTGTCGTCGTGTCATATTTTGGCATGGACACAAAATAATAATTCGAAAACCCTAATTATGAATTTATGTATGCCTAATCAGATTTCTTAATAACTAATAAGTTAGTAATCAATAACTTAGTGAACATCCTTGTAAGCAGAATTGTTATTTAAAACCTGTAAAGCATCATTAAACCTGGACATCGACAAGAATGCTAAATACGGATGATAAGAACCATTAATTATACTAAACATAACTAGTTAGTGACTTATGACCTTAGCATTTTACTAACGCGGGATACACGCTGACTGGAGACAGGGCACGTGTGTATCTTAGCTACATACACCTGCAACTCTGTATTTGACCGACGTGATCCTTGTGTCAGTACTGAAGAGCAACATAGTGTATATATTACTTAGTGTCTGATGATAGATTGCTATATTATATTGGTGTGTTTAGGATCATTGGATCAGCCAGGAGACATCGCAGGAGCAGGCTATTGGCATTCACAGCTTGAGGACTCAGGCAAGATACCTTGCCATATTTACTGTCTAATTTAAATTATGCATATGTTGTATTGTATTCTTGTTGCTTTTACTTTATACAACTGTGCGCGTCCGAGATTGACTCGGGTGCATTCAACGGATACATCGATGATTAGTATACCTGATCTAGTCATTAGCAGACTCACCCTATTGGAGGATACCCTGTTATCTTCTGAGACCTGACACCTTACACGTTCACTGAGACATATTCATATTAGGATGCGGGTTTGGGTACTCGATTAGCTATCGGTGCGTATAACCTACATCATGATTAGTACGTAGTTCAGGTTATATTTTATTTGGTAGAGACTTGGCATATAGATATGTGGTACTCACGTCGAGTATTCGACTTGTGTATCTATATTGGGTGGAAAGGACATTAGTAGGCGTATGGGATACACCCATTGGAGTCCGTAGTTTCCAGAGGAGCCACGGATCCAATGACTTCCTTTACACTGCTGCCACGTTCTTCGGAGCAATATAGACGATATACTGTACTGCTGCCACATTCTTCGGAGCAATATAGACGATATATTGTACTGCTGTCACGCTCTTCGGGGTGTTGGACGTTATGCCTACGCCTACCCATACATACCAAAGTTGTCCTCACATTGCATTCACTTAGATGGTTAGCACACCCTTTATTGTATTTATTTTATTCAGTATCTATATATGGCATATTTCTATGTATCTTGTTACGTCCCTCTGAGGACCTGGTGCCTTTCCAGATTTGGACGAGGCATATTACCCCACAGTGTACGGCCCAGGACAGGAGACGAGGTTCGCTACCGCAGAGTAGCTAGAGGTACTACCATCAGAGTTTTCGTGATCACTTGTAGGCCTTCTGCCTAGGATTGGGTGCATCATTATCTAGTCAGCCGATGCCCTAATTATTATCTTTTATCTATCATTTCAGTACTTTATTTCGTCATAGTAGTGGGTTTGTCCCCACCAGACATTCTTGGTTGTACTATGATATTTGAGACTGGCGTTTATCTTCTAGCAGTTTATTTAGTACTTCTTGCTGTTTATATTATGGATGAGATTAGTTTACCTATTATTGACTGATATTGAGACATGTTAGTTATTTATGATAGCGTAGCACTCTTCGTTGGATCCATTAAATTGGGATATCCTCGGAGACGTGACAGCTGGCTATTGCCACGTGTCCTAATTTTATATATTTTGGGATTTGGGTGTGACATAGTTTTAGTGGTGGCCCATGCAGGTCTTATTTTTCGCTTGGGGTATGGTAACATGCCCAGCGAGCCTGCCGTAGGATAGAAATTACTAGGTCTCATCCACTCTGATTACGTCTTTGAACTTCCTTCGTGTTACTTCTAAATATCTGCATCCTGTTTGTTTGATTCCGTACTCTTTTTAATGAAATTCTATCTCTTGCAGCAAGATGAACTTGCATAGTGGACGATGAGCACCCAGTACCGCGGTGCCAGATAACACCACCCAAAGAGAGGAGGTACCCCAAGGGCAACTACCGCTACAGACCCCGCTGATACATTGGCACGAGGCTTCTCAGGGCGATCCTACCTAGCAGCCCAAGGGACAGACTTCCCAAATGATCCCCATGCAGTATTTTGAGGGACAGACTTCATGAGCTACACCGATGCCACAGACCGAGAGGCCAACATCTGAGGAGACACCTACCGTACAGCCAGAGGTTTCATTACCACCACCTCCATCTTATACACCCCAGATACCACAGCCAGATGGACAGCCATAGATGCTTCAGTTCTTTCAGACTATGATGCAAGCACAGTGGCATCAGACCAAGACATTAAGACAGAGTTTGATGGCATTACTAAAAGGATACCTGCCACAGCACCAGTACCAGCACCTGCACCAGTCCAGACAGGTGGCACTGTCAGATGGTTCCGACAGATGGGATCAGATACTTTCTCGGACAACGAGACTGTAGAGCAAATCTTTGATTGGGTCCCCAATACGGAGATGCTACTAGAGGCTTCACAACTGCACCCAGACCTTTGGATGATCGCAGCGAGGGCCCAACTAAAAGACAACGCCCATCACTGGTAGGATTCTATTGAGCGCAGTATAGGCAAGAACTAGACTTGGGAACAGTTCTTAGAATACTTCAATGCAAAGTATTTTCTAGCCACAGTTAGGAATGCCCTGTACTCCCAGTTTCTACATCTAGAACAAGAAAATATGATTATTGACGCATATGACACGGAGTTCAGCCGCCTTAGCAGATTTAGTACCGTCCTGATACCCAATGATCTAGAGAAGGCCCAGAGATTCCATCATAGCCTCACCTTCGAGCTACAGAGGTATACCATCGTACATGCAAGGATTTCTTATGAAGAGGTTCTTTCAGAGGCGAGAGTCCAGGAGGCCATCGGCAGAGGAGCAAGATGTTCCAACACAAAAGCACCAGCCAGAGCCCAGCCCGGAGTAGGAGGACCAATCCATCATCTCGGAGCACAGACACAGCAGAGGACAACGCCATACCAGCAAAAGGAGCTTCCAACTTGCTACCACTTTGGTAAAAGAGGACATTATGAGAAGGACTGTAGAAAAAGACTGAGGACATGTCTAATTTGTGTATCGAACTAGCACCAAGTCCGAGACTACCCACAGCATAGAGAGGCAGCACCGCCGGCAGGACAGAGACCAGCAGCACCAGTTTCGAGGATACTACCCCCGCCAGGAGGTCAACGTCCACCAGTACCTGGAGGATTTTAGAAGGGACCACCTTTGGCCCATTAGGAGGCACAGTTTGATCGAGCCCGACAGCAGACCGGAGGACAGAGGCATGGACAGGCATTTGCACTAGCAGCTACAGAGGAGGAAACAGAAAGGAAAGCTATCATAGGTACTATTTTAGTTGCATCATTACCTGTGACTGTATTGTTTGATTCTGGAGCTACATTATCATTCATATCTAGTAGATTTGTAGCAATATATAGAGTAGCTACTTCTTCCTTACCTAAGAGTTAGAAAATTCTTACCGGAGGAGGCATCGTGCCGGTTACCAGCACTATTAAAACGTGTTCGGTAGTCGTATGTGGTAGAGAGATGAGAGCCCGATTCTTGGTATTGCCTATGCCATACTTTGATGTTGTGCTAGGCATGGACTGGTTAAGCCAGTATAATGCCGTACTGGATTGTCGGAAGGGTAGCATCACTTTTAGACCGCCAGATCAACCGGAGTTCGAGTACATGCGAGGGACCGTCGAACGAGGAGTAGGACAGATAATTGGAACTTACATAGCTATGGAGATGGTACCCCCACCAATAGTTGCAGAATTTAAGGATGTTTTTTTCTGAAGAATTGCCAGACTTACCGCCAGATAGAGACGTGGAGTTCACCATTGAGCTAGTACCTGGAGCAGCACCGGTATCTTCTAATGTATACCAATTGGCGAAGAAGGAACTAGATGAGCTAAAGCTACAATTAGAGGAGTTGCAGAGCAAGGGATTTATCCGTCCTAGTGCATCACCTTGGGGAGCACCAGTATTGTTTGTACCTAAGAAAGATGGGACAGTACGCATGTGCATTAATTACAGAGCCCTTAATGCTTTGACTATCAAGAATAAGTATCCCCTGCCGTGGATTGATGATTTGTTCGACCAGCTGATAAGAGCAGTGGTGTTCACAAAGATTGACTTGAGATCGGGTTATCATCAAGTAAAGGTGCGAAGAGAAGACATTCAAAAGACAGCATTCAGGACTCGTTATGGACACTACGAGTTCTTAGTGATACCTTTTGGACTGACGAATGCGCCAACTGTATTTAAAAACTTGATGAACAGAGTATTCCACCAATATTTGGACCAGTTCGTGGTAGTCTTCATCGACGACATCTTAGCGTATTCGAAGAGCCACGAGGAGCACGAAGAGCATTTGAGACTAGTGTTAGAGACGCTGAGGAGAGAGAGGCTTTATGCTAAGCTGAGCAAGTGCGAGTTTCTCTTAGATCGTGTTACTTTTCTTGGATACGTCATCTCAGAAGATGGTATTTCAGTAGATCCGGCAAAGATTTTATCAGTAGAGACATGGCCAACCCCTAACAATGTCTCAGAAGTGAGGCTTTCCTAGGACTTACCGAATATTACCAGAGGTTCGTGGAGAACTTCGCGAAGATTGCAGAGCCGATGACCCGCTTGACCCGTAAGGAGCAGGAGTTCACTTGGACAGATGAGTGTCAGAAAGCATTCGATGAGCTGAAGAAGCGTTTGACTACAGCACCTATCTTGACCATACCTTTTGGACCCGGAGGATTCATGATCTATAGCGATGCATCCGAGAAAGGATTAGGATGTGTTTTGATGCAGCATAAAAAAGTTGTAGCATATGCTTCTAGACAGTTGAGAACACATGAGAAGAACTATCCCACCCACGACTTGGAGCTTGCCGCAGTGATTTTTGCTTTGAAGCTTTGTAGATAGTACCTATATGGAGAAAGAGTAGAGATATTTACTGATCATAAGAGCCTAAAGTACGTCTATACGCAGAAAGATCTGAACCAGAGATAGAGACGTTCGCTTGAGGTGATGACAGCCTTCGAGATTGAGCTACAGTACCACCCGGGAAAGGCCAACGTAGTAGCTGATGCTTTGAGCAGAAGACCCATGGCATTCTTCTTGACTACTCAAAAATATCTGTTGAGAGATCTAGAGCAGATGGGTATAGAGGTCGTTATGCCCGGAGTAGATGGACAGTTGTCGAGTTTTCAGTTGCAATCAACATTAGTGGAGAGGATCAAGGCTGCTTTACCGACAGATGCCAGATTTTAGAGGCTTAGACAGAGGACAGAGGCTGGAATACAGACAAGACTGCGTATACATGAAGACGGAATCTTGAGATATGGAGATCGTCTCTATGTTCCAAATAGAGAACTTCGGCAGAAGTTGATGACAGAGGCACACAGTTCGACCTATTCTATTCATCCAGGAGGTACAAAGATGTACAGAGACTTAAGACAGTACTACTGGTGGCATGGAATGAAGAGAGAGATAGTATGCTTTGTAGCGAAGTGCCTGGTGTGTCAGCAAGTCAAGGCTAAACATCAGAGATCTGCAGGATTGCTCCAACCGCTCCCTATACCAGAGTGGAAATAGGAGCATATCACTATGGACTTTGTTACGGGCTTTCCGAGGAGTCCTAGTGGTCGTAATGTAGTATGGGTAATCGTAGATAGACTCACCAAGTCCGCCCATTTTTTACCCTTCAGAGTTGGGCAATCTACAGAGGTCTTAGCAGAGATGTACATGAGAGATATTGTGCGACTGCACGGAGTGCCAGTTAGTATCGTGTCTGACAGGGATACGAGGTTTACCTCTTAATTTTGGTGGAGTATGCAAGAGAGTCTCGGTACCCGCCTAAAATTTAGCACATCATATCATCCACAAACAGATGGCCAGTCAGAGCGCACCATTCAGACATTGGAAGACATGTTAAGAGCGTACATGCTTAATTTCGGAGGATCATGGAAGGACCATTTGCATTTGGTCGAGTTTTCCTATAACAACAGCTATCAAGCGAGCATCCAGATGGCTCCTTATGAAGCAGTTGTATGGCAGGAAGTGTCGTTCACCCATATGTTGGAGCGATATAGGCGAGAGACAGATTCTTGGCCCCGAGTTGGTTGTTCGTACAGTAGAAAAGGTGAAGAAGATCCAAGGGCACCTACGAGCAGTGCAGGACCGACAGAAGCATTGGGCGAATGCGCATCAATGACCCCTAGAGTTCCAGGTTGGAGATTACGTATTTCTAAAGATCTTGCCTTGTCACGTCCCAGTCCCAAAATATATGGAACCAGGCCACATGGCATTAGCCAGCTGACACGTCACTAAGGGATTACCTAATTTAATGGACCCAAAGAGACGTGCTACGATGTCCTAAAATACTAACAAGTCTAATACAGGTAAAATCTAATCTCATCCATAAAAAATCAAGTTAAAACTAAAATAAGTGCTGAATATATATAAGTACTGATGTCTGAAATATAATAGTACAAATCAGATAAGTCTGGTAGAAATAAATCCACTACAAAAGATAATAGTGCAGAAAATAATAAGACTAGAGCATCGTCTGTCTAGGTAAGAAACTCCAGCTCCAGGTAAACATACTACTAAAGATCAGGGAGATTCTGATGGCGTCACCTCTAACTCCTCCTCAGTTGCGTACCTCATCTCATGTCCGGGTCCATACACTGTAGGATAGTATGCCTCATCTAGATCTGGAAGAAAACCAGGTCCTCAGTGGAACATAACAAGATACATAAAAATATGCCATATGTAAATACTGAATAAATAAAGGATGAGCTAACCATCTAAGTGAATACAATTTAAAGACCTTATAGTACGTATGGGAAAGTGTAGGCTAGACATATGCTGAGTTAATTCACCAATCGTCGTGACTGGCTAATATATGCCACATATGCCCCCAGACACATGGGCACAATGCAATCGGCCATCTCCGAGGACCATGGTATCCGAAGGTATAACATTCAAGGTGGTGGGTGTCCCATACGCCTACTAGTTGTCTTTCCCGCCCAATGCAGTTATACAAGTCGAATCCTTGACGTACAAACCACGTAGCTATACGCCAAGTCATAATTTTCCTGAATATTTATGATTTAGAGCTAAGCCGTGATGCATGTCACACGTACTGGTAGCTAATCGAGTATGCAGACTTGCATCCCAAAATAAAGTACAACCGTGTTGCGTGTACAAGTGTTAGGGTCTAGGAGGATATTAAGATACCCTCACAGTTGTTAGGTAGGGCTACTGATGTCTAAGTCAGCTATACTACATGTCAACGTATTCGTTGACGGTACCCGAGGCAATCTTGGACACACACAGTTATATGTAAGTTTACTGAAAATAACATACAACAGTTTAAGAGTTTAAACAGTAAAACTTGGCAAGGTATACTTGCCTACGTCCTCTAGCAAGGTGTGCCAAAAACCTGTTCCTGCAGTCGTGCCTGAGGGGTCCTATGACCTAGGGTCACTGACTGCGTTGTAGGTGCACTCTGTTCAAGACGTACAGGGTTCGTGAATTTAATATTCAAACAATGTGTATCTTAAAACATTATAACTATATATATAATAATACATAATTAATATATATATATAGTACATATTAAGAGCATATAATATAAATATATAAATATTGTATTTATATACTTAATATAAATATATACATATATATATAAATATATATAATATATATAAATTGCAAGGAAAAATAATAAAATATATATATATGATATTTTATATACTTAACAATATATATTTATATATATAGTAATATATATATATACATATTTGTAAATAAAAAAAAATAAAGGCATATATATATATATATATATATATATATATATATATATATATATATATATATATATATATATATATATATATATATATATATATATATATATATATATATATATATATATATATAAATGTACATATATAGCATATATATATAAATGTACATATATACATATATAGCTTATATATAATAATAATAATAATATATATATATATATATATATATATATATATATATATATATAATATTATATACATAATATAATTTTATATATATATATATATATATATATATATATATATATATATATATATATATATATATATATATATATATATATATATATATATATATATATATATATATATATTGTATATACATATTTAATATAAAAAAAAATACTTATATACATATATATATTTAAGAATACATATATGTATAATTTATATATTTATACATATATAGGTGTATATATATATATATATATACCAAATAAGAGAACCAGGATAAGAAGGATGAGAAGCTGAACGCTTGAAGGGAATTTTTATTGATAGTAGAAATATATTACAGAGTACACTCAGAGCAAACTAAACAAAAGGGCAGAGTAACAATACTTCAGAATCAAAAACATACATAGCTAAGAGGTCCATGCCTCTATTTATATTACACAAAGGTCGGTATCGACCGACATTACTCCTGGCAGGTGCAGGTAAACAACCGGCAGCTTCAGGTAAGATTCCTTTCTTATCAGCTTCATGAGTGCACGTCGCTGTCAATCGCTGTCAACTTTTTTCTTTACATCTGCTCCGCACACGTAACAGCATTACTGTCCAAAAGTAAGTGACTGGGTCCCACCATTGTCGGCCATCATTATTAAAGAGATTCTCTTTTTGAAAAGTAAACAGTGATATAAACAGTAGTTGCCACCTGTATTTTGGCAACAGTGTCTTCTTAGTGCATACTGGCATCACTGCTTTCGTCATCTGAGGGAGTAGTGACCCTCCTGTGCATCTTTTTGAAGAAAGTTTCAGAGTCTTCTTCTTCATCATGTTCCGATTTTGATTTTGTGGAACTAACAGACATAGTATCTGTCTCAAATACTGAGTCAAATTGAGTTTGCATATATTTCAAACATTTTCTTTTTAATTCTTCCTCAGTAATTCGAGGATTCTGTCTCCTCAGAGACTCCTTTAGCTTCTTTAAAGGACTATCATCCATTATTTCTTTTTTGAGCTTGGCTTCAACAAGGATCTCATTTTCCTTGATCGACTTTTGTACAATTTGTACTTTTTCTTTTTCATCTAACCTGTTCCACCATTTTATCAGAAATTTTCTGACTAAAACAGGAAAATTAAGGGCATTAAATTCACACTTAATTATCCATTTAAAAATATATGGAATTTCGAAATGGATAAAAAAGTACATAGTACTCTCCCCCTCTAAAAGTTGATCAGCATTCTGGCAGAGAGGATAAGATTGAGCCCAAGTTGCAAACAATTCTTGCAACGATGGTGGAAGAATTTCTAGTGTGGCTCCGAATTGTAGCCACCATCGGATAAACCAAGTAGGAATGTCCTGTTTAAGAATTTCAGGACAAATACGAATAAACCAAGAGTGTTTTTGCTTACTATTATCAAAATAAAACACTTTGGTAAATGCCTCAATATAATCCCAATATGAATAAGGCATATTGATATTCTTTTCTTTATGAACTAACATTTTAGTTCGATTTGGGTGTAATCCCCATGATTGAGGAGTAATTACGTGACGTATAATTATCTTGCTGTAATTAACATCACTTCTGAAGTCATTGGCTTTCTGATAGAAATGTTCTATCTCAACAGATTTTGTTGTAAGCAGAATTCCTTCATAAACATTCCTATCTTTTCCCTGAACTGGAAACATATTATTTTCCAGATATTTTTCTTTGATTCTCCAGGGATCATCCATCATTGGAATGTCAGTTTTCTCCAGTTGAAGTATTTCTTCTGTGTGATTATTCTGAGTGAAAATTGTTTCAACCTCAACTGCTTGCTTGTAAGAAGAAACATTGATTTCTTCGAAGTCTTGAACTTCCTTATTTGAAGGTTTTCCTTTTCCAAGAACAATTTTCTTGGACTTTTGGTATCTCGACTCATTGGAGCTCGAGACCACGGGCCTGGGAACCCATGGTTGTTTCCCCTTACTTTTTTGACTCATTGTCCTGCAAAAATTCACGAGTCAAAAAGTCAGGAAGTGAATTGTCAGTTCCTTTAATATGTTCAATATCAAAATCAAATATTGCTAATTCAGATTGCCATCTAGCAAATATCTGTTTAGATGCTAAATTTTTAACATCTTTTTCTAAAACAGTTTTAGCAGAGCTACAATCTATTCTTAATAAGAATTTCTTATTAAGTAAATCATCTTGAAATTTATGTATACATTGAATAATAGAAAGAATTTCTTTCTTAATAGTTGAATATTTGATTTGAGTATCATTCCATTTTCCTGAATGATATCTCACCAGTTCTTCTTTATTGGTATGTGGATTTAATTGTTTCAATATTCCTCCATAACCAATATCACTTGCATCAGTTTCAACTATTTTAAACCATTCAGCATTGGCTAAATGTAAACAAGGTAGATTTTTAACCTTTTGTTTTATTAATTTTACTGCTTCAGTGTGACTAGTAGTCCACGGAGCAGGATTCTTTTTTAATCTTTGATACAAAATTTTTGTATCAGCAGCAATATTTTTGTAAAACTCAGAGACATAATTTAATGCTCCAAGAAATCGCTGTAACTGCTTATTATCAGTTATTTCATCAGGAAATTTAGAAGCAAATTCGATACTTCTATCAATTGGAATTATTGTATTGTTTACAATATTATGTCCCAAAAATCTTATTTCCTGTTGGAAGAGTTTCATTTTTTGGGTCGAGTCTAGGGACTCCTCTTTCCCTTTCAGCATTATTATTAACATAAAATGCTGTACAACTCCATGGGGAGTAAGACTTTCGAATTAATTTTTTATCCAATAAGTCTTGGATTTCTTTCTTGCATAGTTCAAGATATTCTTGATTCATTTGACAAGGTCTTGCCTTGGTCGGGATATCCTTTTCATTAAAGGATTCTTCATAAGGAAGAGAAACAATATGTTGTTTCCTATCCCAGAAAGCATTTGGGATATTAACTCTATTGTTCTAGTTAACTACTTTAAAGTTTCAGACTTATCTAACGATAGTAAAGACCTAGCACGGCTGTCAACGATTTACGCCATCAACTGCCCTCTCGGCATAACAAGGCTACGCGACTTGGATGCCGTCCCACTAGGTAGAAGACACATCGCTTTGATCAATCCTAACTCTATCGTAGTTAACCACAGCAACAGCTTTAACAATAATAATATCCATAACAGAAAAATACAAATAAGAGAACCAGGATAAGAAGGATGAGAAGCTGAACGCTTGAAGGGAATTTTTATTGATAGTAGAAATATATTACAGAGTACACTCAGAGCAAACTAAACAAAAGGGCAGAGTAACAATACTTCAGAATCAAAAACATACATAGCTAAGAGGTCCATGCCTCTATTTATATTACACAAAGGTCGGTATCGACCGACATTACTCCTGGCAGGTGCAGGTAAACAACCGGCAGCTTCAGGTAAGATTCCTTTCTTATCAGCTTCATGAGTGCACGTCGCTGTCAATCGCTGTCAACTTTTTTCTTTACATCTGCTCCGCACACGTAACAGCATTACTGTCCAAAAGTAAGTGACTGGGTCCCACCATTGTCGGCCATCATTATTAAAGAGATTCTCTTTTTGAAAAGTAAACAGTGATATAAACAGTAGTTGCCACCTGTATTTTGGCAACAGTGTCTTCTTAGTGCATACTGGCATCACTGCTTTCGTCATCTGAGGGAGTAGTGACCCTCCTGTGCATCTTTTTGAAGAAAGTTTCAGAGTCTTCTTCTTCATCATGTTCCGATTTTGATTTTGTGGAACTAACAGACATAGTATCTGTCTCAAATACTGAGTCAAATTGAGTTTGCATATATTTCAAACATTTTCTTTTTAATTCTTCCTCAGTAATTCGAGGATTCTGTCTCCTCAGAGACTCCTTTAGCTTCTTTAAAGGACTATCATCCATTATTTCTTTTTTGAGCTTGGCTTCAACAAGGATCTCATTTTCCTTGATCGACTTTTGTACAATTTGTACTTTTTCTTTTTCATCTAACCTGTTCCACCATTTTATCAGAAATTTTCTGACTAAAACAGGAAAATTAAGGGCATTAAATTCACACTTAATTATCCATTTAAAAATATATGGAATTTCGAAATGGATAAAAAAGTACATAGTACTCTCCCCCTCTAAAAGTTGATCAGCATTCTGGCAGAGAGGATAAGATTGAGCCCAAGTTGCAAACAATTCTTGCAACGATGGTGGAAGAATTTCTAGTGTGGCTCCGAATTGTAGCCACCATCGGATAAACCAAGTAGGAATGTCCTGTTTAAGAATTTCAGGACAAATACGAATAAACCAAGAGTGTTTTTGCTTACTATTATCAAAATAAAACACTTTGGTAAATGCCTCAATATAATCCCAATATGAATAAGGCATATTGATATTCTTTTCTTTATGAACTAACATTTTAGTTCGATTTGGGTGTAATCCCCATGATTGAGGAGTAATTACGTGACGTATAATTATCTTGCTGTAATTAACATCACTTCTGAAGTCATTGGCTTTCTGATAGAAATGTTCTATCTCAACAGATTTTGTTGTAAGCAGAATTCCTTCATAAACATTCCTATCTTTTCCCTGAACTGGAAACATATTATTTTCCAGATATTTTTCTTTGATTCTCCAGGGATCATCCATCATTGGAATGTCAGTTTTCTCCAGTTGAAGTATTTCTTCTGTGTGATTATTCTGAGTGAAAATTGTTTCAACCTCAACTGCTTGCTTGTAAGAAGAAACATTGATTTCTTCGAAGTCTTGAACTTCCTTATTTGAAGGTTTTCCTTTTCCAAGAACAATTTTCTTGGACTTTTGGTATCTCGACTCATTGGAGCTCGAGACCACGGGCCTGGGAACCCATGGTTGTTTCCCCTTACTTTTTTGACTCATTGTCCTGCAAAAATTCACGAGTCAAAAAGTCAGGAAGTGAATTGTCAGTTCCTTTAATATGTTCAATATCAAAATCAAATATTGCTAATTCAGATTGCCATCTAGCAAATATCTGTTTAGATGCTAAATTTTTAACATCTTTTTCTAAAACAGTTTTAGCAGAGCTACAATCTATTCTTAATAAGAATTTCTTATTAAGTAAATCATCTTGAAATTTATGTATACATTGAATAATAGAAAGAATTTCTTTCTTAATAGTTGAATATTTGATTTGAGTATCATTCCATTTTCCTGAATGATATCTCACCAGTTCTTCTTTATTGGTATGTGGATTTAATTGTTTCAATATTCCTCCATAACCAATATCACTTGCATCAGTTTCAACTATTTTAAACCATTCAGCATTGGCTAAATGTAAACAAGGTAGATTTTTAACCTTTTGTTTTATTAATTTTACTGCTTCAGTGTGACTAGTAGTCCACGGAGCAGGATTCTTTTTTAATCTTTGATACAAAATTTTTGTATCAGCAGCAATATTTTTGTAAAACTCAGAGACATAATTTAATGCTCCAAGAAATCGCTGTAACTGCTTATTATCAGTTATTTCATCAGGAAATTTAGAAGCAAATTCGATACTTCTATCAATTGGAATTATTGTATTGTTTACAATATTATGTCCCAAAAATCTTATTTCCTGTTGGAAGAGTTTCATTTTTTGGGCAGAAATCACTAAACCATTTTTTATGACTAAATGTTTAAACACATTGAGGTGTTTAAAATGTTCTTCTATGGTATTAGAAAAGATTAAAATGTCATCAATATATGACAATATGAAACTAGAATATTGAATGAATATTTCATTCATTATATTCTGAAATTCTGAAGGTGCATTCTTCAGACCAAATGGCATAACATTCCATTCGTAATGGCCAAAAGGAACAGTAAAAGCAGTTTTATATCGATCTTTTTTATTTATTTGTATTTGCCAATAACCTGATTTCAGGTCAAATTTTGAAAAAATTCTTGCTTTACATACTCTATTGAGCAAATCCCTTTTATTAGGGATTGGATATCTAATCCATTTCAAAACCTTATTTAAAGGTTTGTAATTAATAACGAGTCTAGGGACTCCTCTTTCCCTTTCAGCATTATTATTAACATAAAATGCTGTACAACTCCATGGGGAGTAAGACTTTCGAATTAATTTTTTATCCAATAAGTCTTGGATTTCTTTCTTGCATAGTTCAAGATATTCTTGATTCATTTGACAAGGTCTTGCCTTGGTCGGGATATCCTTTTCATTAAAGGATTCTTCATAAGGAAGAGAAACAATATGTTGTTTCCTATCCCAGAAAGCATTTGGGATATTACTACAAGTGTGTAGTTTGAAGTCTTCCTCCATTTGTTGTATTCTTTTTTGAATTTCTAATTGTTGTAACTGCTGGGTTATAGTAACCTGAGCAAGTTCTTCCTTTAGGAAATTAATTTGATTCTCTTTCAAATTAACTTCATTAAGGATTTTGATAATTGGGTTTGTTATAAATTCAAAAGTTATTCTTTTGCCTTTATAACATGTAGTAATTCCTTCTCTAGTAATCTCATTGATTGGCATGAGTTTCTCTAGAAACGGAGTTCCTAGAATAACATGCTGAGATATTTCCTTTACAACTATTAGGTGTACAGGAATACAAACATCTTCCTTACAGATATTTACATCAGTAATTTTGTAAGGAGTAGTTAATGCTTTATTATTTGCAGCACTAAGTGTCTGAGTAGTTCGTTCACAATATTTTATAGGAACGACTCCTTCTTTAACACAATTAAGGTCTGCACCACTATCAACAAGTGCAATCAAATTAGGTATATAATACTCATTATTAACGAGCATATTTATTTTAATATACCATTTATGGGTAATAAATAAATCCATTTTTTGTAGGAAATTATTTTTCCCTTCTTCTGTCTCAACTTCTATCTGTCCTGATTGAACAGACTGATTCTCCCCCTCTTGTTCTTGTGAACAAGAAGAACTAACAGAAGACTCACCAACTTGAGTAATTTTCGGAGATAATTTATCTCTTTCTAGTTTATCCAGTCTTTTCTGGATATATTGATCTTGAGATTTTAAATTTTTTATCTCAATTTTCAAAGTTTTTATTTCAGACTGAAGTTCCTGCATAGTAACAGGTTTAACTTGTCTGCCTCTATAACGAGATATTACCTCGGCCATATTATAAGCTTCAGGAGGAGTATTTTGAATAGGAACATTGTCCTTAGTCAATTCTTTTTCAATTGCCTCTATAATTTTATTCTTTATTTCTGTACTAATTTTATCAGTACACAAGGCTTCAATAATTTCCTTTTTCTCATTAAGAGTTAAGGTATTTATAGATAGCCCATTCATTTCTACTATAGACTTATAGTAATTAATATCTTTTTCTGTAACACATTCGTTACACTGGCAATTCTCACCACATTCATTTTCTGATGAACTATTCACTTCATCATTTGATTCATCATTGGATGAACTTTCTTCATAGTCAGAATTGATCATTAATTTATAAAGAGTTTTTCTCAACCCTTCATCTTCGATCTCTTCTAACTTCTTTTTTGTATAACATTTATTAGCATAGTGGCCTAATTTACCACATTTGTAACATTTAATGATATTTTTCTTAGAAGATTTCTTCTTCTTGCTATCTTTATTAGCATTGGTATTTTGTTTCTTTGAAGAGTATTTCTTCCTTTTATAAGGTCTCTTATAATCCTTATAATCCTTTACTTTCTTCTTCCCCTTATTAGGAAGAGGTTTAAAAGTATCCATTGCAAACTGGTCACAAAATTCTCCCAGTTGTCTCCTCTCAGAGATTCTCTGAGTTTTTAATTGATTTCGTAGCTTTAAGTCGTTACATAAAGCTAGACCTTCTTCAATACATTTATTGATTAAATTTCCATAAGTGTAATTAGAATAAGGTATAACACCATTATTTTGGTTTCTCAATCCTTGCCTTATTCTTTCAGCAAAGAGATTAGGAAGCCCATCAATAAATTTTGACTTCCAGTGAGCATTATTAGCATCACCAAGCAGCATTACTCTACTTAAGAAAGTATCCTTATACCATCTAAAGTGAGTAAGTGTTGGACATCTTAAATTCTGAAGAAGAGTTCTCACTCTTTCTCCATGATCAGATATACCTCCTGTGAAGTGTTCCAGGATGGTAATAATAAGAGTATAAACTGCATCAGGTTTAGTTATCTGAGCACTATTCTCAGAACTAGTTTCGGTTTTTACAGCACTTAATATTTCTTGCCTTTGAGAGTCAGTTAAACAATTGTTCCACCAACCCCTCAGAGTGCCTGTAAAACCACAAGTTATAAACTGTGCAATTTCCTTATCACTATTCCCAGTAGCTTTTGCTACATTAGAATACATCATCATTCGATGCAATTGATCATGAATTTGTTTTTCTGTAAGACCATCTATGTTCCATTCATAGATCTCTCCCCCACTATAATGATTTTGAATAATAGTATCATTCTCCTCAAAGAGAACATCAGTGGGAGTAGGTCTTTGATAATAATATTTCATCAAGTTCGGTTTCCCATATTTAACCGCTTGTATTCTAGAATCATTCTTAGATTCAACAAAGGATTTTTGAAGATCTTCAATTTCTTGTGGACGAATTTCATCCTCAATAAGATCCTCAGTATATTGATCTTCTTCTGACATTTCAGAAATATTGGAAGATTGACCATTAATTACTTGAATATTTTTATTAAGATCATTAATGGCAATTTTATTTTTATCAGTAGTATGACTGATAATAGCAAATTTTTGCTTAGCTCGAGCTATTAGCTCTCGCAATTCTTGTTCTTCAGCATTAATAGTCTGAAGATTAGTCTTTTTAAATTGAGCTATTAGCTCCTGAATATCTTCTTTTGTAACTTCTGGGGTTTTAGATATTTTAAACCCTTTAACCTCAGGAGGAGGTTTTAAAGAGATATTAGAAGTCTCTTTAAAAGAGTCTTTCCCCGAATGGTCTATTTGTTTTATTTTATCTAATTTATGTAATAATTTTTCTAAGGCAGTTTCAATCCTGGTCAACTGTTGACCCATGACTTGAATAAACACATTAGTGTAATTATTCTGCCTTAAAGCTTTCTGCAATTCAGTAATAACTGCTTCTTTACTGTCAATTATTTTGACAAAGGAAACAGCATCAATTTTGTCTGTCTTATTCTTGTCAGTGAGTTTAATTGGTTCACTTGGTGGGTACATTGATCTAGTTGTACCTTTACTGGATCCTGTATCGGTATTCCAGATTTTATAATATTCTTCCAACACATTTATTTGTGTTGATTCTGTGTCCACATATTTTTGGACAAACCAATCAATGAAAGGTATTATCTTTCTTTTCTCTTCTAGATGATTATAATATTCATCTTTAAACTTATATCTTTGTTTAGTAGAATAGGTTTTCTCAAACCATTCTACAAATTCTTTATTTTCATAAAACATTCTATTGAGAATGTTTCGAACTGCTTGAAGGTCTTTAAATCCCATTAAATAGCAGTAAATTCCATTTCCGACATTGTCGGAGAGCTCATTTTGCTCTTCTCCTTATACAAGGGATGTGCTATTGCATCATCAGTAATTTTTATTTTATTAACTTCTTCTTTATTAAAAGAAGTTGATCCAACTGTAGAAGGTAAAGATTTTCTTCCTGATATCGATAATCTCGATATATCATTAGGATTAAATCTCACTTCTACTTCTCCATCATTAGTTTGGATTATTTGGTCAATATCTGTGTTTACAATTGGTTGTGGTAACACAGCTTGACTTAATATCCATTCTTTAGGGAAATTAATTTCATCCCATCTAATAATTCTATTTGTTGCTACCTTAGATGTCAGTAAATTTGTTTCTATCAAGGTAGTCTTACCAGGTGTAGTAATATGCCTTGCATTTGGAGCAATGGTGTTCATTATCTTATAATGAATTCTATAGATTATTGCTATAGTTTCAGATCCTGGTAAGAAATTGTAACCATAAGTTTTTAAATTCAAGGTTACAGATTCATATAGATGATTATCTGTCATTGACAGAGTTAAATTTGGATAGACATTAAAATAAACTGGTCCATGGCAGAGACTAGTCTGCATAACTCCCATTAGGGATTGGCTCCAGTCTAAACATCTTGCATCTCTGAGAGATGTCATTATTGATGCATTTAACCCTGGTAAAGTCAAGGGTTTAAACGCAACTTGTATTAATCCGATATGGACATAATTGTAGGCATCACGAATATGCCCAATATCCTCTTCACTTATTAGCTGAAAGGAATGCTCTGTGTTATTCACAGACACAGTTCTTTCCATTGTTTTAATGGAAATAGACGATTTAAAGTCAAAAGTACCAATTTGGTAAATTTCTTTTGGCTTTATTTTTGGAATAGTCCATTTGTTTAATTCCTCTAATTCAGAGGGATACTCAATATTTTGAGCATTCTTCACTGATTTACCCTTTCTTAGGGCTTTCTTATTATAGCCAATTGCTAACTCTTTACTCATTTGAGTTATGAGGTTCTACTTCCTTCACTTACATGCACCTATGGCCAACTATTATGCTTAAGTTATCAATCTGTTAATAGAATTATTATGAAAACTCTATTGTTCTAGTTAACTACTTTAAAGTTTCAGACTTATCTAACGATAGTAAAGACCTAGCACGGCTGTCAACGATTTACGCCATCAACTGCCCTCTCGGCATAACAAGGCTACGCGACTTGGATGCCGTCCCACTAGGTAGAAGACACATCGCTTTGATCAATCCTAACTCTATCGTAGTTAACCACAGCAACAGCTTTAACAATAATAATATCCATAACAGAAAAATAACTTAAACACAACAATTAAGCCATATGTTTACATGCATGTGAGGAAGTAGAAGTACCTCAGCCTTGAGCCAACAACATGGCTCTGATACCAAATAAGAGAACCAGGATAAGAAGGATGAGAAGCTGAACGCTAATTCAGAGGGATACTCAATATTTTGAGCATTCTTCACTGATTTACCCTTTCTTAGGGCTTTCTTATTATAGCCAATTGCTAACTCTTTACTCATTTGAGTTATGAGGTTCTACTTCCTTCACTTACATGCACCTATGGCCAACTATTATGCTTAAGTTATCAATCTGTTAATAGAATTATTATGAAAACTCTATTGTTCTAGTTAACTACTTTAAAGTTTCAGACTTATCTAACGATAGTAAAGACCTAGCACGGCTGTCAACGATTTACGCCATCAACTGCCCTCTCGGCATAACAAGGCTACGCGACTTGGATGCCGTCCCACTAGGTAGAAGACACATCGCTTTGATCAATCCTAACTCTATCGTAGTTAACCACAGCAACAGCTTTAACAATAATAATATCCATAACAGAAAAATAACTTAAACACAACAATTAAGCCATATGTTTACATGCATGTGAGGAAGTAGAAGTACCTCAGCCTTGAGCCAACAACATGGCTCTGATACCAAATAAGAGAACCAGGATAAGAAGGATGAGAAGCTGAACGCTTGAAGGGAATTTTTATTGATAGTAGAAATATATTACAGAGTACACTCAGAGCAAACTAAACAAAAGGGCAGAGTAACAATACTTCAGAATCAAAAACATACATAGCTAAGAGGTCCATGCCTCTATTTATATTACACAAAGGTCGGTATCGACCGACATTACTCCTGGCAGGTGCAGGTAAACAACCGGCAGCTTCAGGTAAGATTCCTTTCTTATCAGCTTCATGAGTGCACGTCGCTGTCAATCGCTGTCAACTTTTTTCTTTACATCTGCTCCGCACACGTAACAGCATTACTGTCCAAAAGTAAGTGACTGGGTCCCACCATTGTCGGCCATCATTATTAAAGAGATTCTCTTTTTGAAAAGTAAACAGTGATATAAACAGTAGTTGCCACCTGTATTTTGGCAACAGTGTCTTCTTAGTGCATACTGGCATCACTGCTTTCGTCATCTGAGGGAGTAGTGACCCTCCTGTGCATCTTTTTGAAGAAAGTTTCAGAGTCTTCTTCTTCATCATGTTCCGATTTTGATTTTGTGGAACTAACAGACATAGTATCTGTCTCAAATACTGAGTCAAATTGAGTTTGCATATATTTCAAACATTTTCTTTTTAATTCTTCCTCAGTAATTCGAGGATTCTGTCTCCTCAGAGACTCCTTTAGCTTCTTTAAAGGACTATCATCCATTATTTCTTTTTTGAGCTTGGCTTCAACAAGGATCTCATTTTCCTTGATCGACTTTTGTACAATTTGTACTTTTTCTTTTTCATCTAACCTGTTCCACCATTTTATCAGAAATTTTCTGACTAAAACAGGAAAATTAAGGGCATTAAATTCACACTTAATTATCCATTTAAAAATATATGGAATTTCGAAATGGATAAAAAAGTACATAGTACTCTCCCCCTCTAAAAGTTGATCAGCATTCTGGCAGAGAGGATAAGATTGAGCCCAAGTTGCAAACAATTCTTGCAACGATGGTGGAAGAATTTCTAGTGTGGCTCCGAATTGTAGCCACCATCGGATAAACCAAGTAGGAATGTCCTGTTTAAGAATTTCAGGACAAATACGAATAAACCAAGAGTGTTTTTGCTTACTATTATCAAAATAAAACACTTTGGTAAATGCCTCAATATAATCCCAATATGAATAAGGCATATTGATATTCTTTTCTTTATGAACTAACATTTTAGTTCGATTTGGGTGTAATCCCCATGATTGAGGAGTAATTACGTGACGTATAATTATCTTGCTGTAATTAACATCACTTCTGAAGTCATTGGCTTTCTGATAGAAATGTTCTATCTCAACAGATTTTGTTGTAAGCAGAATTCCTTCATAAACATTCCTATCTTTTCCCTGAACTGGAAACATATTATTTTCCAGATATTTTTCTTTGATTCTCCAGGGATCATCCATCATTGGAATGTCAGTTTTCTCCAGTTGAAGTATTTCTTCTGTGTGATTATTCTGAGTGAAAATTGTTTCAACCTCAACTGCTTGCTTGTAAGAAGAAACATTGATTTCTTCGAAGTCTTGAACTTCCTTATTTGAAGGTTTTCCTTTTCCAAGAACAATTTTCTTGGACTTTTGGTATCTCGACTCATTGGAGCTCGAGACCACGGGCCTGGGAACCCATGGTTGTTTCCCCTTACTTTTTTGACTCATTGTCCTGCAAAAATTCACGAGTCAAAAAGTCAGGAAGTGAATTGTCAGTTCCTTTAATATGTTCAATATCAAAATCAAATATTGCTAATTCAGATTGCCATCTAGCAAATATCTGTTTAGATGCTAAATTTTTAACATCTTTTTCTAAAACAGTTTTAGCAGAGCTACAATCTATTCTTAATAAGAATTTCTTATTAAGTAAATCATCTTGAAATTTATGTATACATTGAATAATAGAAAGAATTTCTTTCTTAATAGTTGAATATTTGATTTGAGTATCATTCCATTTTCCTGAATGATATCTCACCAGTTCTTCTTTATTGGTATGTGGATTTAATTGTTTCAATATTCCTCCATAACCAATATCACTTGCATCAGTTTCAACTATTTTAAACCATTCAGCATTGGCTAAATGTAAACAAGGTAGATTTTTAACCTTTTGTTTTATTAATTTTACTGCTTCAGTGTGACTAGTAGTCCACGGAGCAGGATTCTTTTTTAATCTTTGATACAAAATTTTTGTATCAGCAGCAATATTTTTGTAAAACTCAGAGACATAATTTAATGCTCCAAGAAATCGCTGTAACTGCTTATTATCAGTTATTTCATCAGGAAATTTAGAAGCAAATTCGATACTTCTATCAATTGGAATTATTGTATTGTTTACAATATTATGTCCCAAAAATCTTATTTCCTGTTGGAAGAGTTTCATTTTTTGGGCAGAAATCACTAAACCATTTTTTATGACTAAATGTTTAAACACATTGAGGTGTTTAAAATGTTCTTCTATGGTATTAGAAAAGATTAAAATGTCATCAATATATGACAATATGAAACTAGAATATTGAATGAATATTTCATTCATTATATTCTGAAATTCTGAAGGTGCATTCTTCAGACCAAATGGCATAACATTCCATTCGTAATGGCCAAAAGGAACAGTAAAAGCAGTTTTATATCGATCTTTTTTATTTATTTGTATTTGCCAATAACCTGATTTCAGGTCAAATTTTGAAAAAATTCTTGCTTTACATACTCTATTGAGCAAATCCCTTTTATTAGGGATTGGATATCTAATCCATTTCAAAACCTTATTTAAAGGTTTGTAATTAATAACGAGTCTAGGGACTCCTCTTTCCCTTTCAGCATTATTATTAACATAAAATGCTGTACAACTCCATGGGGAGTAAGACTTTCGAATTAATTTTTTATCCAATAAGTCTTGGATTTCTTTCTTGCATAGTTCAAGATATTCTTGATTCATTTGACAAGGTCTTGCCTTGGTCGGGATATCCTTTTCATTAAAGGATTCTTCATAAGGAAGAGAAACAATATGTTGTTTCCTATCCCAGAAAGCATTTGGGATATTACTACAAGTGTGTAGTTTGAAGTCTTCCTCCATTTGTTGTATTCTTTTTTGAATTTCTAATTGTTGTAACTGCTGGGTTATAGTAACCTGAGCAAGTTCTTCCTTTAGGAAATTAATTTGATTCTCTTTCAAATTAACTTCATTAAGGATTTTGATAATTGGGTTTGTTATAAATTCAAAAGTTATTCTTTTGCCTTTATAACATGTAGTAATTCCTTCTCTAGTAATCTCATTGATTGGCATGAGTTTCTCTAGAAACGGAGTTCCTAGAATAACATGCTGAGATATTTCCTTTACAACTATTAGGTGTACAGGAATACAAACATCTTCCTTACAGATATTTACATCAGTAATTTTGTAAGGAGTAGTTAATGCTTTATTATTTGCAGCACTAAGTGTCTGAGTAGTTCGTTCACAATATTTTATAGGAACGACTCCTTCTTTAACACAATTAAGGTCTGCACCACTATCAACAAGTGCAATCAAATTAGGTATATAATACTCATTATTAACGAGCATATTTATTTTAATATACCATTTATGGGTAATAAATAAATCCATTTTTTGTAGGAAATTATTTTTCCCTTCTTCTGTCTCAACTTCTATCTGTCCTGATTGAACAGACTGATTCTCCCCCTCTTGTTCTTGTGAACAAGAAGAACTAACAGAAGACTCACCAACTTGAGTAATTTTCGGAGATAATTTATCTCTTTCTAGTTTATCCAGTCTTTTCTGGATATATTGATCTTGAGATTTTAAATTTTTTATCTCAATTTTCAAAGTTTTTATTTCAGACTGAAGTTCCTGCATAGTAACAGGTTTAACTTGTCTGCCTCTATAACGAGATATTACCTCGGCCATATTATAAGCTTCAGGAGGAGTATTTTGAATAGGAACATTGTCCTTAGTCAATTCTTTTTCAATTGCCTCTATAATTTTATTCTTTATTTCTGTACTAATTTTATCAGTACACAAGGCTTCAATAATTTCCTTTTTCTCATTAAGAGTTAAGGTATTTATAAATAGCCCATTCATTTCTACTATAGACTTATAGTAATTAATATCTTTTTCTGTAACACATTCGTTACACTGGCAATTCTCACCACATTCATTTTCTGATGAACTATTCACTTCATCATTTGATTCATCATTGGATGAACTTTCTTCATAGTCAGAATTGATCATTAATTTATAAAGAGTTTTTCTCAACCCTTCATCTTCGATCTCTTCTAACTTCTTTTTTGTATAACATTTATTAGCATAGTGGCCTAATTTACCACATTTGTAACATTTAATGATATTTTTCTTAGAAGATTTCTTCTTCTTGCTATCTTTATTAGCATTGGTATTTTGTTTCTTTGAAGAGTATTTCTTCCTTTTATAAGGTCTCTTATAATCCTTATAATCCTTTACTTTCTTCTTCCCCTTATTAGGAAGAGGTTTAAAAGTATCCATTGCAAACTGGTCACAAAATTCTCCCAGTTGTCTCCTCTCAGAGATTCTCTGAGTTTTTAATTGATTTCGTAGCTTTAAGTCGTTACATAAAGCTAGACCTTCTTCAATACATTTATTGATTAAATTTCCATAAGTGTAATTAGAATAAGGTATAACACCATTATTTTGGTTTCTCAATCCTTGCCTTATTCTTTCAGCAAAGAGATTAGGAAGCCCATCAATAAATTTTGACTTCCAGTGAGCATTATTAGCATCACCAAGCAGCATTACTCTACTTAAGAAAGTATCCTTATACCATCTAAAGTGAGTAAGTGTTGGACATCTTAAATTCTGAAGAAGAGTTCTCACTCTTTCTCCATGATCAGATATACCTCCTGTGAAGTGTTCCAGGATGGTAATAATAAGAGTATAAACTGCATCAGGTTTAGTTATCTGAGCACTATTCTCAGAACTAGTTTCGGTTTTTACAGCACTTAATATTTCTTGCCTTTGAGAGTCAGTTAAACAATTGTTCCACCAACCCCTCAGAGTGCCTGTAAAACCACAAGTTATAAACTGTGCAATTTCCTTATCACTATTCCCAGTAGCTTTTGCTACATTAGAATACATCATCGTTCGATGCAATTGATCATGAATTTGTTTTTCTGTAAGACCATCTATGTTCCATTCATAGATCTCTCCCCCACTATAATGATTTTGAATAATAGTATCATTCTCCTCAAAGAGAACATCAGTGGGAGTAGGTCTTTGATAATAATATTTCATCAAGTTCGGTTTCCCATATTTAACCGCTTGTATTCTAGAATCATTCTTAGATTCAACAAAGGATTTTTGAAGATCTTCAATTTCTTGTGGACGAATTTCATCCTCAATAAGATCCTCAGTATATTGATCTTCTTCTGACATTTCAGAAATATTGGAAGATTGACCATTAATTACTTGAATATTTTTATTAAGATCATTAATGGCAATTTTATTTTTATCAGTAGTATGACTGATAATAGCAAATTTTTGCTTAGCTCGAGCTATTAGCTCTCGCAATTCTTGTTCTTCAGCATTAATAGTCTGAAGATTAGTCTTTTTAAATTGAGCTATTAGCTCCTGAATATCTTCTTTTGTAACTTCTGGGGTTTTAGATATTTTAAACCCTTTAACCTCAGGAGGAGGTTTTAAAGAGATATTAGAAGTCTCTTTAAAAGAGTCTTTCCCCGAATGGTCTATTTGTTTTATTTTATCTAATTTATGTAATAATTTTTCTAAGGCAGTTTCAATCCTGGTCAACTGTTGACCCATGACTTGAATAAACACATTAGTGTAATTATTCTGCCTTAAAGCTTTCTGCAATTCAGTAATAACTGCTTCTTTACTGTCAATTATTTTGACAAAGGAAACAGCATCAATTTTGTCTGTCTTATTCTTGTCAGTGAGTTTAATTGGTTCACTTGGTGGGTACATTGATCTAGTTGTACCTTTACTGGATCCTGTATCGGTATTCCAGATTTTATAATATTCTTCCAACACATTTATTTGTGTTGATTCTGTGTCCACATATTTTTGGACAAACCAATCAATGAAAGGTATTATCTTTCTTTTCTCTTCTAGATGATTATAATATTCATCTTTAAACTTATATCTTTGTTTAGTAGAATAGGTTTTCTCAAACCATTCTACAAATTCTTTATTTTCATAAAACATTCTATTGAGAATGTTTCGAACTGCTTGAAGGTCTTTAAATCCCATTAAATAGCAGTAAATTCCATTTCCGACATTGTCGGAGAGCTCATTTTGCTCTTCTCCTTATACAAGGGATGTGCTATTGCATCATCAGTAATTTTTATTTTATTAACTTCTTCTTTATTAAAAGAAGTTGATCCAACTGTAGAAGGTAAAGATTTTCTTCCTGATATCGATAATCTCGATATATCATTAGGATTAAATCTCACTTCTACTTCTCCATCATTAGTTTGGATTATTTGGTCAATATCTGTGTTTACAATTGGTTGTGGTAACACAGCTTGACTTAATATCCATTCTTTAGGGAAATTAATTTCATCCCATCTAATAATTCTATTTGTTGCTACCTTAGATGTCAGTAAATTTGTTTCTATCAAGGTAGTCTTACCAGGTGTAGTAATATGCCTTGCATTTGGAGCAATGGTGTTCATTATCTTATAATGAATTCTATAGATTATTGCTATAGTTTCAGATCCTGGTAAGAAATTGTAACCATAAGTTTTTAAATTCAAGGTTACAGATTCATATAGATGATTATCTGTCATTGACAGAGTTAAATTTGGATAGACATTAAAATAAACTGGTCCATGGCAGAGACTAGTCTGCATAACTCCCATTAGGGATTGGCTCCAGTCTAAACATCTTGCATCTCTGAGAGATGTCATTATTGATGCATTTAACCCTGGTAAAGTCAAGGGTTTAAACGCAACTTGTATTAATCCGATATGGACATAATTGTAGGCATCACGAATATGCCCAATATCCTCTTCACTTATTAGCTGAAAGGAATGCTCTGTGTTATTCACAGACACAGTTCTTTCCATTGTTTTAATGGAAATAGACGATTTAAAGTCAAAAGTACCAATTTGGTAAATTTCTTTTGGCTTTATTTTTGGAATAGTCCATTTGTTTAATTCCTCTAATTCAGAGGGATACTCAATATTTTGAGCACCTGATACCAAATAAGAGAACCAGGATAAGAAGGATGAGAAGCTGAACGCTTGAAGGGAATTTTTATTGATAGTAGAAATATATTACAGAGTACACTCAGAGCAAACTAAACAAAAGGGCAGAGTAACAATACTTCAGAATCAAAAACATACATAGCTAAGAGGTCCATGCCTCTATTTATATTACACAAAGGTCGGTATCGACCGACATTACTCCTGGCAGGTGCAGGTAAACAACCGGCAGCTTCAGGTAAGATTCCTTTCTTATCAGCTTCATGAGTGCACGTCGCTGTCAATCGCTGTCAACTTTTTTCTTTACATCTGCTCCGCACACGTAACAGCATTACTGTCCAAAAGTAAGTGACTGGGTCCCACCATTGTCGGCCATCATTATTAAAGAGATTCTCTTTTTGAAAAGTAAACAGTGATATAAACAGTAGTTGCCACCTGTATTTTGGCAACAGTGTCTTCTTAGTGCATACTGGCATCACTGCTTTCGTCATCTGAGGGAGTAGTGACCCTCCTGTGCATCTTTTTGAAGAAAGTTTCAGAGTCTTCTTCTTCATCATGTTCCGATTTTGATTTTGTGGAACTAACAGACATAGTATCTGTCTCAAATACTGAGTCAAATTGAGTTTGCATATATTTCAAACATTTTCTTTTTAATTCTTCCTCAGTAATTCGAGGATTCTGTCTCCTCAGAGACTCCTTTAGCTTCTTTAAAGGACTATCATCCATTATTTCTTTTTTGAGCTTGGCTTCAACAAGGATCTCATTTTCCTTGATCGACTTTTGTACAATTTGTACTTTTTCTTTTTCATCTAACCTGTTCCACCATTTTATCAGAAATTTTCTGACTAAAACAGGAAAATTAAGGGCATTAAATTCACACTTAATTATCCATTTAAAAATATATGGAATTTCGAAATGGATAAAAAAGTACATAGTACTCTCCCCCTCTAAAAGTTGATCAGCATTCTGGCAGAGAGGATAAGATTGAGCCCAAGTTGCAAACAATTCTTGCAACGATGGTGGAAGAATTTCTAGTGTGGCTCCGAATTGTAGCCACCATCGGATAAACCAAGTAGGAATGTCCTGTTTAAGAATTTCAGGACAAATACGAATAAACCAAGAGTGTTTTTGCTTACTATTATCAAAATAAAACACTTTGGTAAATGCCTCAATATAATCCCAATATGAATAAGGCATATTGATATTCTTTTCTTTATGAACTAACATTTTAGTTCGATTTGGGTGTAATCCCCATGATTGAGGAGTAATTACGTGACGTATAATTATCTTGCTGTAATTAACATCACTTCTGAAGTCATTGGCTTTCTGATAGAAATGTTCTATCTCAACAGATTTTGTTGTAAGCAGAATTCCTTCATAAACATTCCTATCTTTTCCCTGAACTGGAAACATATTATTTTCCAGATATTTTTCTTTGATTCTCCAGGGATCATCCATCATTGGAATGTCAGTTTTCTCCAGTTGAAGTATTTCTTCTGTGTGATTATTCTGAGTGAAAATTGTTTCAACCTCAACTGCTTGCTTGTAAGAAGAAACATTGATTTCTTCGAAGTCTTGAACTTCCTTATTTGAAGGTTTTCCTTTTCCAAGAACAATTTTCTTGGACTTTTGGTATCTCGACTCATTGGAGCTCGAGACCACGGGCCTGGGAACCCATGGTTGTTTCCCCTTACTTTTTTGACTCATTGTCCTGCAAAAATTCACGAGTCAAAAAGTCAGGAAGTGAATTGTCAGTTCCTTTAATATGTTCAATATCAAAATCAAATATTGCTAATTCAGATTGCCATCTAGCAAATATCTGTTTAGATGCTAAATTTTTAACATCTTTTTCTAAAACAGTTTTAGCAGAGCTACAATCTATTCTTAATAAGAATTTCTTATTAAGTAAATCATCTTGAAATTTATGTATACATTGAATAATAGAAAGAATTTCTTTCTTAATAGTTGAATATTTGATTTGAGTATCATTCCATTTTCCTGAATGATATCTCACCAGTTCTTCTTTATTGGTATGTGGATTTAATTGTTTCAATATTCCTCCATAACCAATATCACTTGCATCAGTTTCAACTATTTTAAACCATTCAGCATTGGCTAAATGTAAACAAGGTAGATTTTTAACCTTTTGTTTTATTAATTTTACTGCTTCAGTGTGACTAGTAGTCCACGGAGCAGGATTCTTTTTTAATCTTTGATACAAAATTTTTGTATCAGCAGCAATATTTTTGTAAAACTCAGAGACATAATTTAATGCTCCAAGAAATCGCTGTAACTGCTTATTATCAGTTATTTCATCAGGAAATTTAGAAGCAAATTCGATACTTCTATCAATTGGAATTATTGTATTGTTTACAATATTATGTCCCAAAAATCTTATTTCCTGTTGGAAGAGTTTCATTTTTTGGGCAGAAATCACTAAACCATTTTTTATGACTAAATGTTTAAACACATTGAGGTGTTTAAAATGTTCTTCTATGGTATTAGAAAAGATTAAAATGTCATCAATATATGACAATATGAAACTAGAATATTGAATGAATATTTCATTCATTATATTCTGAAATTCTGAAGGTGCATTCTTCAGACCAAATGGCATAACATTCCATTCGTAATGGCCAAAAGGAACAGTAAAAGCAGTTTTATATCGATCTTTTTTATTTATTTGTATTTGCCAATAACCTGATTTCAGGTCAAATTTTGAAAAAATTCTTGCTTTACATACTCTATTGAGCAAATCCCTTTTATTAGGGATTGGATATCTAATCCATTTCAAAACCTTATTTAAAGGTTTGTAATTAATAACGAGTCTAGGGACTCCTCTTTCCCTTTCAGCATTATTATTAACATAAAATGCTGTACAACTCCATGGGGAGTAAGACTTTCGAATTAATTTTTTATCCAATAAGTCTTGGATTTCTTTCTTGCATAGTTCAAGATATTCTTGATTCATTTGACAAGGTCTTGCCTTGGTCGGGATATCCTTTTCATTAAAGGATTCTTCATAAGGAAGAGAAACAATATGTTGTTTCCTATCCCAGAAAGCATTTGGGATATTACTACAAGTGTGTAGTTTGAAGTCTTCCTCCATTTGTTGTATTCTTTTTTGAATTTCTAATTGTTGTAACTGCTGGGTTATAGTAACCTGAGCAAGTTCTTCCTTTAGGAAATTAATTTGATTCTCTTTCAAATTAACTTCATTAAGGATTTTGATAATTGGGTTTGTTATAAATTCAAAAGTTATTCTTTTGCCTTTATAACATGTAGTAATTCCTTCTCTAGTAATCTCATTGATTGGCATGAGTTTCTCTAGAAACGGAGTTCCTAGAATAACATGCTGAGATATTTCCTTTACAACTATTAGGTGTACAGGAATACAAACATCTTCCTTACAGATATTTACATCAGTAATTTTGTAAGGAGTAGTTAATGCTTTATTATTTGCAGCACTAAGTGTCTGAGTAGTTCGTTCACAATATTTTATAGGAACGACTCCTTCTTTAACACAATTAAGGTCTGCACCACTATCAACAAGTGCAATCAAATTAGGTATATAATACTCATTATTAACGAGCATATTTATTTTAATATACCATTTATGGGTAATAAATAAATCCATTTTTTGTAGGAAATTATTTTTCCCTTCTTCTGTCTCAACTTCTATCTGTCCTGATTGAACAGACTGATTCTCCCCCTCTTGTTCTTGTGAACAAGAAGAACTAACAGAAGACTCACCAACTTGAGTAATTTTCGGAGATAATTTATCTCTTTCTAGTTTATCCAGTCTTTTCTGGATATATTGATCTTGAGATTTTAAATTTTTTATCTCAATTTTCAAAGTTTTTATTTCAGACTGAAGTTCCTGCATAGTAACAGGTTTAACTTGTCTGCCTCTATAACGAGATATTACCTCGGCCATATTATAAGCTTCAGGAGGAGTATTTTGAATAGGAACATTGTCCTTAGTCAATTCTTTTTCAATTGCCTCTATAATTTTATTCTTTATTTCTGTACTAATTTTATCAGTACACAAGGCTTCAATAATTTCCTTTTTCTCATTAAGAGTTAAGGTATTTATAGATAGCCCATTCATTTCTACTATAGACTTATAGTAATTAATATCTTTTTCTGTAACACATTCGTTACACTGGCAATTCTCACCACATTCATTTTCTGATGAACTATTCACTTCATCATTTGATTCATCATTGGATGAACTTTCTTCATAGTCAGAATTGATCATTAATTTATAAAGAGTTTTTCTCAACCCTTCATCTTCGATCTCTTCTAACTTCTTTTTTGTATAACATTTATTAGCATAGTGGCCTAATTTACCACATTTGTAACATTTAATGATATTTTTCTTAGAAGATTTCTTCTTCTTGCTATCTTTATTAGCATTGGTATTTTGTTTCTTTGAAGAGTATTTCTTCCTTTTATAAGGTCTCTTATAATCCTTATAATCCTTTACTTTCTTCTTCCCCTTATTAGGAAGAGGTTTAAAAGTATCCATTGCAAACTGGTCACAAAATTCTCCCAGTTGTCTCCTCTCAGAGATTCTCTGAGTTTTTAATTGATTTCGTAGCTTTAAGTCGTTACATAAAGCTAGACCTTCTTCAATACATTTATTGATTAAATTTCCATAAGTGTAATTAGAATAAGGTATAACACCATTATTTTGGTTTCTCAATCCTTGCCTTATTCTTTCAGCAAAGAGATTAGGAAGCCCATCAATAAATTTTGACTTCCAGTGAGCATTATTAGCATCACCAAGCAGCATTACTCTACTTAAGAAAGTATCCTTATACCATCTAAAGTGAGTAAGTGTTGGACATCTTAAATTCTGAAGAAGAGTTCTCACTCTTTCTCCATGATCAGATATACCTCCTGTGAAGTGTTCCAGGATGGTAATAATAAGAGTATAAACTGCATCAGGTTTAGTTATCTGAGCACTATTCTCAGAACTAGTTTCGGTTTTTACAGCACTTAATATTTCTTGCCTTTGAGAGTCAGTTAAACAATTGTTCCACCAACCCCTCAGAGTGCCTGTAAAACCACAAGTTATAAACTGTGCAATTTCCTTATCACTATTCCCAGTAGCTTTTGCTACATTAGAATACATCATCATTCGATGCAATTGATCATGAATTTGTTTTTCTGTAAGACCATCTATGTTCCATTCATAGATCTCTCCCCCACTATAATGATTTTGAATAATAGTATCATTCTCCTCAAAGAGAACATCAGTGGGAGTAGGTCTTTGATAATAATATTTCATCAAGTTCGGTTTCCCATATTTAACCGCTTGTATTCTAGAATCATTCTTAGATTCAACAAAGGATTTTTGAAGATCTTCAATTTCTTGTGGACGAATTTCATCCTCAATAAGATCCTCAGTATATTGATCTTCTTCTGACATTTCAGAAATATTGGAAGATTGACCATTAATTACTTGAATATTTTTATTAAGATCATTAATGGCAATTTTATTTTTATCAGTAGTATGACTGATAATAGCAAATTTTTGCTTAGCTCGAGCTATTAGCTCTCGCAATTCTTGTTCTTCAGCATTAATAGTCTGAAGATTAGTCTTTTTAAATTGAGCTATTAGCTCCTGAATATCTTCTTTTGTAACTTCTGGGGTTTTAGATATTTTAAACCCTTTAACCTCAGGAGGAGGTTTTAAAGAGATATTAGAAGTCTCTTTAAAAGAGTCTTTCCCCGAATGGTCTATTTGTTTTATTTTATCTAATTTATGTAATAATTTTTCTAAGGCAGTTTCAATCCTGGTCAACTGTTGACCCATGACTTGAATAAACACATTAGTGTAATTATTCTGCCTTAAAGCTTTCTGCAATTCAGTAATAACTGCTTCTTTACTGTCAATTATTTTGACAAAGGAAACAGCATCAATTTTGTCTGTCTTATTCTTGTCAGTGAGTTTAATTGGTTCACTTGGTGGGTACATTGATCTAGTTGTACCTTTACTGGATCCTGTATCGGTATTCCAGATTTTATAATATTCTTCCAACACATTTATTTGTGTTGATTCTGTGTCCACATATTTTTGGACAAACCAATCAATGAAAGGTATTATCTTTCTTTTCTCTTCTAGATGATTATAATATTCATCTTTAAACTTATATCTTTGTTTAGTAGAATAGGTTTTCTCAAACCATTCTACAAATTCTTTATTTTCATAAAACATTCTATTGAGAATGTTTCGAACTGCTTGAAGGTCTTTAAATCCCATTAAATAGCAGTAAATTCCATTTCCGACATTGTCGGAGAGCTCATTTTGCTCTTCTCCTTATACAAGGGATGTGCTATTGCATCATCAGTAATTTTTATTTTATTAACTTCTTCTTTATTAAAAGAAGTTGATCCAACTGTAGAAGGTAAAGATTTTCTTCCTGATATCGATAATCTCGATATATCATTAGGATTAAATCTCACTTCTACTTCTCCATCATTAGTTTGGATTATTTGGTCAATATCTGTGTTTACAATTGGTTGTGGTAACACAGCTTGACTTAATATCCATTCTTTAGGGAAATTAATTTCATCCCATCTAATAATTCTATTTGTTGCTACCTTAGATGTCAGTAAATTTGTTTCTATCAAGGTAGTCTTACCAGGTGTAGTAATATGCCTTGCATTTGGAGCAATGGTGTTCATTATCTTATAATGAATTCTATAGATTATTGCTATAGTTTCAGATCCTGGTAAGAAATTGTAACCATAAGTTTTTAAATTCAAGGTTACAGATTCATATAGATGATTATCTGTCATTGACAGAGTTAAATTTGGATAGACATTAAAATAAACTGGTCCATGGCAGAGACTAGTCTGCATAACTCCCATTAGGGATTGGCTCCAGTCTAAACATCTTGCATCTCTGAGAGATGTCATTATTGATGCATTTAACCCTGGTAAAGTCAAGGGTTTAAACGCAACTTGTATTAATCCGATATGGACATAATTGTAGGCATCACGAATATGCCCAATATCCTCTTCACTTATTAGCTGAAAGGAATGCTCTGTGTTATTCACAGACACAGTTCTTTCCATTGTTTTAATGGAAATAGACGATTTAAAGTCAAAAGTACCAATTTGGTAAATTTCTTTTGGCTTTATTTTTGGAATAGTCCATTTGTTTAATTCCTCTAATTCAGAGGGATACTCAATATTTTGAGCATTCTTCACTGATTTACCCTTTCTTAGGGCTTTCTTATTATAGCCAATTGCTAACTCTTTACTCATTTGAGTTATGAGGTTCTACTTCCTTCACTTACATGCACCTATGGCCAACTATTATGCTTAAGTTATCAATCTGTTAATAGAATTATTATGAAAACTCTATTGTTCTAGTTAACTACTTTAAAGTTTCAGACTTATCTAACGATAGTAAAGACCTAGCACGGCTGTCAACGATTTACGCCATCAACTGCCCTCTCGGCATAACAAGGCTACGCGACTTGGATGCCGTCCCACTAGGTAGAAGACACATCGCTTTGATCAATCCTAACTCTATCGTAGTTAACCACAGCAACAGCTTTAACAATAATAATATCCATAACAGAAAAATAACTTAAACACAACAATTAAGCCATATGTTTACATGCATGTGAGGAAGTAGAAGTACCTCAGCCTTGAGCCAACAACATGGCTCTGATACCAAATAAGAGAACCAGGATAAGAAGGATGACAACAACATGGCCGTTCTTAGTTGGTGGAGCGATTTGTCTGGTTAATTCCGTTAACGAACGAGACCTCAGCCTGCTAACTAGCTATGCGGAGGCATCCTCCGCGGCCAGCTTCTTAGAGGGACTATGGCCGCTTAGGCCACGGAAGTTTGAGGCAATAACAGGTCTGTGATGCCCTTAGATGTTCTGGGCCGCACGCGCGCTACACTGATGTATTCAACGAGTCTATAGCCTTGGCCGACAGGCCCGGGTAATCTTCGAAAATCCCCTCAGAGTGCCTGTAAAACCACAAGTTATAAACTGTGCAATTTCCTTATCACTATTCCCAGTAGCTTTTGCTACATTAGAATACATCATCATTCGATGCAATTGATCATGAATTTGTTTTTCTGTAAGACCATCTATGTTCCATTCATAGATCTCTCCCCCACTATAATGATTTTGAATAATAGTATCATTCTCCTCAAAGAGAACATCAGTGGGAGTAGGTCTTTGATAATAATATTTCATCAAGTTCGGTTTCCCATATTTAACCGCTTGTATTCTAGAATCATTCTTAGATTCAACAAAGGATTTTTGAAGATCTTCAATTTCTTGTGGACGAATTTCATCCTCAATAAGATCCTCAGTATATTGATCTTCTTCTGACATTTCAGAAATATTGGAAGATTGACCATTAATTACTTGAATATTTTTATTAAGATCATTAATGGCAATTTTATTTTTATCAGTAGTATGACTGATAATAGCAAATTTTTGCTTAGCTCGAGCTATTAGCTCTCGCAATTCTTGTTCTTCAGCATTAATAGTCTGAAGATTAGTCTTTTTAAATTGAGCTATTAGCTCCTGAATATCTTCTTTTGTAACTTCTGGGGTTTTAGATATTTTAAACCCTTTAACCTCAGGAGGAGGTTTTAAAGAGATATTAGAAGTCTCTTTAAAAGAGTCTTTCCCCGAATGGTCTATTTGTTTTATTTTATCTAATTTATGTAATAATTTTTCTAAGGCAGTTTCAATCCTGGTCAACTGTTGACCCATGACTTGAATAAACACATTAGTGTAATTATTCTGCCTTAAAGCTTTCTGCAATTCAGTAATAACTGCTTCTTTACTGTCAATTATTTTGACAAAGGAAACAGCATCAATTTTGTCTGTCTTATTCTTGTCAGTGAGTTTAATTGGTTCACTTGGTGGGTACATTGATCTAGTTGTACCTTTACTGGATCCTGTATCGGTATTCCAGATTTTATAATATTCTTCCAACACATTTATTTGTGTTGATTCTGTGTCCACATATTTTTGGACAAACCAATCAATGAAAGGTATTATCTTTCTTTTCTCTTCTAGATGATTATAATATTCATCTTTAAACTTATATCTTTGTTTAGTAGAATAGGTTTTCTCAAACCATTCTACAAATTCTTTATTTTCATAAAACATTCTATTGAGAATGTTTCGAACTGCTTGAAGGTCTTTAAATCCCATTAAATAGCAGTAAATTCCATTTCCGACATTGTCGGAGAGCTCATTTTGCTCTTCTCCTTATACAAGGGATGTGCTATTGCATCATCAGTAATTTTTATTTTATTAACTTCTTCTTTATTAAAAGAAGTTGATCCAACTGTAGAAGGTAAAGATTTTCTTCCTGATATCGATAATCTCGATATATCATTAGGATTAAATCTCACTTCTACTTCTCCATCATTAGTTTGGATTATTTGGTCAATATCTGTGTTTACAATTGGTTGTGGTAACACAGCTTGACTTAATATCCATTCTTTAGGGAAATTAATTTCATCCCATCTAATAATTCTATTTGTTGCTACCTTAGATGTCAGTAAATTTGTTTCTATCAAGGTAGTCTTCTCTTATAATCCTTATAATCCTTTACTTTCTTCTTCCCCTTATTAGGAAGAGGTTTAAAAGTATCCATTGCAAACTGGTCACAAAATTCTCCCAGTTGTCTCCTCTGGAAGAGGTTTAAAAGTATCCATTGCAAACTGGTCACAAAATTCTCCCAGTTGTCTCCTCTCAGAGATTCTCTGAGTTTTTAATTGATTTCGTAGCTTTAAGTCGTTACATAAAGCTAGACCTTCTTCAATACATTTATTGATTAAATTTCCATAAGTGTAATTAGAATAAGGTATAACACCATTATTTTGGTTTCTCAATCCTTGCCTTATTCTTTCAGCAAAGAGATTAGGAAGCCCATCAATAAATTTTGACTTCCAGTGAGCATTATTAGCATCACCAAGCAGCATTACTCTACTTAAGAAAGTATCCTTATACCATCTAAAGTGAGTAAGTGTTGGACATCTTAAATTCTGAAGAAGAGTTCTCACTCTTTCTCCATGATCAGATATACCTCCTGTGAAGTGTTCCAGGATGGTAATAATAAGAGTATAAACTGCATCAGGTTTAGTTATCTGAGCACTATTCTCAGAACTAGTTTCGGTTTTTACAGCACTTAATATTTCTTGCCTTTGAGAGAAGTAAAGGATTATAAGGATTATAAGAGACCTTATAAAAGGAAGAAATACTCTTCAAAGAAACAAAATACCAATGCTAATAAAGATAGCAAGAAGAAGAAATCTTCTAAGAAAAATATCATTAAATGTTACAAATGTGGTAAATTAGGCCACTATGCTAATAAATGTTATACAAAAAAGAAGTTAGAAGAGATCGAAGATGAAGGGTTGAGAAAAACTCTTTATAAATTAATGATCAATTCTGACTATGAAGAAAGTTCATCCAATGATGAATCAAATGATGAAGTGAATAGTTCATCAGAAAATGAATGTGGTGAGAATTGCCAGTGTAACGAATGTGTTACAGAAAAAGATATTAATTACTATAAGTCTATAGTAGAAATGAATGGGCTATCTATAAATACCTTAACTCTTAATGAGAAAAAGGAAATTATTGAAGCCTTGTGTACTGATAAAATTAGTACAGAAATAAAGAATAAAATTATAGAGGCAATTGAAAAAGAATTGACTAAGGACAATGTTCCTATTCAAAATACTCCTCCTGAAGCTTATAATATGGCCGAGGTAATATCTCGTTATAGAGGCAGACAAGTTAAACCTGTTACTATGCAGGAACTTCAGTCTGAAATAAAAACTTTGAAAATTGAGATAAAAAATTTAAAATCTCAAGATCAATATATCCAGAAAAGACTGGATAAACTAGAAAGAGATAAATTATCTCCGAAAATTACTCAAGTTGGTGAGTCTTCTGTTAGTTCTTCTTGTTCACAAGAACAAGAGGGGGAGAATCAGTCTGTTCAATCAGGACAGATAGAAGTTGAGACAGAAGAAGGGAAAAATAATTTCCTACAAAAAATGGATTTATTTATTACCCATAAATGGTATATTAAAATAAATATGCTCGTTAATAATGAGTATTATATACCTAATTTGATTGCACTTGTTGATAGTGGTGCAGACCTTAATTGTGTTAAAGAAGGAGTCGTTCCTATAAAATATTGTGAACGAACTACTCAGACACTTAGTGCTGCAAATAATAAAGCATTAACTACTCCTTACAAAATTACTGATGTAAATATCTGTAAGGAAGATGTTTGTATTCCTGTACACCTAATAGTTGTAAAGGAAATATCTCAGCATGTTATTCTAGGAACTCCGTTTCTAGAGAAACTCATGCCAATCAATGAGATTACTAGAGAAGGAATTACTACATGTTATAAAGGCAAAAGAATAACTTTTGAATTTATAACAAACCCAATTATCAAAATCCTTAATGAAGTTAATTTGAAAGAGAATCAAATTAATTTCCTAAAGGAAGAACTTGCTCAGGTTACTATAACCCAGCAGTTACAACAATTAGAAATTCAAAAAAGAATACAACAAATGGAGGAAGACTTCAAACTACACACTTGTAGTAATATCCCAAATGCTTTCTGGGATAGGAAACAACATATTGTTTCTCTTCCTTATGAAGAATCCTTTAATGAAAAGGATATCCCGACCAAGGCAAGACCTTGTCAAATGAATCAAGAATATCTTGAACTATGCAAGAAAGAAATCCAAGACTTATTGGATAAAAAATTAATTCGAAAGTCTTACTCCCCATGGAGTTGTACAGTATTTTATGTTAATAATAATGCTGAAAGGGAAAGAGGAGTCCCTAGACTCGTTATTAATTACAAACCTTTAAATAAGGTTTTGAAATGGATTAGATATCCAATCCCTAATAAAAGGGATTTGCTCAATAGAGTATGTAAAGCAAGAATTTTTTCAAAATTTGACCTGAAATCAGGTTATTGGCAAATACAAATAAATAAAAAAGATCGATATAAAACTGCTTTTACTGTTCCTTTTGGCCATTACGAATGGAATGTTATGCCATTTGGTCTGAAGAATGCACCTTCAGAATTTCAGAATATAATGAATGAAATATTCATTCAATATTCTAGTTTCATATTGTCATATATTGATGACATTTTAATCTTTTCTAATACCATAGAAGAACATTTTAAACACCTCAATGTGTTTAAACATTTAGTCATAAAAAATGGTTTAGTGATTTCTGCCCAAAAAATGAAACTCTTCCAACAGGAAATAAGATTTTTGGGACATAATATTGTAAACAATACAATAATTCCAATTGATAGAAGTATCGAATTTGCTTCTAAATTTCCTGATGAAATAACTGATAATAAGCAGTTACAGCGATTTCTTGGAGCATTAAATTATGTCTCTGAGTTTTACAAAAATATTGCTGCTGATACAAAAATTTTGTATCAAAGATTAAAAAAGAATCCTGCTCCGTGGACTACTAGTCACACTGAAGCAGTAAAATTAATAAAACAAAAGGTTAAAAATCTACCTTGTTTACATTTAGCCAATGCTGAATGGTTTAAAATAGTTGAAACTGATGCAAGTGATATTGGTTATGGAGGAATATTGAAACAATTAAATCCACATACCAATAAAGAAGAACTGGTGAGATATCATTCAGGAAAATGGAATGATACTCAAATCAAATATTCAACTATTAAGAAAGAAATTCTTTCTATTATTCAATGTATACATAAATTTCAAGATGATTTACTTAATAAGAAATTCTTATTAAGAATAGATTGTAGCTCTGCTAAAACTGTTTTAGAAAAAGATGTTAAAAATTTAGCATCTAAACAGATATTTGCTAGATGGCAATCTGAATTAGCAATATTTGATTTTGATATTGAACATATTAAAGGAACTGACAATTCACTTCCTGACTTTTTGACTCGTGAATTTTTGCAGGACAATGAGTCAAAAAAGTAAGGGGAAACAACCATGGGTTCCCAGGCCCGTGGTCTCGAGCTCCAATGAGTCGAGATACCAAAAGTCCAAGAAAATTGTTCTTGGAAAAGGAAAACCTTCAAATAAGGAAGTTCAAGACTTCGAAGAAATCAATGTTTCTTCTTACAAGCAAGCAGTTGAGGTTGAAACAATTTTCACTCAGAATAATCACACAGAAGAAATACTTCAACTGGAGAAAACTGACATTCCAATGATGGATGATCCCTGGAGAATCAAAGAAAAATATCTGGAAAATAATATGTTTCCAGTTCAGGGAAAAGATAGGAATGTTTATGAAGGAATTCTGCTTACAACAAAATCTGTTGAGATAGAACATTTCTATCAGAAAGCCAATGACTTCAGAAGTGATGTTAATTACAGCAAGATAATTATACGTCACGTAATTACTCCTCAATCATGGGGATTACACCCAAATCGAACTAAAATGTTAGTTCATAAAGAAAAGAATATCAATATGCCTTATTCATATTGGGATTATATTGAGGCATTTACCAAAGTGTTTTATTTTGATAATAGTAAGCAAAAACACTCTTGGTTTATTCGTATTTGTCCTGAAATTCTTAAACAGGACATTCCTACTTGGTTTATCCGATGGTGGCTACAATTCGGAGCCACACTAGAAATTCTTCCACCATCGTTGCAAGAATTGTTTGCAACTTGGGCTCAATCTTATCCTCTCTGCCAGAATGCTGATCAACTTTTAGAGGGGGAGAGTACTATGTACTTTTTTATCCATTTCGAAATTCCATATATTTTTAAATGGATAATTAAGTGTGAATTTAATGCCCTTAATTTTCCTGTTTTAGTCAGAAAATTTCTGATAAAATGGTGGAACAGGTTAGATGAAAAAGAAAAAGTACAAATTGTACAAAAGTCGATCAAGGAAAATGAGATCCTTGTTGAAGCCAAGCTCAAAAAAGAAATAATGGATGATAGTCCTTTAAAGAAGCTAAAGGAGTCTCTGAGGAGACAGAATCCTCGAATTACTGAGGAAGAATTAAAAAGAAAATGTTTGAAATATATGCAAACTCAATTTGACTCAGTATTTGAGACAGATACTATGTCTGTTAGTTCCACAAAATCAAAATCGGAACATGATGAAGAAGAAGACTCTGAAACTTTCTTCAAAAAGATGCACAGGAGGGTCACTACTCCCTCAGATGACGAAAGCAGTGATGCCAGTATGCACTAAGACGACACTGTTGCCAAAATACAGGTGGCAACTACTGTTTATATCACTGTTTACTTTTCAAAAAGAGAATCTCTTTAATAATGATGGCCGACAATGGTGGGACCCAGTCACTTACTTTTGGACAGTAATGCTGTTACGTGTGCGGAGCAGATGTAAAGAAAAAAGTTGACAGCGATTGACAGCGACGTGCACTCATGAAGCTGATAAGAAAGGAATCTTACCTGAAGCTGCCGGTTGTTTACCTGCACCTGCCAGGAGTAATGTCGGTCGATACCGACCTTTGTGTAATATAAATAGAGGCATGGACCTCTTAGCTATGTATGTTTTTGATTCTGAAGTATTGTTACTCTGCCCTTTTGTTTAGTTTGCTCTGAGTGTACTCTGTAATATATTTCTACTATCAATAAAAATTCCCTTCAAGCGTTCAGCTTCTCATCCTTCTTATCCTGGTTCTCTTATTTGGTATCAGAGCCATGTTGTTGGCTCAAGGCTGAGGTACTTCTACTTCCTCACATGCATGTAAACATATGGCTTAATTGTTGTGTTTAAGTTATTTTTCTGTTATGGATATTATTATTGTTAAAGCTGTTGCTGTGGTTAACTACGATAGAGTTAGGATTGATCAAAGCGATGTGTCTTCTACCTAGTGGGACGGCATCCAAGTCGCGTAGCCTTGTTATGCCGAGAGGGCAGTTGATGGCGTAAATCGTTGACAGCCGTGCTAGGTCTTTACTATCGTTAGATAAGTCTGAAACTTTAAAGTAGTTAACTAGAACAATAGAGTTTTCATAATAATTCTATTAACAGATTGATAACTTAATACAATATATATAAATATATATATATAAATATACAAATATATATATATATATAAAAATATAAAAATATACATATATATATATATATAAATAGAAAAATATACATATATTAATAAATATTTAAATATACAATAATATATTTATATATACTGCATATATACAGTATTTAAGTATATTATAATTATATATTATAAATAATATATATATATAGTATAATATATATATATAATTATACATATATATAGGTATATATACATACATATGTATATATATATGTATATACATAGAGAGAGGGGGTGGGGTACCTAACATGTCAGGTGGTCCCACCTCGTCGTCGCCGGTGGGTAGAGGGCGGCGGTCCGGCAGGCGGCTGGCCGGAACGGCGGCAGCAGCAGCAGTTGCAGTCAGCAACAACAGCAACAGCTGCAGCGGCGGAGGCGGCGGCAGAGGCGGCGGTGCAGGGGGTCAGGGCGGCGGAGGAGGGGCGGCAAAGGTGGTAGTGGTGGTCGTGGAGGTTAACGGTGGCCGGGGGTTGAGTTTGAGGGAGTCGGGTGGGGGTGCTCGGGTTGCGGTCGGGGTGGTCGGGGGTCGCTGTGGCGGAGCTGGCGGTCGGGGCGGTGGTCGTGGGACGGCGGGGATGGGTCGGTTCGACGGAGGAGTCGACGACAAAGAGGATGGGGGCGGTGGCGGTGGTCTGAGGCGGCGAGTGGTGGTGGTTAGGGAGGTTGGGAGTGGTGGTGGTGTTTTGGTGCGAGTGATGGGGAGGATGCTACGGGGGCTGCCGGCGGCGGCTGCCGTGGCCAGGGAGGTGGTGCGGCGGCCGGGGAGGAGGTCAGGGGGTGGCAAAGTGGTGGGGGAGAGGTCGGAGGGGGCTGAGCTGAGGTGAGGGAGGAATGGGTGTTCGGGAAGGGGGGCTGAGTTTATATAGAAATTAGGGTTAGGGGTAGTTTAGTAATTAAGGTTAAGGGTGGGGGTATTTTGGGAATTTTTATTTAAATAAATATCTAGATATTTTTAGGATATTTTATGCATACAAATGCATTGAATTTGGACTCATTTTGGAATGAACGGTGTAGGTTCACCCTCCAATGGGAGGTTGACACCTCATACAGTAAATTTGTAGATAAAACCCTACAAATTTACAATTTGCACAGAGGCCCTATAAAATTAGGAAATTGCACAATTACGTAATTGTTCGGGAAAACACCTTATTGCTGAATTGTACAGATCTGAGGGGGAAAGCTGTAGGAGGGCCTTGAGGGTGTGGGGGTGAGTCTGGGCAGGGGCTGGGCCTGGTTTTGGGTGATGCGGGTCACCGTATTAATTAATTAATAATTAATGCGCACGGTGTTTTCTAATTATTTAAAAATAAGTAGGGCCAGAATTTTAGTACGGTGTAAATATACTAATTATAGTATACTCAAAGTAAAATAATAATTTATTTTTGTTTGGGCAAAACAGGTGCCTGACGGACCTCTAATTTCTATTGGAACAGGGAAGGGTACAGGTCTGGAATTTAATTAATAATTAATACGGATATTTTGTAACGATATTTGTGCGACTAAAACGAGGCTCATGCCAGCATATCTGTGAGTTGCATAAAGTGCAAAATAGTAGACTGGCATGTCTAGGAGAGGTATGTGAACTTTGTTTGGGGATAACAGTCAGTGTAATGCTCTAAATATTGAGGTGATGGGCAGGTGCACAAATCAATAGGATATGTAAGCAAAATAAATTTTAAATAGCTGTAAATAAATCTTAATTTGATAAACATAATCCTAATTTATTATTAAATACTGATATCTGGTCGAAGGAGTTTATAATCTACCCTCCTTAGAGCATTTCGTCCTTGAAATTAAAACAGACATATAATAAAAACTATAGATTGATTTGAAATATTAGGACATACCCTGGTCTGGGAATAGATGGGGGAAATATTGTCGAATATCCTCTTCTCGTTCCCAGGTTGACTCGCCTGGTGCATGATGTCTCCATGCAATACGAACTAGAGGGATAGTCTGGCCTCGCAACACCTTCTCGCTTTTGTCTAGGATCTCTACAGGCTCCTCCTGGTACGATAAACTTGGGCCGACAGTAATCTCTGAGTGGTCCAGCACATGACTTGGATCTGGAATGTACCTCCTTAGCTGAAATACGTGGAAGATGTCGTGTACTCCTTCCAATGTCTGGGGTAAGGCTAGCTTGTAAGCAACTTCTCCGATGCATTCTAATACATCGAAGGGTCCGATATACCTCGGACTCAGTTTTCCTCTTCCTCCAAATCTGATAGTTCCTCGGGTAGGTGAGATTTTCAAAAACACATATTCTCCATCTTAGAATTCCAGAGGTCGGTGATGTACATTTGCCCAGTACTTTTGTCTGTCTTGTGCTGTCCGCAGGTGTCCTTGGATCTTCTTTACTTTCTCCACTGTACAAACTACCAATTCTGGTCCTAGGATCTGTCTTTCGCCTACATCGCTCCAATATACTGGGGAACGATATTTTCTACCATATAATGCTTCAAAGGGAGCCATTTGAATGCTCGCTTGATAGCTATTATTGTAGGAGAATTCCACCAGATACAAATGATCTTTCCATGATCCACTAAAATTAAGCATACATGCTCTCAGCATATCTTCCAGGGTCTGAATGGTATGCTCGAACTGTCCATCTGTCTGCAGGTGATATGATGTGCTGAACTTTAGGCGGGTACCAAAACTTTCTTGTATACTTCGCCAAAAGTAAGATGTAAACCTTGTATCCCTGTCAGACACTATGCTGACTGGTACTCCGTGCAGACGTACGATCTCCTTCATATACATGTCTGCCAAGACTTCTGTAGATTATCCGACTCTGAAGGGTAAGAAATGAGCAGCCTTGGTGAGTCGATATACGATCACCCATACAATATTACGACCACTGGGACTTCTTGGGAAGCCCGTAACGAAGTCCATAGTAATGTGTTTCCATTTCCACTCAGGTATTGGGAGTGGTTGGAGTAGACCTGTGGATCTCTGATGTTCAGCCTTGACTTACTGACACACCAGGCATTTTGCCACAAAGCGTGCGATCTCTCTCTTCATTCCGTGCCACCAATAGTATTGCCTCAGGTCTCTGTACATCTTTATGCCACCTGGATGGATAGAATATGTTGAGCTGTGAGCTTCTGACATCAGCTCCTCACGAAGTTCTCTATTTGGAACATAAAGACGTTCTCCACATCTTAAAGTCCTATCTTCGTGTATGTGATATCCTGTCTGGATTCCAGCCTCTGTTCTTTGTCAAAGTCTCTAAAATCTTGCATCTGTTGGCAGTGCAGCCTTGATTCTTTCGACCAATGTTGATTGCAACTGGTAGTTTGACAATTGGCTGTCAACTCCTGGCATAATGACCTTTATACCCAACTATTCTAGATCTCTCAATAGATCCGATTGGGTATTCAGAAAAAATGTCGTGGGTCTTCTGCTTATAGCATCAGCTACTACATTAGTCTTTCCTGGATGGTACTGCAGATCGATCTCGAAGTCTGTCATCACTTCGAGCCAGCGTCTTTGTCTCAAGTTCAAGTCCTTCTGGGTGTAGACATACTTCAGGCTCTTGTGATCCATGAATATCTCCACTCGTTCGCCGTATAGATAGTGTCTCCAAAGCTTCAAGGCAAAGATGACTGCGGCAAGCTCCAGGTCGTGCGTGGGATAGTTCTTCTCATGGGTCCTCAGTTGTCTTGAGGCATAGGCTACAACTTTCCTATGTTGCATTAAGACACAACCTAATTCTTTTTCGGATGCATCGCTATATATTACGAATCCTCCGAATCCAGATGGTATGGTCAAGATGGGAGCCGTAGTCAGACACTTTTTTAACTCATCGAAAGCTACCTGGCATTCCTTCGACCAGATGAACTCCTATTCCTTGCGGGTCAGACGGGTTATTGGCTCTGCGATCCTTGCAAAGTTCTCTACGAACCTCCGGTAATATCCGGCAAGTCCTAAAAAGCTTTTCACCTCTGAGACGTTGGTAGGGGTTGGCCATGTCTCTAAAGATGAGATCTTTGCTAGGTCCACCAAGATGCCATCTCATGTAATAATGTGTCTAAGAAAAGCAACACAATCAAGGAAGAACTCGCACTTGCTCAGCTTAGCATAAAGATTCTCATGTCTCAGCATCTCTAACACCAGTCTCAAGTGTTCTTCGTGCTCCTCGTGGCTCTTCGAATACACCAAGATGTCGTCGATGAAGACTACCACGAACTGGTCCAGATACTGGTAGAAGACTCTGTTCATCAGGTTCATAAATACGACATGTGCATTTATCAGTCCAAAAGGCATCACCAGGAACTCGTAGTGACCATAACGAGTCCTGAATGTTGTCTTTGGAATGTCTTCTCTCCGTACTTTTACCTGATGATAGCCTGATCTCAAATCTATCTTTGGGAACACCACAGCTCCTGTCAGTTGGTCGAACAGATCATCAATCTGCGGCAAGGGGTACTTGTTTTTTATTGTCAAAGCATTAAGGGCTCTGTAATCAATGCACATACGGTATATTCCATCTTTCTTTGGTACAAACAATACTGGTGCTCCCCAGGGTGATACACTAGGACGAACAAATCCCTTGATCTGTAATTCTTTTAGTTGCAGCTTTAGCTCGTCTAGTTCCTTCTTCGCCAATCGATACACATTTGAGGATACCGGTGCAGCTCCGGGTATCAACTCTATGGTGAACTCCACTTCTCTGTCAGGCGGTAGGCCTAGCAATTCCTTCGAAAATACGTCTTCGAATTCTGTAACAATTGCTGGAGGCGCTGTCTCCATTGCCATGTAAGCTCTAGGTGTCTGGCCTACTCCTTGCTCGATGGTGCCCCATATGTACTCGAACTCCGGGTGACCTGGTGGTCTAAAGATGATGCTTCCCTTCCCGCAGTCTAGTATAGCATTGTACTGGCTTAACCAGTCCATGCCTAAGATAACGTTGAATTTTGGCATCGGGAGTACCAAAAATTGCGCTCTCATCTCTCGACTACCGAGCACGTTTGAATAGTGCTGGTAACCGGTATGATGCCTCCTCCGGTAAGAATTTTCCAGTATTTAGGCAATAGAGAAGTGGCTAGTTTGTGCATGGCTACGAAACTACTAGATATGAAAGACAGTGTAGCGCCAGAATCAAATAATACGGTCGCAAGTAATAATGTAACTAAAATGGTACCTGTAATAGTTTCACCTTCCGGCTCCTCTGCAACTGCAGCTAAAGCAAAGGCTTGTTCGTGCCTTTGTCCTCCGGACTGTTGTCTGGCCTTGTTGAACTGGGTCTACTGTGTGGCCAGGGGAGGTCCCCTCTGAAATCCTCTAGATGTTGAGGGATGTTGACCTCCAGTTGAGGGCAGCATTCTCTGGGCTGGTGCTCCTAGTCTTTGCCCGTTCTGGGGTGCTGCCTCTCTACGTTGTGGGCAGTCTCTGGCCATATGTTGACTAGCTCTATATATCAGGCATAGTCCCTACTTCTTTCTGCAGTCTCGGACATAATGTCCCTTCTTGCCACAATGGTGACAAGTCGGAAGCTCCTTGTGTTGATAGGGTCCCGTCTTCTGCTGTGTCTGGTTTCCTAGGCGACAGATTGGTCCTCATGCTCTGGGCTGGTTTCTGGCCGGTATGGTTGGGTTAGAGCGCCTTGCTCCTTGGCCAATGGCTTCCTGTATTCTCGCCTCTGAAAGAACCTCCTCGTAGGAGATCCTCAACTGCGTCATAGTGTACCTTTGGAGCTCAAAGGTAAGGCAATGATGGAATCTTATGGCCTTCTCCAGCTCGTTCGGTATCAGAATGGCACCGAATTGACTCAGTCGACTGAACTCTGCATCATAGGCGTCGACGGTCATATTCTTTTGTTCCAGATGCAGGAACTGGGAGTACATGGTATTTCTGACCGTGGCTGGGAAGTACTTTGCATTAAAGTACTCCAGGAATTGTTCCCAAGTCTGGGTCTTGCCGACTCTGCGCTCTATGGAATCCCACCAGTGATGGGCGTTGCCTAAGAGTTGGGCCCTCACTGCGGTCATCCATAAGTCTGGTTGAAGCTGTGAACCTTCTAGCAGCATTTCCGTGTTGGAGATCCAGTCTGAGATCTCCTTCGGAGTTTCGCTGCCCGAAAAGGTTCTCGGGCCCATCTGGCGAAAGCCTCGGACAGTGCCAGCTGGTTGGACAGGTGCTGGTGCCGGGGCAGTTGTCCTTTCCAGAGCCGTCATCAAGCTCTGCCTTAGGGTCTCCGTCTGTTGCCACTGTGCCTGCAACATGGCTTGGAGGAATTGGAATATTTGAGGTTGTTCCTCAAGTTGTGGCATCAGGGCTGGAAGGGCTGGAGGTGGAGGCAAAGATGTCTCCGCTTGCGGTGTCTGTGCCTGGGAAGTTTGCCCTTCTTGCTGGGCTGGCGTGGCTTCCTGGGTAGGATTCTGGTGAAGGTATGGGGTTGTCGGATAGACCAGCATCCTTCTCGGGGATTGATCTCTCGGGGTGGTTGGGGTCCTTTGGACATCTTGCGAGGGGTCTGTTGCTTGATCAACCCCATCAATCGCTTGTCCACTGGGTATGTCCATATTTTTGAAGAAGATAGAATAATTAGGAAGCACGAAGGAAATAATATAATAATCAAGTAGGATGCAAAATTTAAGGATAAAGTCAGAGTGGATGAGACCTAGTATTCCTATTCTATAGCAGGCTTGCTGGGCATGTTATCATACCACTAGCAATTAACTAGACCTGCATAGGCCACCACTAAAACTATGTCATGCCTCAGTCCCAAAATATATGGAACCAGGCCACGTGGCACTGGCCAGCTAACACGTCACTAAGGGATTATCCAATTTAATGGACCCAAAGAGATGTGTTACGCTGTCCTAAAATACTAACAAGTCTAATACAGGTAAAATCTAATCTCATCCACAAAATATCAAGTCAAAACTGAAATGAGTACTGAATATATATAAGTGCTGATGTCTGAAATGTCATAGTACAAATCAGATAAGTCTGGTGGAAATAAATCCACTATAAAAGATAATAGTGCAGAAAATAATAAGACTAGAGCATCGTCTGTCTAGGTAAGAAACTCCAGCTCCAGGTGAACATACTACTAAAGATCAGGGAGATTCTGATGGCGTTACCTCTAACTCCTCCTCAGTTGCGTACCTCATCTCCTAATCGGGTCCGTACACTGTGGGGTAGTACGCCTCGTCTAGATCTGGAAGGGAACCAGGTCCTCAGTGGGACATAATAAGATACATAAAAATATGCCATATGTAAATACTGAATAAATAAAGGGTGAGCTAACCATCTAAGTGAATGCAATTTAAAGACCTTATAGTACGTATAGGAAAGTGTAGGCTAGACATATGCTGACTTAATTCACCAATCGTCGTGATTGGCTAATATATGCCACATATACCCCCAGACAAATGGGCACTCTGCAATCGGCCATCTCCGAGGAGCATGGTATCCGAAGGTATAACATTCAAGGTGGTGGGTGTCCCATATGCCTACTAGTTGTCTTTTCCGTCCAATGCAGTTATACAAGTCGAATCCTTGACGTGCAAACCACGTAGCTATACGCCAAGTCATAATTTTCCTGAATATTCATGATTTTGAGCTAAGCCGTGATGCACGTCACACGTACTGGTAGCTAATCGAGTACGCAGACTTGCATCCCAAAATAAAGTACAACCGTATTGCGTGTACAAGTATTAGGGTCTAGGAGGATATTAAGATACTCTCGCAGTTGTTAGGTAGGGCTACTGATGTCAAAGTCAGCTATACTACATGTCGACGTATTCGTTGACGGTACCCGAGGCAATCTCGGACACACACAGTTATATGTAAGTTTACTGAAAATAACATACAACAGTTTAAGAGTTTAAACAGTAAAACTTGGCAAGGTATACTTGCCTACGTCCTATAGCTGGGTGTGCCAAAAACCTGTTCCTGCAGTCGTGCCTGAGGGGTCCTGTGACCTAGGGTCACTGACTACGTTGTAGGTGCACTCTGTTCAAGACGTACAGGGTTCGTGAAATTAATATTCAAACAATGCGTATATTAAAACATTATAACTATATATATAATAATACATAATTAATATATGTAGTACATATTAAGAGCATATAATATAAATATATAAATATTGTATTTATATACTTAATATAAATATATACATATATATAAATATATATAATATATATAAATTGCAAGGAAAAATAATAAAATATATATATATGATATTTTATATACTTAACAATATATATTTATATATATAGTAATATATACATATATATATACATATTTGTAAATAAAAAAAATAAAGGCATATATATATATAAATGTACATATATACATATATAGCTTATATATAATATATATATATATATATATATATATATATATATATATATATATATATATATATATATATATATATATATATATATATATAATATTATATACATAATATAATTATATATATACTGTATATACATATTTAATATATAAAATAAAATACTTATATACATATATATAATTAAGAATACATATATGTATAATTTATATATTTATACATATATAGGTATATATATATACCTATATATGTATAAATATATATATATATATATATATATATATATATATATATATATATATATATATATATATATAATACTAATACATATAATAGTATATATATTTAATAATTATATATATATTATATATATAATATAATAATTTTTGTATATATATATATATTTAATATAATACATACTTATATACATATATAGTTATATATATATATATAAATATATAATATATATATAATAATAATAATACATATATATATATATATATATATATATATATATATATATATATATATATATATATATATATATATATTTATATACATAGTATATTAGTATACATATATATTTATATACATAGTATATTAGTATATATACAGTAATATAATAATTATTATATAATATATAATTATATAATACAATATATATAAATATATATATATATATATATATATATATTTAAAAATTTAAAAATATACATATATATATATATATAAATATAAAAATATACATAAATTAATACATATTTAAATATACAATAATATATTTATATATACTGTATATATACAGTATTTAAGTATATTATAATTATATATTATAAATAATATATATATTATAATATATATATATATAATTATACATATATATAGGTATATATATATATATACATATGTATATATATATATATATGTATATACGTAGAGAGAGGGGGGTGGGGTACCTGACACGTCAGGTGGGTGGAGGGCGGCGGTCCAGCAGGCGGCTGGCCGGAACGGTGGCAGCAGCAGCAGTTGCAATCAGTAGCAACAGCAGCAGCAACAGCTTGCAGTAGCTGCGGCGGCGGAGGCGGCGGTGCAGGGGGTCAGGGCGGCGGAGGAGGGGGCGGCGAAGGTGGTAGTGGTGGTCTTGGAGGTTAACGGCGGCCGGGGGTGGAGTTTGAGGGAGTCGGGTGGGGGTGCTCGGGTTACGGTCGGGGTGGTCGGGGGTCGCTGTGGTGGAGCTGGCAGTCGGGGCGGTGGTCTTAGGGCGGCGGGGATGGGTCGGTTCGACGGAGGAGTCGACGACGAAGAGGATGGGGGCGGTGGTGGTGGTCTGAGGCGGCGGGTGGTGGTGGTTAGGGAGGTTGGGAGTGGTGGTGGTGTTTTAGTGCGGGTGATAGGGAGGATGCTGCGGGGGCTGCCGGCGGCGGCCGAGGAGGAGGTCAGGGGGTGGCGAAGTGGTGGGGGAGAGGTCGGAGGGGGCTGAGCTGAGGTGATGGAGGAATGGGTGTTCGGGAAGGGGGGCTGAGTTTATATAGAAATTAGGGTTAGGGGTAGTTTAGAAATTAAGGTTAAGGTGGGGGTATTTTGGGAATTTCTATTTAAATAAATATCTAGATATTTTTAGGATATTTTATGCATACAAATGCATTGAATTTGGACTCATTTTGGAATAAAAGGTATAGGTTCGCCCTCCAATGGGAGGTTGACACCTTGTATAGTAAATTTGCAGATAAAACCCTGTAAATTTATAATTTGCACAGAGGCCCTATAAAATTAGGAAATTGTGCAATTACGCTATTGTTCGGGAAAACACCTTATTGCTGAATTATATAGATCTGAAGGGGAAAGCTGTGGGAGGGCCTTGAGGGTGTGGGGGTGAGTCTGGACAGGGGCTGGGCCTGGTTTTGGGTGATGCGGGTCACCGTATTAATTAATTAATAATTAATGCGCACGGTATTTTCTAATTATTTAAAAATAGGTAGGGCCAGAATTTCAGTACGGTGTAAATATACTAATTGTAGTATACTCAAAGTAGAATAATAACGTATTTTTGTTTGGGCAAAACAGGTGCCTGATGGACCTCTAATTTCTATTGGAACAGGAAAGAATACAGGTCTAGAATTTAATTAATAATTAATACGGACGTTTTGTAACGATATTTGTGCGACTAAAACGAGGCTCATGCCAGCGTATCTGTGAGTTGTACAAAGTGCAGAATAATAGACTGGCATGTCTAGGAGAGGTATGTGAACTTTGTTTGGGAATAACAGTCAGTGTAATGCTCTAAATATTGAGGTGATGGACAGGTGCACAAATCAATAGGATATGTAAGCAAAATAAATTTTAAATAGCTGTAAATAAATCTTAATTTGATAAATATAATCCTAATTTATTATTAAATACTGATATCTGGTCGAGGGAGTTTACACGCCTACTCGAGGGACTATCCAATTTGGAGGTAGAGGAAATCTGAGTCCGAGGTACATCGGACCATTCGATGTGTTAGAATGTGTCGGAGAGGTTGCTTACAGATTAGCCTTGCCGCAGACTCTGGAAGAAGTCCATGACGTCTTCCATGTATCTCAGCTGAAGAGGTACATACCGGATCTGAGTCATATACTTGACCATTCAGAGATCACAGTCGGCCTGAGTTTATCATACCAAGAGGAGCATGTTGAGATCTTGGACAGGAGCGAGAAGGTATTGCGAGGTCAGACTATCCCCTTAGTTCGTGTCGCATGGAGGCATCATGCACCAGAAGAGTCGACTTGGGAACGCGAGGAGGATATTAGACAACATTATCCCCATCACTTTGAAAGACTAGGTACGTATTAGCTTTTTAGATTCAGTCAGTATTTCTTACCATACGTATATTTTAATTTCGAGGACGAAATGCTCTAAGGAGGGTAGATTGTAAACCCCCTCGACCAATTTAGGGTTCAATTTGAATTAAATTAAGAGACTTAGATTTAATTGGATGCAATTGGAACAAATGTGCAATAATACACCTTGCCGTTGTTTCGAGGATAAAGCACCACACTAGTAGTTATCTTCCACCGAAAGTCAAGAACATCTCTTAGACATGCTAGGCTACTCCTCTGACCATTGTGCAAACTTAGATACTCGTCATTGCGTCTCACCTTAGCTTCGCAATGTTCGTAAGTGAGCGCCTTGCGCATTAATTTGTAATTTAATTAAGTTGAGGCCAAGTTCACCAAAAATAGGACTAGACCAAGCCCGTGTACACCTTAAATATGGACCAGCTCCACCCTCGAGCCCTGGCCGGCCCAAATATCAAGGATAGCCCACGAGAGCCAACACCAATAAATATACATACTACCACATGAAACCCTAATTTTTATTATTCATCAAAACCCTAGCTAAACCTAGACATTTCCCCCTTGCACCCGAGCTCCCCCGACTGCCCGACATCACCGGCCACCACCAGCCCAACTCAGTCAACGGACCCCCTCACTGCTGGACTACCCTCCCAGCCGTCCAACGTCGTCGTCAACTTCACCATCACCAACTCATCCATCCACATCCGCCATAGCCGCCGCCGAGTACCCCGCCGCCACTGGCACCGCCGACCACCACCGTGAGGTCTACCCCGACCTACCACCATGACGTGTCAGCTGCCCCACGCCGCTCTCAGCCGATGTCGCCGCTGCAAAGCCGATGTTGCCGCTGCTATAACTACAACAGCTGCCGTCGCTGCTGCCGAGACTTGCCGCTAACGCCGGAGCCCCGCTGACCACCGACGAGTGCGTACGGCGACGAACAGAACCCCCCACCCGTTCATCCTCGAATAGGTAACTCTCATTGGCCTCCTTCCCCTTTGTATCATGAATAGTTTTATCACCGTGTCGTCGTGTCGTGTTTTGGCATGGACACGAAATAGTAATTCGAAAATCCTAATTATAAATTTATGTATGCCTAATCAGATTTCTTAATAACTAATAAGTTAGTAATCAATAACTTAGTGAACGTCCTTGTAAGCAGAATTGTTATTTAAAACTTGTAAAGCATCATTAAACCTGGACATCGACAAGAATGCTAAATACGGATGATAAGGACCATTAATTATACTAAACATAACTAGTTGGTGACTTATGACCTTAGCATTTTTCTAACGCGGGATACACGGTGACTGGAGATAGGGCACGTGTGTATCTTAGCTACATACACCCGCGACTCTGTATTCGACCGACGTGATCCTTGCGTCAGTACTGAAGAGCAACATAGTGTATATATTACTTAGTGTCTGATGATGGATTGCTATATTATATTGGTGTGTTTAGGATCATTGGATCAGCCAGGAGACACCGCAGGAGCAGGCTATTGGCATTCACAGCTTGAGGACTCAGGCAAGATACCTTGCCATATTTACTGTCTAATTTAAATTATGCATATGTTGTATTGTATTCTTGTTGCTTTTACTTTATACAACTGTGCGCGTCCGAGATTGACTCGGGTGCATTCGACGGATACGTCGATGATTAGTACACCTGACCTAGTCATTAGCAGACTCACCCCATTGGAGGATATCATGTTATCTTCTGAGACCTGACACCTTACACGTTCACTGAGACATATTCATATTAGGATGCGGGTTTGCGTACTCGACTAGCTATCAGTGCGTGTAACCTATATCACGGTTAGTACATAGTTCAGGTTATATTTTATTTGGTAGAGACTTGGTATATAGATACGTGGTACGCACGTTGAGTATTCGACTTGTGTATCTACATTGGGCGGGGAGGACATTAGTAGACATATGGGATACACCCATTGGAGTCCATAGTTTCCAGAGGATCCACGGATCCAATGACTCCCTTTACACTGCTGCCACATTCTTCGAAGCGATATGGATGATATACTATACTGCTGCCACGTTCTTCAGCGATATGGATGATATATTATATTGCTGCCACACTTTTCGGGGTGGTGGACGTTGTGCCTACGCCTACCCATACGTACCAAAGTTGTCCTCATATTGCATTTACTTAGTTGGTTAGCACACCCTTTATTGTATTTATTTTATTCAGTATCTATATATGGCATATTTCTATGTATCTTGTTACGTCCCTCTGAGGACCTGGTGCCTTTCCAGATTTGGACGAGGCATATTACCCCACAGTGTACGGCCCAGGACAGGAGACGAGGTTCGCTACCGCAGAGTAGCTAGAGGTACTACCATCAGATTTTTCGTGATCACTTGTAGGCCTTCTGCCTAGGATTGGGTGCATCATTATCTAGTCAGCCGATGCCCTAATCATTATCTTTTATCTATCATTTTAGTACTTTATTTTGTCATAGTAGTGGGTTTGTCCCCACCAGACATTCTTGGTTGTACTATGATATTTGAGACTGGCGTTTATCTTTCAGCAGTTTATTTAGTACTTCTTGCTGTTTATATTGTGGATGAGATTAGTTTACTGTTGTTGACTGATATTGAGACATGTTAGTTATTTAGGACAGCGTAGCACTCTTCGTTGGATCCATTAAATTGGGATATCCTCGGAGACGTGACAGCTGGCTATTGTCATGTGGCCTAATTCCATATATTTTGGGATTGGGGCGTGACAAATTTTCAAGGCAGTTGTGGATTGAAATCCTATTTGGTAAATTCTTATTGGCATGCTCGTATTAGTACAGTTATGTAACCGATACGATATGCTCAGACATGTCTAGAGGGCAAGTATATTCGTCTAATAGTCAACTTTATATCTCAATCCACGTGAAGTAGTATTACGAAGGGCGAACCAAATGTACTAAGGTTAGCTAGACCTTAATACACTAATTCTGATTAGACAATATATTAGTAGGCGTCCCCAATAATACATATATCATGATTAAGCTCGATAAAAGAATAAGCTTGCAAAACTAGGCTATAAAATAGTAGCATAAGTCAAGGTAGTACAGAAAATATAAGTACGCTAGATTTATGATGAGAGAAATTACAAAATAATTCAAGTTCACAAAATAAGATAAGACTCTACAATCTCTACAGTTGTCATACTAATTCCTTGTCTAAGTCGCTAGTCGACCAAATAGGGTATGGGCCTCTAAGTTCTACAGTCTGGATAAACACTATCGTCTTATGCTAGTATACAGTTAATGTCATTCAGTTACACTTCAATAATAGGTCAAAAGACTATGTGATACTATGTTGTGAGGCATACTACCCAACTTAAAATAATAACTAATACTGTACTGCCTTAAGGATAAAGTAGAAACTCCTGTTAGGGTTTACGAGAAAAGGTCTTGGTACTTATTTGTCACGCCCCAGTCCCAAAAATATACGGAACTAGGCCACGTGGCATTGGCCAGCTGACACGTCACTAAGGGAATACCCAATTTAATGGACCCAAAGTGATGTGCTACGCTGTCCTAAACTACTACAAGTCTAAATACAGGTAAATCTATCTCATCCACAAGAATAACAGGGAAAGTACTGAATATAAATAGATGCTAAATCTGAAATGTCATATACAACCCAGATAAAGTCAGGTGGGAACAATCCCACTACAAAAGTAAGCAGGAGTGAAATAAGATAAACTAGCATAACATCCTCAAAATATGTAGCTTCAACTCCAGGTGCACTCAGGTAGACTCTGACGGCATCTCCTCTAACTCCGTCTCCGAGGCATGTCCAGACTCCTGTCCAGGTCCAGGTACTGTAGGGTGGAATATCTCAGCTAAACCTGGCAGGGAACCAGGTCCTCAGAGGGACGTAACAAGATACAGAAAAATGACATGCCATGTAATGTAAATACTGAATAAATAGATTACTGAATAAAATAAATACAGGGTGCTAACCATCTAAGTGAATTGCAATTTGAGACAACCTAGTACGTATGGAAAATGTGTGGCTAGACATATGCTGACGTAATTCACCAATCTGTAGTGACTGGCTAGTATATGCCACATATGCCCCCGTTCAAGGGCACTATACAATTTTCCATCTACGATGAGAATGGTCACATGAATATATATATAACATCCATATCACTCCGTCGAGTGCGGCACATGATAAAGAGGTGGGTGTCTCATACGTATTTTAGTCGTTCTCCCCGTCCAATGTAACTAAATGTCAAGTCGTACATTTCCTGAATTATTCTAATCCGTGATGCGGGTCACACGTACTGGTAGCTAATCAAATACGCAGCTCGCATCCCAATATGCATTGCAACCATGTTGCGTGTTCCCGTGATAGGGTCTAGGAGAATATTAGAATACTCTCACAATTGTCGGTGAGTCTGTAATATTATGTTAAATGTCAACATATCAGCTGACTGTACCCAAGGCAGTCTCAGGTAATCATGATATACGAAATACAGAAACAAGAGCATATAACATTATTAAGAATTTAAACAGTACTTGGCAAGGTATACTTGCCTACTCCCTGATTGTGTTGATAACCTGATGTGGTTCTTGTGACAAGGGGTCACTAACTGCGCTGGAGATGTTTTCTGTTAAAAATAGACAGGGTTCGTAAATACAACATTTAATACGAGGGTACATAACACATATATACACCTATGTAACAGATAATACATAATATATATATATATAGTCCTATATATAATATATATGGTATACATATTTATATATAGAGTATATATATAGATATGTAGTAGATATAATAGTATGCATATATATATAGCATATATATATATAATATGCAGGAAAGAAAATGCAGGAATTTATAAATATATATATAGGCTGTATTATCCAGCAAATATTAGCAGGGTATATCCACTGCTTTATATATAGTAATATAATATTTAGCAGGGTTTATCCACTGTTTATATATAATAATATAATATAATAGCAGGGTATATCCACTGTTATAATAATATAATAAATTGAAGGACAGTGTAGGAAATATAAATACATATATAAATGCTGTACTATCCAGCAAATATTATATTTAATAATATCAAGGTCTATATGTGACCACTGTTATATATAATAATATTATATGTATAATAAATGGAATAAGTGCATATGAATAATAAAAAGAAAATGTATATAAATGGAATAAGTGCATATGAATAATAAAAAGAAAATGTATATATAATAACATATATATACTATAAATATAGTAGTAATAACATATACATAATGTGTTATATTTAACTATATATATATAAATGTATATATATAAATATATATATAAATATATATATATATATATATATATACTTATAAGTAAAACAGAAATGAAATTGCATATATACATACATAGGTATATAATTATTACATTCATATATAAGTAATATGTTATATAGGTATATACATATAAATATACATACATATATATACATATTTACATATAATATACAATAATAATAATATATATAGAATATATTTATTGTATATTTACAGTATATCATTAATATAATATATATTATATATTTTAATATATATATATAAACATACATATATGTTTAAACATATATATACATTTAATAATACATATATATAAATATATATATAGATATAAGTATATACATATATTAAATACATATATATATAATAATAATAATAATATATACAGTATACTGTATATATTCTGTATATATTTTATTATATATATAAACATATATATATATAGATATACATATATATACATATATATATACATATATACATACATACATACATAATATTATACATATATACATATATATACAGGTATTTATACCTGAGGGGGGGTGACAGGGGGTCCACGGCGGGTCGCCGGCGGGAGGACGGCGTCGGAGTCGTCGGCGGCCGGCCGGAATAGCAGCTGCAGCAGCAGCTGCAGTCAACAACAGCAACAGCAGTAGCAACTTGCAGCAGCAGCAGCGCCGGCAGCGGCGGAGGAGGCGGCGGTGCAGGCCGTCGGGGTGGCGGAGGAGGGGGGTGGCGAAGGGTTCTGAGGTGGTGGCAGAGGTCGGAGGCTGTCGGAGGGGCGGTGGGGAGCGGTCGGGGTAGCTCGGGATGCAGTCGGGGTAGGTCGGTGGTGGTGCTGCGGGGGCTGTCGACGGCGGAGGAGGCGTCGTGGGGCGGCGAGGAAGTGGGGGTCGGGTAGAGGGAAGCAGGGCGAGTCGAGTGGGGATGGTGGTGGCGGAGCACGGTGGCCGGAGGCGGCGGTGGGAGGAGTTCGGGTGGTGGCAGTGCTGCGGCCAGGGTTGGGGTAGTTGGCTTGCGGGGGCGTTTCACGGCGGAGCAGGGTGGTGCAGGCGGTGGGACTTGGCCGGAGGGGAGAGGGGGTCAGGGCAGAGGGTTGGCCGGAGTTGGGTCGGAGGCGGTGGCCCGTGGTGGCTGAGAGGAGTCTGGGAATGAGAGGGGGTGTTTAGGGTTTATATAGGTTTTACCCCCAATGGCATTTTCGTAAATAGTTAGAAATCCTAGGGTGTTTTGGTAATTTTGTAATTTTGGATATTTTCTAATAGATTTTTCTGGATAATAATGCCACATGTAAGTGTTAGGTTGTCTAGCCAATGAGGTTAGGCCACCTCACATATATTTTTGCATAAAAACCCTTGACTTTTCATAAATTGCATAAAAGTCCAAAAATTGGGAAATTGCGCAATTATGAAATTTGTCTGGAAAATCACCTGGTTCTAAAAATTACTAAAATTCACAGAATTGAGAGGGAAAGCTGGGGAAGTGTTTTGGACAGTGTGGGGTGAGCCTGGGCAGATGCATGGTCTGATTCTGCAGGTGATACGGGTCACCGTATTTATTATTTAATAAATACTGCGCACGGTGTTCACTAATTATTTAGGGACAGTTAGGGTCATAATTTTTCTACGGTGTCAATACGATAATTGTAATACAATTAGAGTAGAATATTATCGTATTTTTGTTTGGGCAAAACAGGTGCCTACTGGTCCTCAAATCCCTAAGGGTACAGAGATGGGTAAAGAGCAGAAAATTAAATAGGGATTAAATACGTACGTTTGTAACGATATTTGTGCGACTAAAACGAAGCACAAAACGAGGTTTTTGGGAGTTGCTAAAAATACAGAAAATGTAGTCTAGCAAGCCTAGGGCAGGGATGTGAAATTAGTTTAGGGTTAACAGCTAGTGTGGTGCCCTAATTTATTGTGTAATAAACAGGTGCACAATCAATAGAATATATAATAAATAAATTTAAAAAGTTGCACTAATTCTAATTAATTAAAAATAATATTAAAATACTGAAATCTGGTCAAGGGAGTTTACAATCTACCCTCCTTAGAATATTTTGTCCTCGAAATAAAAACAAACATATATTGAGAACGAAAGATTGATTAAGGACATATGAGGACATAGACATAGCTGAAGATTTGATTTGAAATATTTTGGACATACCCTAATCTGGAAATAGATGGGGAAATATTATCGGATATCCTCTACACGTTTCCAGGTTGATTTGCCTGGTACATGATGTTTTCATGCAATATGAACTAGAGGAACGTAATACAACATAAGGTAGGTAACAGAAATCATTCTAAAAATAAGAACAGTGTTAAACTGCAATCTAATCTATTAATAGGGTTTGGTAATTCCCCAAGAAACTATAAAAATGGCTATGGAAACAATACACTTCATATTTATACTATATACGAGGTTTCTTCTTTCCGAAATAAGGAAAGACGGAAAACAGTAATCAAGAGTTCAAGGGGGTAATGGATTAGAAGTATGGAGATTCAAGGCGTTTAAAGAATTCAATGGGAATTGTCAAGGCAGTTGTGGATGGAAATGCTATTCTGGTACTCCCTATTCACATATTCGTATTAGCCTAGTTATGTAGCTGATACGATATGCGCAGAGGTAAGTATATCTATTTACTAATCACTATATATCTCAATCTATGTAAAGTAGTTATGCGAAGAGCGAACCAAGTGCATTATGGTTGATCAGACCGTCATACACTAATTCTGAAATGTATTAATGTAGTACTCCAATAATACATATTTAATGAACAAGCTTGATAAAGAATAAGCTTGCAAAACTAGGCTATAATAGCAGAGCATAATTTAAGGTAGTATAGCAAATATAAGTACGCTAGATTAGGATATGAGAAGTACAAAACAATTCAAATTCACAAAAAACAAGATTCTATAATCTCTAACTTCTAGTCTAGGTTGCTAGTTGACCCAAAAGAGGTATGGTTTTCTAAGTTCTACAACCTTAATATACACTATAGGTTGTCCGCATTTAAGCACATGACTTGTATCCAGAGCGTACCTCTTTAATTGGAATATGTGGAAGACGTCATGTACTTCTTCCAATGTCTGAGGTAATGCTATCTTGTAAACAACTTCCTTGATGCGTTCCAACACATCGAAGGGTATGACGTACCTCGAGCTTAGTTTTTCTCTTCTTCCAAGTCTGATAGTTTCTCGGGTAGGTGAAAACATATGTCTTCCTATTCTACTCTATGTGTACCCTTTATCCAGATTATATGGGTATCACCAGGTTTACAACAGGTCGCATATTATTGGTAGTTTTTCTGATGTTTTTCTCAAGACTAACATCTGTCTACCCTCTCTCCTTCAATCTAATTGATCTATTCCCGATACTAGCTGAAATTAATCTATTGGTGAAAACACAAGACTAGAAGTTACTGACTACCCTAATAAGTCATGTATATCAAATCTAATTTGGAAACTACCTGTAGTATTCAGCTATTACTACATTCACATGTTTTGAGCCTAACAATCAATGTCTAGCAATCTACCTAGATGTGTTTGCTTAGTCCTGATCATTCCCTAAGGGTGGAAAATAATTTAGGTCGGATACTATAAGTCATCAGGTATCTAGGGTTAACTACTATGATTTGCTATCCTATGTACTATCTATTTCTGAATGGGTAACCTGGTGGTCTAAAGATGACGCTTCTCTTTCCGTAGTCTAGTATAGTATTTGGACTAACTTAACCAGTTCATGTCTAAGACAACGTCGAGGTTTGGTATTGGAAGTACCAAGAACTGCATCCTTATTATTCTACTATACCTGACTACTAGCATGCTTTAGTAATGTTGGTAACTGGAATAATGCCTCTTCCGGTAAACCTGGCTATTTGCATGGGTACGAAACTACTAGATGTGAAAGACAGTGTAGCTCTAGAAAATAATGCGGTTTGCTGGTAATAATGCAACTATAAGGGTACCTGAAATGGTTTCACCTTCCAGTTCTTCTGCAACTGCAGCTAGTGCAAAGGCCTGCTCGTGCCTTCGTTTAACGGTTTGTTGTCTGGCTAGGTAATACTGCATGTCTTGGGTGGCTAAGGGTGGTCCCCTCAGAAATCTTCCAGCTGCTAGGAGATGCTGCCCTCTAGTAGGGGGTTGCATTCTCTGGGCTGGTGTTGCTGGTTCTTGCCCATTCTGGAGTACTGCTTCTCTGTGTTGTGGGCAATCTCTGGCCCGATGTTGATTGTCTCCACATATCAGGCATAGTCTATACTTTCTTCGGCAGTTTTTAGCATAATGTCCCTGCCTGCCACAATGGTGACAAGTCGAAAGTTTCTTGGTTTGATATGACCTCATCTGGTGTTGTATCTGATTTCCCGGGTGACGGATTGGTCCTCGTGCTCCAGTCTGGTCTATGGCTGATATGGTTGGATTTGAGCATCTAGCCTCTCGGCCAATGGCTTCTTGTATCCTTGCTTCTGAAAGAACTTTTTCGTAGGAGATTCTCGACTGTGCCGTAGTATACCCTTGGAGTTCGGGGGTAAGGCCGTGATGGAACTTCATGGCTTTCTCCAGCTCGGTTGGTATTAGGATGGCACCGAATTGACTTAGTCGACTGAATTCTGCATCATAGGCGTCGACGGTCATATTTCCTTGTTCCAAATGCAGAAACTGGGAGTACAGATCATCTCTGACCGTGGCTGAAAAATATTTTGCATTAAAATATACCAGAAATTGCTCCCAAGTATGGTTCTTGCTCGTGCTGCGTTCTATAGATTCCTACCAGTAATGGGCGTTGTCTTTTAGTTGGGCCCTTACTGAGGTCATCCATAGGTCGGGGTGAAGCTGTGAACCTTCTAGCAGTATTTCCGTGTTGGAGATCCAGTCTGAGATCTCTTCAGGAGTTTCGTTGCCAGAAAAGGTTCTCGGGCTCATCCGACGAAATCCTTGAACAGTGCCAGGGGGTTGGACAGGTGCTAGTACCGGGGCAGTTGTCATCTCCAGAGCTGTTATCAAGGTCTGTCTCAGGGCTTCAGTTTGTTGCCACTGAGCCTGTCTCAGGGCTTCAGTCTGTTGCCACTGAGCCTGCAACAGGGTTTGGAAATATTGGAACATCTGGGTTTGTCCCTCAAGCTGTGGCATTAGGGCTGCAAGGGCTGGAGGTAGAGGCAAAGGTGTCTCCGCCTGCAGTGTTGATGCCTGAGAAATTTGCCCTTCTTGATGGGCTGGTGTTGCTTCTTGAGGAGGATCTTGGTGAAGGTACGAGGTTGTTGGATTGACCAGCATCCTTCTCGGAGATTGGTCTCTCGGGATTGGTGTCCCTTGGACATCTGGCGAGAGGTCTGTTGCTTGGTCAGTTCCATCAATCGCAGTTTTCCGGGTATGTCCATATTTCTGAAAAAGAAAAAAAAATTTGGAAAAGTACGAAGGATTTAATAGATGATAATCAAGCAGGATGCAAAATTTATGGATGAAGTCAGTGTGGATGAGACCTAGTATTCCTATCCTATTGCAGGTTTGCTGAACATGATATCATGTTACTAGCAATTAACTCGACCTGCGTGGGCCACCACTAAAACCGTATCACGCCCCAGTCCCAAAAATATACGGAACTAGGCCACGTGGCATTGGCCAGCTGACACGTCACTAAGGGAATACCCAATTTAATGGACCCAAAGTGATGTGCTACGCTGTCCTAAACTACTACAAGTCTAAATACAGGTAAATCTATCTCATCCACAAGAATAACAGGGAAAGTACTGAATATAAATAGATGCTAAATCTGAAATGTCATATACAACCCAGATAAAGTTAGGTGGGAACAATCCCACTACAAAAGTAAGCAGGAGTGAAATAAGATAAACTAGCGTAACATCCTCAAAATATGTAGCTTCAACTCCAGATGCACTCAGGTAGAATCTGACGGCATCTCCTCTAACTCCGTCTCCGAGGCATGTCCAGACTCCTGTCCAGGTCCAGGTACTGTGGGGTGGAATGTCTCAGCTAAATCTGGCAGGGAACCAGGTCCACAGAGGGACGTAACAAGATACAGAAAAATGACATGCCATGTAATGTAAATACTGAATAAATAGATTACTGAATAAAATAAATACAGGGTGCTAACCATCTAAGTAAAATGCAATTTGAGACAACCTAGTACGTATGGGAAATGTGTGGCTAGACATATGCTGACGTAATTTACCAATCTGTAGTGACTGGCTAGTATATACCACATATGCCCCCGTTCAAGGGCACTATACAATTTTCCATCTACAATGAGAATGGTCACATGAATATATATATATAACATCCGTATCACTCCGTCGAGTGCGGCACATGATAAAGAGGTGGGTGTCCCATACGTATTTTAGTCGTTCTTCCCGCCCAATGTAACTAAATGTCAAGTCGTATATTTCCTGAATTATTCTAATCCGTGATGCGGGTCACACGTACTGGTAGCTAATCAAATACGCAGCTCGCATCCCAATATGCATTGCAACCATGTTGCGTGTTCCCGTGATAGGGTCTAGGAGAATATTAGAATACTCTCACAATTGTCGGTGAGTCTGTAATATTATGTTAAATGTCAACATATCAGCTGACTGTACCCAAGGCAGTCTCAGGTAATCATGATATATGAAATACAAAAACAAGAGCATATAACATTATTGAGAATTTAAACAGTACTTGGCAAGGTATACTTGCCTACTCCCTGATTGTGTTGATAACCTGATGTGGGTTCTTGTGACAGGGGGTCACTAACTGCGCTGGAGATGTTTTCTGTTAAAAATAGACAGGGTTCGTAAATACAACATTTAATACGAGGGTACATAACACATATATACACCTATGTAACAGATAATACATAATATATATATATATAGTCCTATATATAATATATATGGTATACATATTTATATATAGAGTATATATATAGATATGTAGTAGATATAATAGTATGCATATATATATAGCATATATATATATAATATGCAGGAAAGAAAATGCAGGAATTTATAAATATATATATAGGCTGTATTATCCAGCAAATATTAGCAGGGTATATCCACTGCTTTATATATAGTAATATAATATTTAGCATGGTTTATCCACTGTTTATATATAATAATATAATATAATAGCAGGGTATATCCACTGTTATAATAATATAATAAATTGAAGGACAGTGCAGAAAATATAAATACATATATAAATGCTGTACTATCCAGCAAATATTATATTTAATAATATCAGGGTCTATATGTGACCACTGTTATATATAATAATATTATATGTATAATAAATGGAATAAGTGCATATGAATAATAAAAAGAAAATGTATAGTATATATATACATATATATACTATAAATATAGTAGTAATAACATATACATAATGTGTTATATTTAACTATATATATATAAATGTATATATATAAATATATATATATATATATATATATATATATATATATATATATATATATATATATATATATATATATATATATATACTTATAAGTAAAACAGAAATGAAATTGCATATATACATACATAGGTATATAATTATTACATTCATATATAAGTAATATGTTATATAGGTATATACATATAAATATACATACATATATATACATATTTACATATAATATACAATAATAATAATATATATAGAATATATTTATTGTATATTTATAGTATATCATTAATATAATATATATTATATATTTTAATATATATATATAAACATACATATATGTTTAAACATATATATACATTTAATAATACATATATATAAATATATATATAGATATAAGTATATACATATATTAAATACATATATATATAATAATAATAATAATAATATATACAGTATACTGTATATATTCTATATATATTTTATTATATATATAAACATATATATATATATATATATATATATATACATATACATATATATACATATATATATACATATATACATACATACATAATATTATACATATATACATATATATACAGGTATTTATACCTGAGGGGGGTGACAGGGGGTCCACGGCGGGTCGCCGGCGGGAGGACGGCGTCGGAGTCGTCGGCGGCCGACCGGAATAGCAGCTGCAGCAGCAGCTGCAGTCAACAACAGCAACAGCAGTAGCAACTTGCAGCAGCAGCAGCGCCGGCAGCGACGGCGGAGGCGGTGGTGCAGGCCGTCGGGGTGGCGGAGGAGGGGGTGGCGAAGGGTTCTGAGGTGGTGGTGGAGGTCGGAGGCTGCCGGAGGGGCGGTGGGGAGCGGTCGGGGTAACTCGGGATGCAGTCGGGGTAGGTCGGTGGTGGTGCTGCGGGGGCTGTCGACGGCGGAGGAGGCGTCGTGGGGCGACGAGGAAGTGGGGGTCGGGTAGAGGTAAGCAGGGCGAGTCGAGTGGGGATGGTGGTGGCGGAGCACGGTGGCCGGAGGCGGCGGTGGGAGGAGTTCGGGTGGTGGCAGTGCTGCGGCCAGGGTTGGGGTAGTTGGCTTGCGGGGGCGTTTCACGGCGGAGCAGGGTGGTGCAGGCGGTGGGACTTGGCCGGAGGGGAGAGGGGGTCAGGGCGGAGGGTTGGCCGGAGTTGGGTCGGAGGCGGTGGCCCGTGGTGGCTGAGAGGAGTCTGGGAATGAGAGGGGGTGTTTAGGGTTTATATAGGTTTTACCCCCAATGGCATTTTCGTAAATAGTTAGAAATCCTAGGGTATTTTGGTAATTTAGTAATTTTGGATATTTTCTAATAGATTTTTCTGGATAATAATGCCACATGTAAGTGTTAGGTTGTCTAGCCAATGAGGTTAGGCCACCTCACATACATTTTTGCATAAAAACCCTTGACTTTTCATAAATTGCATAAAAGTCCAAAAATTGGGAAATTGCGCAATTATGAAATTTGTCTGGAAAATCACCTGGTTCTAAAAATTACTAAAATTCACAGAATTGAGAGGGAAAGCTGGGGAAGTGTTTTGGACAGTGTGGGGTGAGCCTGGGCAGATGCATGGTCTGATTCTGCAGGTGATACGGGTCACCGTATTTATTATTTAATAAATACTGCGCACGGTGTTCACTAATTATTTAGGGGCAGTTAGGGTCATAATTTTTCTACGGTGTCAATACGATAATTGTAATACAATTAGAGTAGAATATTATCGTATTTTTGTTTGGGCAAAACAGGTGCCTACTGGTCCTCAAATCCCTAAGGGTACAGAGATGGGTAAAGAGCAGAAAATTAAATAGGGATTAAATACGTACGTTTGTAACGATATTTGTGCGACTAAAACGAAGCACAAAACGAGGTTTCTGGGAGTTGCTAAAAATACAGAAAATGTAGTCTAGCAAGCCTAGGGCAGGGATGTGAAATTAGTTTAGGGTTAACAGCTAGTGTGGTGCCCTAATTTATTGTGTAATAAACAGGTGCACAATCAATAGAATATATAATAAATAAATTTAAAAAGTTGCACTAATTCTAATTAACTAAAAATAATATTAAAATACTGAAATCTGGTCGAGGGAGTTTACATTATTAGGGCATCCTATTGCATTATATAGGAAATGGTCATCTTAAGTCTTAATCATAGTATTTATAGAACATGTGTCAATAGTAAGAATGGAAAAGTTATCGGCCTTTAAGTGAGAGTGGATATAACTTGTATTGGGTTATGGATACAATTTATGGGATCTACAACTAGAGGATAATCATCACAATCTAAATGAATAACTCAACTATCAGGTTCTAACTACATGGCACATAATTTCAAAATTTAATATTACAATTGTAATCCTAGCAAAATATATATCCTAACATAAAAGAAATTACTTGGCCTACAATCATAAGAGTTATGTGGCATGACTTGAAGAGATAAAGAAAAAAAATTTAGTCGTCACACAAATAGCGAGTGTTAAGGTTTCAGAGGAACAAGTTATGAAATTAAAAATAGAAAGACTCTTGGTAATGTCATGGTTCTCTAAGGAAAAGGTGGTATGCTAATATCTGTGTTCGAGATTTGATCGAGGAAAATGTTAAATTTATTTCTCTTGGCTTCCTAAGGTACTGTCTGCTAGTATCAAGACAAGAATCTAAATTTATGGTCCTCTAATACTATCTTACTCATGAAAGTTAGTTTCAGTCCTAATATTCGACCTTGGATCTCTATTGGTTCCTCAATGCTAGGGTCAAATACTATAGTCAAATTTCTAACTAACTCTAGTAGTGTCTATACCACTCTCAAGTCATCCCTAATTATTAAGGGATAATGGTAAATCAATCTACAGGTAAGGGATGCTAGAGTTCATTAGATATTCTTATCCTAGTGATGTGTCTATATTCTAGTTGTATTCTTAGTAGGTGTGTTACCCTAGTTAACATCCTAATAACAGGGATTCCTATACTCTATGAGAAGGCTATACTCAAGGAACTATTAGGAACTATATGAATCAAGTAGGATACGATTATTTAAATAGAACAGATTGGAAGAAAAGATGAGTCATAGTCAAATGTGGATGAGATCCTATACTCTATTCCTAGGTGCAGGCTTGCTCACTACAGTAACATAACCGAAACAATATGCTCTCGACCTGCATGGGCCACCACTAAAATATGTCACACCCCAGTCCCAAAATACGTAGGACTAGGAACACATAAGCATGCCAGCCGCATGAATATGGCACTCCAATATATGGAAATCATAACACACGTACGCTGTAATATGAATAACAATTCACAGTGGTATATATATATATGTTGCAGGACATAACTAAATCTCATCCATAAAAAATCATAAATAAAATAAATAACCAATATCTATAAAACTAGATCTCACTATGAAGTATCTAAAGATGATAGTCGGATGGAAACAAATCCATTGCCGAACTAGAATATAAAAGCAAACACAATATAAGTACAACAACTAACTATCACTGAAACTCGAAGAGAAGACCTCCTTGAAATATAAGTAACCAGTCCGGATCTGTGCTCCTGCGAATACCCATGAACATCTACACTTGGAAAAGGACCAGGTCCTCAAAGGGACATAACAAGATACATAGAAGCATGCCAATAAAGTACTAAAAATAAATATCCAATGGGGTCGCTTAACCATCTATGTGAATGCAGTTTAAGAATAACTTTCTAACAAGTGGGCTATCTGGCCATAAATAGGATTGGCATAATTCTCTCGGAGAATCAAGGGCCTACAAAGCATGTCGTCTTTTGAATGGCAGAGCCCGCCTGATAATATATAGGGGTCATCACCGCCCGTATCTCCAGCGGAGCTTCCGGGTTACAAAAAGAAAAGTGCAAAGGAGCCCAAATATTGTACTTGTTGTTCTTTCCACCCCATGCTCTAAGTATGTCACATCCATGACACGATAATACCTCTAATAACTGCCAAGTCTACTAGTATGTAAAGTTTTTAATACCAGTTATCCCTAACGTACGACCCATACGTACAGGAGGCCAAACCTGTCACGCAGTCAGTGTCCTATATGAGACTCACACTCGTGTAGCAGCTGTGTCACGGCCAATGAAACCTAATGATGCTTCATGATAATGGGGCGGTCTCATAAACCAAGTTAATGCATATACATAATAAAAATAAATTATGACGACACCGTCGTTGCACCCAAGTTTCCTTGGACGCAGATTTTATATATAGCAGTTAAAATATATGAACTAAATAACAGAAATAAGGATGCATGCAACATATAGAATATAAATTACAGTACAATGGCAAGGTATACTTGCCTGGCAAGAAGCTGCGTAGTACCAATAACCTGCTCCAGGAGTCGTGCAGAACAATCCAAGGGTCCTATATACATATAATATAATATAATACAATATCAGTCATTACACTAGCACATACACAACCATATAAATACTGGACTCGGGGGTACGCTAGGGGTGACACTGGTCAACTAACACGGTCAATTGCGCGTCAAATTATGCGGGTGTCGCATCTGTAATTGCTGTACAAAATCAGACAGTCAAAATAACACGGGTCTCGCCAGCACGTCAGTGTACATAAGGCAGACAATCCACAAGTTCTTAGGGTCAACATGGTCAAGGTAAATACGGGACAGTCCACAGTGTCCTAGGGTCGTACAGTCTAAATATATATAGTCCTAATTATTATTTAGCATTTAATTACCTACTTATATATATATATATATATATATATATATATATATATATATATATATATATATATATATATATATATATATATATTTATAAAATAATATAACCAATAATTTATATACATACCCATTTGAATACATATACTATATATATATATATATATACACCAAGTTGAACAATATACGCATATGCGTATATATACATATACGAGTTTGGGTTTACCGACTCAGGGTCTGTAGTCAACTAACAGTAATAAAGCAATACTCATGTCCTAATAGCATATACACAAGCACACATAAAAATATGAAAGGAGGGGAACAAGTTTGAACCTCGGGGTACGCGCACGGAGACGACGATGACGACAATGAGGTTGACGATGATGACGACGATGGTGATGATGATTGGAAATAATTATGAGGGGATAATGATTGTGATGATGGTTATGGGATGATAATGTGAATAATAATGGTGATGTTGATTAGGATGTAGGTTAATTGGGTTAATGACAATGGGGATGATGGTGATTAGGGTTGCTAATGGTGATGATGATTAGGGTTGATGAGATGAGATAATGATGGTGATGATAGGGATTATAATGGTGATAATGATTATAATGGAGGTTAGGATGATGATAATACTGGTGATGGTGTGGATGGTCGGAGGCTTCCTGCCAGAGTCCGGCCAAGGGGAGGTCCGGCAAGGAGGAGGGGATCGAACAAGGAGAGGAAGGAGGACAGGGAGCAGGAAAGGAGAGGGTGGCGGTGGTGATGAGCGGCTCAAGGAGGAAGGAAAAGGTGAACGTGCTCTGGAGGAAAAAGAAGAGGTGGTAGCGGTGCTGGTGGTGTGGTGGTGTTGGCCGGGTGAAGTCGATGGAAGGAAGTGCAGGCGGAGGAGGTGGAGTTGAGTTCGTCGAGGCTATTGTGGTCGAAGGAGCGAAGAGAATGGTGGTGGTCGGGTGCTGTACAACGACGGAGGAAGGTGGTGGACTCGTCGGGATAGCCGACGGGTGGTCGGGTCCGCTCTGGTCGATCGTGAGGAAGTCGGCAGCGACTCGGCGGAGGAGGATGGCCAGCGGGGTGAGGTCGACAGGAGATGGTCGCCCCGGCATGGTGAAGGAGAGAGAGAGGAGGATCCGGCTAATCGAGATGACCGGGTTCAGCCGTGCGGGGTCGACTCCGACGTCGTGGCGAGGAGATGGAGGAGAGCTCAGGCGGCTCCGGTCCGACGAAGGTCAGGCGGTTCTCCGGCGTGGGCTCCGGCAGGGTCGGGAGGAAGGAGATGAACGGGAGAAGAGGGAAGCGGTCGGCTATTTTTAGGTTTGGGTTTTTAGGAAAAAAGAAAAAGAAATAGAGTTATATATATACATGTGGAATTTGGGTTGGTGTTGACCTAGAAAATTTGGGCTTGGTCAACACCTTTAGGATTAGGCCATGGCATGACATGGGGATGTTGGAGGGCTATAATTTGCATTGTTTAAAATACAAGGGCTAGGTTTAAATGAGGGGGCGATGTTGCGTGTTGCACATTCCAAAAATTATGAAAAAATTCATATGAAAGGAAAAAATAGGTTTCTTCATGTATTGTCCAATGGTGTGTATACCTTAATGCATTTTTGCATAAAAGTGCCCAATAATTAGAAAATTGCACAAAGATGAAAATTGGATTAATTTAATTAAAATTAATGCGCAAGGTGTTCTTGAATTAATTAGAAGTACATGGGGCTAAAATTAAGTAGGACACAAGTATCATAGACATAGAGGACTCAGAATAGAATATTATCATAAATTAGGTTGCACAAAACGGGTCAAGATTGTGTCTCCAATTTTGATTGGAACGCACAAGGATACAAAGTCATATTTATTTAAAATTAAATATAAACGTCCGTGACGAATATTGTGCGACTAAGATATAGCACAAGAGAGCATAATTATAAGTTACACAAAGGTCAGAATAGATGACTAACACGTCTAGGACAAGGATGTAAAATTTGTAAGAAGAAAATGGCTAGTGTAGTGCTCCAATTATTGAAGCAACGGTAAGGTGCGCTACGTGATATAAATATCGCAAAATTAAATAAAATACCGTATTATATTTCTAATTGGATTCAAACTAGCCATAGTCTTACTATCTAAGCTAAGTAGGCCTAATTTTGGGTGAGGAGGTTTACAATTATATATCGTGTGAGATATTTAGATAGTATATTTGACCTAGACAACGTTCTACCGCCGATGCTGTCGTAGGCTGGACGTACCCACGTACTCGTGCGTCTACACCGGGTGTGGGTTATGACAAAGACCCATGGTCAGGACACACAAGTCTAAGGGAAAATTTTAACCTAAATGAGAGGGCCCTTTCGTGGTGGAGTCAGTGTATTTCAACGGTGCTTACAGGCTCGCAAAACCTAGCGTAGACTTGCTAATGATGCCGATTAATGGCAAGTTCCTAAAGAAATACTATGTTTAATCCTGAATAGATTAACATAATAAGATACAAATGTGTATGTTCCTATCTCCAGCAAGTCACTTTGATCATGCAGATGCACAGTGTTTGTATTCTTTAAAATCCCCAATGGATGAGTATAGCAATTATAAAAATGTACAGTGTTTACATTCTCCAAAATTGTTAAGCTATTATCCGTATTCAAGAGTCTTGAATACGTTATAGATAATAGATCCACAAAAGATCTTTCTGGTAGAATTCCAAAGTTTCCCCAGCAGAGTAATGGGTCACAAACCCATTCAAAATCTCTAGTAAAGTAAACATCTTCACATGTTATTTCGTATGTACCTCTGAACGGTTGATTACAAAATTCTCTCCAGAGTTGATAATCGACTCTGATCCATGCTTCGAGCTATTGTCCGTATTCAACCTTAGATATGTTATAGATAATAGATCTTCCAGAAATTCTCCAGCGGAATAGTCCTCAGATCCTATAAAACATTCTCGTAGCAATTATTAAATAACCTCCTCCAACAAACAAGCGTATTCTTAAATCCCAGTTGCTTTAAGGATATCTTTTTTCTGATCCCCATCTAGGTTGAAAATAATCTATTTACAAATATTTTATTCCTATAAATGGTTCATGTCTATATTACCTCTGAACTATTTTCTTTTCCCTCTCCTTAGAAGAGTGAGCTTATCTTTAGAGCTCAGTTCCCCTAAAAGATTTCCTATTTCTAATCTCCAACCGGGTTAGAAATGATCAATTCCCTAGTAAAGTTCATTATACTCTAAAGAAAACATTCACGTCTATATTATCGCTGAATCATTTTCTACTAAAAAATGAATCTCCATAGAGTTTCATATTACATTTTTCTATGTTTATATTACCATATGTTAAAATCTCTAGTAGAGTTCTAATTTGGGAGTTTGCCATGTCCATAATACCTCTGAACAAACATTATATACATTCAACTCTCAGCTATTACGTCGATATCACCTCTAGTATTGTTCTTTCAGCTTATTATCTGTACCTATCCTTGGGTACGTTATAGATAATGAGTCTACTAAAAATTCTCCAGTGGAATTATTATACCCTTTTTTTCTTAGAGAGTGTAGTATTCTATTACGTCCATATTACCTCAAGTAGAATATTCGTATTCACAGAAAAATTTTGGACACAAAAAAAGTTCTTTGCCAAACCAAAATAGAGATTTCATTGATATTCAAGATCATGATTACATACGATAGAAATCTATTACATCTGGATTTTTATTGATATTCAAATTCATGATTACATATGATAGAAATCTGTTACATTCAGTCTCTATTAAGTGCTCCATAGTACAAACCTTAGTATATAGAAAATGTTGCACTAAAAGATAAAGGTCAAGAGGGAGAAGAGCATGGTAGGAGTTCCATCACCAAGCTACTCTGATCAATAACTTTGAGGGAGCTGCTCCACTGCCATCATACTATATCATTGAAGACAGAGTTTTGATTGTGATACAACCCAAATCCTATAATCAATATCGTGGCTGCACAAATGATGACAAGCCTTGTTTTGGGAGAAAATACAGCTAGCATGCTGCATAAACAGGTATCCATGAAGTTCTTCTTCATTTCTTGGCAAGCTCCCACATAAAGTTGGTATTCTCTTCGAATAAAAAGGTTTATGATATCCTTCCATGATCCATCATAAGCAGCCCAAGTCAGGACATAATCTAAATGAAAAGCATACATATCAGTTTCCAATAAGGTATATCAAAGAGAAAAAAGTTATTTTGCATGTAAGGAGCCATGTGCATAAATAGTATCATGCACAAAACACTAAACAATCCACATAATTATCTAAAGTCACAGATTAGTCTACTGCACATATGAGAAAGTTAGCTCATACACAAAGATAAAAAGTTTGAACCTATGCACATAACAAATGTCGCGCATATCCCCAACGTAGCATCTCAGTAAGATGGTTATATCCAGATGCATGACAAAAGTGCATAACTCCCATGCGCATATTCATGATGAGGGCCCAAAGTAGCTACATCTATGTGCATAAGGGAAAAGTTTTTGCTATCAGCGCATATTCATGACGAAGCTTTGTAGCAAACATCCATGCACATCAGCAGTGTATTTTCATCTATGCATGTACTAGATAATTTTTTATCCATGTGACGGATAGTAAAATTGTGTCTCTATGCTCAGACGAGCATACTTCACATACCCTTTGTGAACGACAAAACAACTGATAGCATAGAGTTTAGGGTCATTGCAGTCCTTACAAAAATCGTCGATGGAAAAGCATACTTAAAGCCGTAAGGAGATAAAAAAATCCTCAAGCATGAAGAGAAGAGAGAGATTTGAATAGTACTAATTTTCTCTCTCTCCTGAGTCCTCTATTTATAGGCTCAGGCATGTGCACAGTCAGTCGTAGATGGCGATTCAATTTTTGAAAAAATTTGTGCCAAAAATGCACTAATTGAATGTGATGAATCACATATTAATGGCGATGAATCAGAAGCTTTAATTCTCGTGATATACGATGGTCCAAGGCCAAACAGATGCCTCAATTTTAGTGCTCTTGCACCGTCGTCACTTCAGAATTTCAAAAAGATTTTTTGACATAGATATCGAGGAAGATTTGATAGCCTATCAGTAGGAGTTGTATACGCCTACATCCTATGCGACGAACAAGCTTAGCAACAGTGTATACTAGAATCTATGCGACAAGTTGATTTCATCTCCCATGCTTCTTTTAATATATTTTAAACTTGTTAAAATTTTGAAAACTTTGAAGGGGGTCTTGTAGAAGCATGGAAAAATCTAATACCACGTGCATGACTCTTATGCGTAGAAGCTACTCATATGTTAGTCGGAACAGTGAAGACAGTACTATGAAACAAAACCTCATTTACTCTATCCTCCAAAGATGGTGATTCTTGGGTTGCATATATGCGATATTTCAGTAGCTGAAATACTATGCGACAAGCGACAGTAATTCTTATATGACACAGACAAAAAATCATATGTGGCAAAGGCCTTAGGCTCATACCACCTCGCCGCATAACCTTGTCTGACGATATAATAAATGCTCCAACCACTTTGTTATACTTATAGATGACGGTTACGAATAAAACATCATAGCTGATGTTAGCGTAATAATTATGTCTGTCTACAGCAGATCTTCGCCACGTGGTACTATACGACAAGCAGTTATGCACCTGAACTCAAAATGCACATACATACCAAATTTAGTTTTCTCTCCCTTCATGCGACAGAGTTATGGACGATCTCTAAAGGTATGGAGTTTGCTTGGACGAGTTGAGACAATGGACCTCGGTTGGCGCTTGGAGCATTGCGGCTGTAGATATTGCCTTATTTTGTTTATAGAGGACATTATGTATGGATATCATCTTTTGTATAGTTCTTGCAATGTAAGCCTTGTGGCATGATTCTTTGTATTGAGAGAGAGAGAGAGAGAGAGAGAGAGAGAGAAGAGATAGATAGATAGATAGATAGATAGATAGATAGATAGATAGATAGAGTAATTTATAATCAAGTTATTCTAGGCTTCGAGCCATTGTAATTCTGCTGCATTATCAATAAATAGAAGTTCTTTTGTAAATCTTATATCGATCTGTTATAATTTAGACTTGTACGACATCAAATCGATTGGCAAATTTTGGTTCTTCGGAACCAGGACGTGACATATTTGAACAAGTTTTAGGTCAAATTTATTTGAAACTTTGTAGGGTTAAACTAGGTTTATAGGATTATATTCTGGTGGAATTGGTTATCGAATCAGTAGAACAAGTAAAGAGTCCTACTCAAGCAAACTTTCCAAAAAACAACATGGTTCTGACACGTCATAAGAATATGTTGTTTCTCAAATTTTGAACAGAATTTAACATATATTTAATAAAAAATAAAATAAACTAATTATCAGTTTTGTTGAGGGTGAAGTTGTCTATGCAATGGTGTCATTAGTTATAGGAATGCTGAATTGAATGAAAATATATTTGGCTTCTAAAATGTGTACCTTGAAGTGGAATTCTGATTTGGATTATGAACACAACTTCTCGGCGAAGTCGAGGGCTGATTGTGGTGCGTACACAAGTCAGGGAGGCTGGCGAAGGTGGTGCACTGAGCTCCTCGTCAAGCGACAAGAATAATTATAGCAATTTCAGGAAGTATCATCGCAATCGATGTCATCGGTCGACGGGACGAGAAGTCGACGGTCGATTTCTTCACCGACACTACCAAAATAAGACAAATTAGCGACATCTTGAAATATCGTTAAATGGCCAAAAAATATCGCTAAATAATTTTAGCGACGTTTGTAGCAACGTTACGTTGAAGTCGCCTTTGAGCTAGTCGCTGACCAAACAAATATCGTAAAACGTCGCTATTCTGACGTTTTCCAACGACGTAAATGCGTTGCTATATTAGCGACGTGTAGCGACGCAACATTGTTAAATTAGCGACATTTAGTTTGACGCTATATGTCGCTAATTTTTTTTAGCGACGTGCGACTCATTTAGCGACATTATATTGACCTGGCAATACTACCATGTAAGCAATTTGCGACAGGCAACGACGTATTTAGCGACGTGTATAGCGACGGGGATAGTGACGTATATAGCGACGTATTTAGTGACGTAATTAGCGACGTGAGTAAACGTCGCAAAACGTCGCTAAAAATATCGCTAAAGATACAGTGGAAAAAAAATGAATATTGAATTATTTCTAAACCATTCTTCCTGCAGTTTATGAATTCACAATTTGTACAAATAGACCCGGCGCAACCCTCCATTGAATTTGCTGGATTCGTCGACCCCCTTTGGTTGAACACTCAACACCGATAAATTAACATACATTTAATATAAATAATATAATAAAATTTAAAGAAAATGAAATATTGAGATTATAAACCGAGTAAGGACAAAATCTTATCGTAAAAAATACAACAAATATCTACACAACTGAGTCTAAAAGCCTCATCCTAAAGAATACAAGAAATAATGTCTGAATGCCTCAAAAATAAAGAATATTCATAAATGACCAAATATTATAGGTTTGAAATACAAACAATGAATAAACGGTCCTAATTAGGACTGCTGCGGATCTGTAGGAGGATGACCACCGACGCGCATCATGGATAAGAACAAATCATACTGCTTCCGAAAAATCGACACCGATGTCGATGGAGAAGAAAGTAACGTTGGTGGAGTCTATATCGATGAAGGCGCACCAGGAGGGCGTATCTGCTCCAACTCTGCTAGTCGATGGTTGTATGAATCTATGGTAGATAACAGCCTCGTACTGTTATGAACCATTGAATCATGTATCATTGTCAGCCTCTCACCCATGGACAGCTGTGATGCCTGCAGCTCCGTCATGCTGTACTCTGTCGATGCTCTAAGATTAGTTGTCATATCCCAAAGCTCCATGATGCTGCGCTCGAGCGTATTAAATCGTGCGATAAGCGTCGCATCGTCCGCCTTCGGCTGGGACAGGGGTTGCTCCTCCATCCTTCACAGCAACTCGTCACGGAGACATGCAATCTAATGATCAACGGTCTCTTGGACTCGAGCAGACGACTACGAGGGTTGTGGGGAAGCGCACTTGTCGAGAAGGCCCTAGATGACTGCGTCGCAACCAGGGCACCATAGGATCCCATACCGTAGTACATACCCCTTTGGAGACCACCAGTGGCGGTCACCCACAGCTCGTCCATCAACGGAGCTGGAGAGGCTACGAGAAAGTACCAACCTCTCTCGATGTACGTGCACTAGCAGTCGCCTACTCACGCAGCCTAAGATACTCGGCCTAGATAAGTTTGGATACTCGATAATTGCCTAAATTAGATGATTGATATAATATACTTTTACCTTGAAGTACGCAAACCAGAATGCCTTCCTCTTCTCGGGAGCTTCAGAGTAGTTGATCCAAGGGCCACCATAGTTATTCCTCAGAAAGAGGCCCAAACGTCTCTGTACCGACGAGGAACGATATCTATAAAGAGATAATTATTTTTATCAAAATAGTCAATATATGATGAATAAATAAATACACGATATATATGATGAATAAATAAATATACTATATATATGATGCTAAACCATCTAATTGACTTACTTTATACCATCGGTCCAAATCTTTGTCCTCGTCTCCTCCGGAGGTGTGCATGGAGGATCTAGCTGATGCTGGGACATCGTCGGCTCGACCTCCTCCATATGCTCATCTGTCTCCATGGTTCCATCAGCAGAAGGAACGTTGGATGAGGGAGTACTATCAGGCATGGAACTACTTGTCCCAGGAGTGATGCCACGTAACGTCGTCGCAGTCGGAGATGTGACTAGTCTATATACTGGAGTACTAGGCGACGAGGATCCAGAACCAACAGTAGGCAGTACCGGAGGAGCACTCCGTCTACCTCGGGACCTGCTGAACCCTCTGCGTCATCCTATCATACCTGATAACAACATATGATGAATAAAAAAATACACAAATATATACTACATTCTACAGTCAAAATATTATGCATATCTCACAGCATTCATAGAATTGCACAGTAAATAACTATTGGTGTCACAAGTCTAAATGGATAGTACATTCTACAGTCAAAATATAATATATATCTTCGTCAAAATAGTATATTCTACAGTCAAAATATAGTACATTCTACAGGCAAAATATTTTATTTTCAATCATCTTCAGAAAATTTATCTTGTTCGCCTTCCTCGTCCTCCTCTTCCTCTTCCTCCTCATCTTCACTTTTATCTACTTCGTCTTTGTCTTTGTCTTCGTCTTCCTCTTCAGATAATTTTACATCTTCTACATTATTAGTCATATAATGAGTAACTTCCGTTGAGTCCACATCTACAATATTTGTTACAAAAGATAGCTCGTCCTCCTAATAAGTTATTTCTTCAACGTCAAAGGTATTTCTAGCTTTAGTATTGCATACTGTCCACCAATCTGACCTTGTTGTCCTCCATCTAGGATAAGTTGTGACGTACACTAGCTGATCCTGACTTGATAGGACAAATGGTTCGTAGCCTTGATATTTACGCTTATAGTTTATATCCACAAGACCATACTTGTCAATTTTCTAACCTTGATCTTGAATCGAATCGAACCATTCATACTTGAATAGCACGATCTTAGCAGGTTATGTGCCATAATTATATGTCAACTCCATAATCTCTCGTAAGATGCCAAAGAAATTATTACCTGGATCGACATCTTTGTAGTTCGAAGATTTGATACACAAATAACTATTTTTCGTGGAATCAAGATCCAGAAAGTTGTCTCTGATCGGAGCATTTATTGACTTGAACCTAAACTCATTCACACAAAAATTTGGCCATATTTTGACGACAGTAATTGGTCCCTTGGCTAGAGTTCTAATAGATTCAATCTCGGGTGTTATTAGACGATCGACCTAAATACCAAAGTAGAGATAGTAAGTTATTTATTGTGCAAGTGCATACAGAAAAAGTAATTACCAAGCTCCTTACATATGTGCTCAACCAAGAAGGAAAATGATATTTTATTTCTTATTCTACTTCTTTGTCTGTTATGTAGGGTCTAACTACCTCAGCTCATCATTATATGTGCTAAAAAATAACGAAACAACCATTGATTAGTAGCATAATAGTAGCTTATACTATTACATTGAGATAACGTAAACGTGGACGTATTAATTACTTACCCCTCCAGCTTCTCCACTTTATCCTCATCGCAATTGAATTATATATACAACTGAGCAGCCCTTAGCTCATCGTCATTCAAATATCTCTTCTTCATTTTTTCCGAAGGCTTTTCGGACGCATTGAATACTTTGAGTATTGCATCATTAGATTCCTGATATCCGTCGTCGTTTCTCTGAGCTCTCATTCTATTAGTAGCAACATGAGGTTTAAAATACGTCGAGCAGAAGTTTATAATCTTCTCGAGAACATAAGCTTCACAAATAGAGCCCTTAACCTGTGCCTTGTTTTTCACCTTTCTCTTTAGGTGATTCAGATGCCGCACGAATGGGTACATCCACCGATAACCGACAGGACAATCAACACGTGCCTCATAGGAAAGATGAATTGGCAAATGCTCCATAGAGTCGAAGAATCCAGGAGGAAACACCTTCTCGAGCTTGCATAGTGTTACCGTAATGTCCTTCTCTTACTTTTCTAGATGATCGATGAGCAACTTAGTAGAACAAAGATCTCTGAAGAATATGCTAAGCTCTGTCAATGGATCCCAAATGACCTGCGGTAAGAATTCCCAAAATACAATCAGAATTAACCTCTCTATGAATATGTGACAATCGTGGCTCTTCATACCTACCAGTTTGTTCTCCTTGAGATCGACGCAACTTCTCAAGTTCGACACGTACCCGTCTGGAAATTTTAGACCCTGAATCCACCTACAAAGTCTCCCTTTATCCTCCTTCTCCAGTGAAAAAAACTGACTTAGGCTGCTTTAACTTTCCATTCCCCTCCTCTATCAAATGCAACGCAGGACGTCTATATATTTTTTCTAAGTCCAACTTGGCCTTCGAATTATCTTTCGTCTTCCCCTTTACCTCCATTACAGTATTAATTATGTTATCAAACACATTCTTCTCGATATGCATAATATCAAGGTTATGTCTGATCAGATTGGTGCTTCAATATGGCAGATCCCAGAATATACTCCTCTTTGTCCAGTTATGGGTGCGACCAAATCTGTCACACTTGTACCCCTTAGCAGGCTCTTCGATAGCACTTGATAAATCTTCCACCTCTTCCTATATCGTATATCCGGGCAACCTTGGCGGTGGATTGGCCTTCTCTACAATACCCATACGAAAAGCATTCATGTTCCTTCGGTACGGATGATCCTTCGACAGAAATTATCGATGACAATCGAAGAAGCACGATTTGCCTCTGTGTTTCAAACGGAAAGCCTTTGTACGGTCCATGCAATATGGACATAAGAGACGACCATGAGTGCTCCATCCCGATAATATTCTATAGGCCGGAAAGTCGTTGATGGTCCACATAAGTGCTACCCTCATCTGAAAATTCTGCTTTCTGGAAACATCATACGTGTTGGCTCCTACTTCCCATAGCTAACTTAACTCATCTATCAAAGGCTATAAATATACATTGATGTTCCTCTTCGGATTGTTCGAACCCAGGATAATAACGGTTAGGAACATATACGGAGTCTTCATGCACATCCAAGGCGATAGATTGTACGGAGTGACAATCACAGGCCAACACGAATACTGGGAGCCCGAAAGTCTGAATAGGGTAAAATAGTCGGAGGAGAGCCCAAATCTGATATTACGCAGATCCAAAGCAAAATTTGGATACTCTCGATCAATATGCTTCCATACTTCTCCATCGGATGGATGATCCAATTCTTCTTCAATCTATTTTTGCCTGTGCCAACTCATATTTTCTGCAGTCTCCTTCACCATAAACAACCTCTGCAACTACGACGTTAAAGGAAAGTAGTGCATCGAATCGGTAGGCTTCTTTGCACCGATAAACTTTTCTCTTCTAGTAACCTTGTAGCGATCAGCACCACAGAATCTGCACACATCTTCATCCTTGTCATCTTTGTAGTACAACATGCACCCGTTGCGACATGCATCGATTTTCTTGTATCCCATCCAGAGCGATCTCACCATCCTCTTAGATCGGTAGAAGTCTATAGGCAACTTTGCATCCTCTGCTAAGATCTCTATAATCAAATCCATCAGTCGGTTATAGCATTCTTGCGACATGTTAAAATTGGATTTGATGCTCAACAATCTTGTAACCACCTCCAACGGTGAATGATCTTCACAACTAGGATATAATGGAGTCTTTGCATTCTCCAGCAACTCCATAAACTTTGCAGCATCGGTATTCGGTGCCTTCTCAGCTGTATCATGATTATCCGGATCGAAACTAGGCCCCACCGCATCAAAAACCATGTTCACCCACCCGTCGTTGTAAGCAGCGTGGTCGTGGACATCCATATACGACTCCACATAAGGCTCGGACTCCGATGCTAAAGACACAAGTTCTCCGTGCGTGGTCCACTGATAGTAATTTAGCGTGAAATCCTTCGAGTATAAATGATATATGACTTTCACTTCTAGATGATATTTTAAGTTGCGATATCTCACACATGAATACTTAATTTTGGTATCATCCATGTACTGAGGGAACGCCTTGGCAAACTACAGGAACTGTTGTACACCATCAATGAATTTATCCCGTATACCGCACATATCATCAGGATAACAGTTGTACATTCACGAACGATGACATAAATAGTAATTCATATCCATTTTTAGATACTTCTGTAAAAATAAATAGACATCGTTCAAGTATATACTCATCGTTAAATACAGTAAATGCACTGATACTCCTAGTCCTAGCATATATACTCATCGTTAAATACATTATGATTCTCTGGAGGAAGGTAAAAACTGCTCTAACTTGATACACAATGCCCTCTATGACAGTCTGTGTCCTATAAATCAAATTACTACGAAGACTTAAGCTATTTTTGTTGTCAAATTTTACACCATTTATGATAGTCTGTGTTGTGTCTGTGTCAGTGTGTGTGTGTCATATCTGTGTCAGTGTCATGTGCATCTGTGTGTGTGTGTGTGTGTGTGTGTGTGTGTGTGTGTGTGAGAGAGAGAGAGAGAGAGAGAGAGAGATCGAACTAATATTACTACCTTAACTAACACAAGACTCTAGACATTACCTTAACGAGACACTTAAAAGTCATGACTAGACTAATACACCAAGGCCTCTCTTGACTTACTGTTACCTGGATTTGATTTTTTCCTCCTGCTGCACTTACTGCTACTTGATCATATACAACTGCTGCTCCTACCTAATACATGAATATTGGCCTATTGGTACTCACTCCTTTCTATCACTGTATTGCTATTGTAGATCTCCTACATGCACCCAATCTTGCAGTACACCATTGTATGCACTGCCTCACTTGAATGCCTGAGCTCCCTCACACTTCCCAACTGAAAGTATTTCCCCACTGAACACACTTTCCCTCCTTGATTATACTCAAGTATTTTCTTGCCCTACACCTATCTCTGATATAGAGTATCAGTTTTTCCAGGCAACTCTTGTTGCTACTGCACAACATAGGCGCTGCACTCACTTGCCACTTGCCACCTGGTACTGCTGTTCTTGAGTGTATATCAACTGATACCACTCCTCATTATAATAGACTACCCACCAAGTCTGATACTCTGTATCATTTCATTACTGATACATTTAGCTCACAACATAACTCCCTATCAGTTGGACAACTGACACTCTTCCAGTTCTCCATTCTGCTGTAATTGCAGTTGCTTACCTGCTCGAGTCCCCTCTCTCACCTTCAACTACTATTATTACCTTAACCAACAATGTGTACTGTGCACTACTATCCAACCTGACATTCCCTCATGTACCTTGTTGCTCACATACTTCCTTTCTTGTAATAATTTAACACAGCACACACACACACACACACACCACATGGACTGAACTCATATGCCCATGGCTAATTGCCAATACACAACACTAACTTACGACAGTCGTGCACAAGTATATGCACCTACTTCCTTACTTATATCACTACATATATATAACCTCATTAGTGCACATATTTTATACTAGCACTTAAACATCTGCTGCTGTTGTATTTGTTGCAACTTCCACTAAGGACAGGGCATGTCATGCCCCGATCTATGGCAGGCTAATCGGCCGTCCCTACTGGGTACGAATTACCGCGCCAGCGCTCCCGCAGAACGATCGCTTTGACCCATCCGAATGTGATGTCGCACGAGCGTGAGCCGCGCCTGTGCTAGGCCGTGGTTCATTGGCTGGCAGTAAGAGTTCTAAGCCACAGAGTCGCACAGATTGTCTGAGTGCAGCAGAATCATAAATGCATAGGCAATTGATAACAAGTTCACTGAGTCGACAATAGCGAAAATATCGAATAACACAGGTTGAAGTAAAACAAACTCTTTATTGATATTGTGCAATATTACAAGCGGCGTATATCCGAGATTACAAGTCGCTCAAGCCTCTCTCTCTCTCTCTCTCTAAAATAATAAAGGTGTGCCAAGTGGCTACATTATGGAATGATAGTACAGACGATGTTCAGACGATGTTCCAACATTATGTCTTGTATATGTGCTTCAGTTCCGGACGCAATGCTCCAAGGTTCCAGAGTGAACTTCGCGCCTTAGCACACATGAAGGAGGCATCCGCACCGAACGAGGTTCTCCCGCACCCTGCAAATGATCTGGTGGGTTATCAGTATATTGAATGCACTGGTGGAGAGGCTACTTGCCCGCTCGACAAATCTAAACACGTAATATAGGTTCCGTGCTTCAACTATTTGTTGTCTTTCTAGTTGTGCCTTAGGATCAGTTTCATGGCATAGATGAATAGCCTATCTCGTGTGGCAGTGCGCCGTGCGATATAGGAGGAAACACGATGAGACTTACCAACTTACCAATTCTTCTTCCCTGTCCAAGTATAAACCAAGTTAATTCCAGTACAAGCATTCATAAAATGAATCAGGGCATTAGCATTCATGAACATTCAGGGGCTATATCATATGCAACACGGGTGTGCTTCTTTTAAACTATAGAACACAGGTGTACTTATTACTCAGATTCAAGAATGATTCACAGATTCATTGCTCTATTATCAGGATACTTGGATTCAGATTCATAAATGCAATACAATGACTCGCACACGGATTGCCGCTAAGCGAGTATGATCATGTATGCACAGGAGTCGCTGGCATAGTAGCCATTTATGGACATAGTCGCAATAAGACGGTGGTCCCGATGCCCCGGCAACCCGACCGAACTTATCCATGCTAGGAACAAGCTAGCGCGACTACCGGATCTTCCTTCTAGGCCGGATCGGTCCTGGTGCCCCGGTGCCCCAAATCGAGGAGATCAAACTTGTGCACAAGCGTCCACGACTGAATGAATGAGTTCTTGTTATTCTTTCATATTTTGAGTAAACGACAATGGTTGTAGGTGCATGTCATGATCCATGCTACAAGCCATCCCAGGACGTTCCTGACTCAGTGGTTCATTTATTATGAATTTTACACAAGTTGATATGATAATCTATGATTCATTATTCAGATGCAATTTGACATGATGTGTTCCCCTGGTTCGGGGATTGCCTTGGCGACCTAACGATCCCGGATACTTTCAGTGTTCATACTTTCATGAAACGACTATTAGATAGTCTTCCGGTGGTTTGGATGAAAACAAGGCAAGCTAGCATTCACATTAGACATTGGCATGCAATTATGAGACAAGCATTGAATCGAAGTAATATATAAGCAGGCAAGCATGCATTTGTATAACATAAGCTCTCACATTAGCTCAGGCCCAAAGGTAAGCCGAGTAGTGAAACCATAAGAAGACTTTCCGAACGACGCCATCTAGAGTCGTGCAGTGTAACCAAGTGAACAGTGCACTAAGAAGAGCACATACATAACGATCTATCGAGGCATAACAGTGCACATCGAAGTATGAAATGTTCGTATCGTTCTATCGAGGCATAACAGTGCACAACGAAGTATGAAATATTCGTATCGTTCTATCGAGGCATAGCAGGGTCTAGTTGCTCAAGGCGAAGGTAGCATACGAAGGTCTGAATACAGGCAATATTTTATCTCTATATTCTAACACAATCAGTACAAGTTGGAATTATTCCCTTAGCTAGGTGCGTTGGATTCTTGTTAGCATACAGAGGATGATTCACCTAGCGAATAGCATGTATCGTTCCATATTTTAGGTGTGCTGGTTAAGCAAAGACAAGTTTACCGTAGCTACCCACCTTAGCGATGATTCGCCACGGTTGAGCGATACTCCGAGCGAGCCTCTGAAAGCCTAAGCCGAACTCCTGAAGGGACCAAGTCTAGATATCCTTTGCCTCAAACGAGTATTCTCACCTGAGCAAAGCGGGTTGGGATATCGTACTTTTATTGTTTGAATCGACAGTCCACTTGAGCGGAACGGGGTATTACATCATACACCACTCAGAAAAAGTTTCGTCCTCGAGACTTACTGAGGGCAAGTCGTACTATCGCACTATGGAATCTATCCCAAGCGTAGCAATCGGTACCACTAAATCGTTTGGATATAATCTCCTACTTGATCCTTACTCCATGTCGTGTGTATGCCGAGTCAGTCTCATTTTTGCCTTAGCGCACGGCATGTTGCTTAACGCGGAGTACGTTTCAATCGATCTTGTTTAAGGGTCTAGGGCTAAGGCAACTTATACAAGTCGTTGTACTTGTTCAGATGGATATTCACTTGCACTAGCATCGAGATCAGCATATCACGAGTCTGGATCGTGCAAATATACAAAGCGCTTCAAGCATATGCATGTCAACCAACTCAACGATAGCGAAGTCTTAGCACTCGAGTTTTACATCTTATTTAGTCTTAGATCGTACACATGTTCAAGGCGTCCCTCAAACATATGCATTCAACCAAACTTAGAGATCGTAAAATCGGATAAGCTACTTGCGAAAATCTTAAGGGTTCTTATCTTACTGAATCACGAGGACACATTCGACAGGGTCAATCCAATTCCATATGATTTTCTTTCCAACTCAATCTCAAGCATTTTGCACAACCGTTAAGCACTATCTATTCGGTTTACCGACTAGCATTCATTTGTTCGGGTCAAACTTAGCACATGTTAGGGTTTCCAAGTCTAATCCTAAGTCTTGCTGCCCCAGTTCTATAGCTTATTCAAGCAATATAGTAAAGTCGGTAACACAGGTTCATTCATTCGGCACAGGGTCGTCTGCCTAATTGCTAGGTCAGCTCACAAGGTCATAGGTACATGTTCAAGCACACGATAAATCGTACAATTTTGTCGCACGATGCTCGCCCCAATTCCTAGGGTCAGACCATTATTCATTTGCACGGGGTATTCTACCCAAATTCGTTTCACTCAGATTTCTAAACATCGAGCACAGATTTTCTTACTCTCAATAATACGTTCGTTTATATGGAGGACAAGTCCGTTCAGTAAAATTCGTAATATTCATGATGCAGCACAAGCCTAGTGATTTGTATAGTCTTTCCCTCCAAACATATTTTGATAGGATCCCTATCCATTCCAAGTCTAAACCACCAAGCCAAGGTTCAATTCTAAACCTTTAGTTTAACTCCAATTTGTCCAACCTGATTCATGTATTCATTCACGAAACCATCAAACGTGATTTAATTTAGATTCTAGGTTAACTTATCCAATAAAACATTTTTCTGTCACTTGTATTCCAATTTTTTCTTATCGTATCGAACCAAAAGTCAAGACGGTCCGTAAGTTGTCATGCCTCGGTCTCCCACAAGTTCGATCACCCTCATCGGACGTGAGGTCATCATGTCAACGCTCCCGCTGGATAATCGTCCTCATCCGGACGAGACGCATGTGCGGGCATAAAGTTACGCTCATACAAGACAAGAAATTTTGATTGTTATGGCTATTTTCGATACGATCGAGACACCTTATCATTTCCCTTTTGCTTCATCCAAGTTTTGTACTCGTTCATGCAGTGATTATAGTTCGTCTAGCAAAATTATCCAACTTCAATGTTACCGTTCGATGATTCCATAGTCTTACTCATTTTTTATTCCATAAAAAAACTAGTTCCAATTATTCAAGCCCAAGTCTATTCCATGTTCATATGTTCAATTCATCGAGTTCATTTGGAATAATCATCGAACATGTCCCCGTGAGTTCGATTATCTCCGCCGTACGTGAAATCACCATGCCGGCGCTCCCGTAAGATAACCGTTCTCGTTGGGACTGGTTTCGAGAGTTATTGTTTCGAACTAGATTTTAAGACCGTTCAATCAAACTATCGTACGAGTCTTATGGATCTGTTTGTATATTTTTGAATGATCCAATACACCACTCGGAATTGAGTCATCCTATTAAATCCATATTCGACAGTCATCCAAACAAACTATATTCGATTTGTATCTTCCGACACAAAAATACAGTTTGAGCTATTTCTTAAAAATCCAAGCACGATTCTCTATATTCGCCTAAGCGATAAATCCGAGAATATTTCTATCAGTTGGCATTCTAAGTCTGACTTGTCTTATTCTTGAACGATAGCCCAACTCGTTGCAACTTAACTTGCACCAAAGAGTCTTGACGCGCGATACTCTTACACAACTCAGCCGAAAGGCTGTGTGCAAAGCTAACCGTTCGGGCAATATTCATTTTCACACTAACCGGTTGGGCAAACACATATAGGCATTTCAGGTTCGCATATAAGTCGCGATTCTAGCACGAGTCTATTCCCGAAGGAACTGGCACAGGTTGGCATAAGGGCCAAATCATATTACAATTCCACACAAGCAATCATCTCATTTACATATACTTTTTTAAAAGTATTTAGACTCATTGTTGGAATATTCCATTTGGGACATAGAGAGAGTGTGCATATAACCTACGAACGAGCTTTCAAAACTGAGAAAATCGAAAAGAAGTCTAAAAGCGTATAAGCAAAGCTCTGATACCATTATGTCACGCCCCGATCTTCCATAGTCTAATCGGCCATCCCTGTTGGGTACGAATCACCGCGCCAGCGCTTCCGTGGGATGATCTCTTTGACCCATCCGGACGTGATGCCGCACGAGCGTGAGCCGCGCCCATGCTAGGCCATGGTTCATTGGTTGGCGGTAAGAGTTCTAAGCCACAGAGTTGCACAGATTGTCTGAGTGCAGCAGAATCATAAACGCATAGGCGATTGGTAACAAGTTCACTGAGTCAACAATAGTGGAAACATCGAATAACATAGGTTGAAGTAAAATAAACTCTTTATTGATATTGTGCAATATTACAAGCAACTTATAGCCGAGATTATAAGTCGCTCAAGCCTCTATCTCTCTCTCTGAAACAATAAAGGCATGCCAAGTGGCTACATTATGGAATGATAGTACAGACGATGTTCAGGCGATGTTCCAACATTATGTCTTGTATATGTGCTTCAGTTCCGAAAACAATGCTCCAAGGCTCCAGAGTAAACTCCGCGCCTTAGCACGCACGAAGGAGGCATCTACACCGAACGAGGTTCTCCCACACCCTGTAAATAATCTGGTGGGTTATCAGTACATTGAATGCACTGGTGGGGAGGCTACTCGCCCGCTCGACAAATCCAAACACGTAATATAGGTTCCGTGCTTCAACTATTTGTTGTCTTTCTAGTTGTGTCTTAGGATCAGTTTTATGGCATAGATGAATAGCCTATCTCGTGTGGCAGTGCGACGTGCGATATAGGAGAAAATACGACGAGATTTACCAACTTACCAATCTCCTTCCCTGTCCAAGTATAAACCAAGTTAATTCCAGTACAAGCATTCATATAATGAATTAGGGCATTAGCATTCATGAACATTCAGGGGCCATATCATATGCAACACGGGTGTGCTACGAGCGGGTTCTAAATCAGATGCACGAGTTCTTCTTTTAAACTATAGAACACAGGTGTACTTATTACTCAGATCCAGGAATGATTCACATATTCATTGCTCTATTATCAGGATACTTGGATTCAGATTCATAGATGCAATGTAATGACTCGCACACGGATTGCAGCTAAGCGAGTATGATCATGTATGCACAGGAGTCGCTGGCGTAGTAGTCATTTATGGACATAGTCGCAATAAGACGGTGGTCCCGATACCCCGACAACCCGACCGAACTTATCCATGCTAGGAACAAGCTAGCGCGACTACCGGATCTTTCTCCTAGGCCGGATCGGTCCCGGTGCCCCGGTACCCCGAACCGAGGAGATCAAACTTGTGCACAAGCATCCGCGACTGAATGAATGAGTTCTTATTGTTCTTTCATATTCTAAGTAAACGATAATGGTTGTAGGCGCCGGTCATGATCCATGCTACAAGCCATCCCAGGATGTTCCTGACTCAGTGGTTCATTTATTATGAATTTTACACAAGTTGATATGACAATCTATGATTCATTATTCAGATGCAACTTGACATGATGCGTTCCCCTGGTTCGGGGATTGCCTTGGCGACCTAACGGTCCCAGATACTTTCAGTGTTCACACTTTCACGGAACGACTATTAGATAGTCTTCCGGTAGTTTGGATGAAAACAAGACAAGCTAGCATTCACATTAGATATTGGCATGCAATTATAAGACAAGCACTGAATCGAGGTAATATATAAGCAGGCAAGCATGCATTTGTCCCTAGAGTCTCACGAGACACGCTGCGCACACCCTGAAACAGTACGAACGGCTTGCTTGCTTATTGTATATGAAACTCTATTTTTAAAGATGTTTCCAAATAATGTAATATGACTCTGCTATTGAACTGCATGAAATGAACATAGGTAAAACTAGAAAGATCACTAGTAATGTAATATTTTATAACATGATTGCTTAGTGTTGGTTTTAGTGAATGCTTGCTTCTATTCAGTTGTTTTATCTCACAAGTACTTATAAAAGTGCTAACCCCCCGATAGTTAACTTGCTTGCAGGTACTAGATCGTCCGAGGGAGCGATAGGCGTGCCTCAGTCCCTAAGACCCGGAATCCTGGTTTCGATTGTTGCCCCGAGATGCTATCGTATAAGGGGGCATAATGTATGGAACGAATGCCTTTGCATAAGAGAACTCAGTCCCTCGATTGTCCCAAAATACTCAGTTGGCTAAATATATTACACTTCAACAATATCCCTTTCCGCTGCTTACTCGATTGATACGATGATAGCCAATAAACTTAAACGATAAAGCCTTGGGTGGGCGCAAACCCAGGCTCGTACGACATCATGTCTCGATATTCGAACGGGACACACATTACCTTCCTCGCACCCGCAGGACAGCGCGGTGATTCGCGTCCGGTTCGATCTGGCCTGGCGGGGGCGAGCGAGGCGGTGGTTCGGCCGGGCGGCCCCTCGGGGGCCGGGGCGTGACAGGGGACCCCCAACCTTGCTGCTACTGCTGCTATCTAGTTTTCTCCATACACTCCAAACTGGCCTGCTGTCACTCCACTTAACTCATGTGCACTGCCAACTCCCCATCATCTGTTCACACTCCTTACTATGACTACTAGAACACAGCACACTCAATTTTATAACACAGTCCAATCACCACTTCACCACAGTGCTCATGCACTTGTCTGGCACTCCTACATCCCATATTCACACATACATCAAATACACCTATGTATACACATGTACAACTGAGCAAATTCCCTTCATCAATATAGTTATCTCTCACACACACAATACCAAAGTCAATCTATCAAACACATTTAGTGCCACACTAAACACACAGGTACTAAAACCTGTGTATAACATCTCTCCTCCAACAATTCTCATTGCAGTCACTCCTACACCCACACATAGACCACACACATAAATAAGACACACACATCAACTATATAAATATATTTATATGATAGAAATGGATAATCATTGAAGAATATTTTTTTGTGTGTAAAATTTCTATGTAGAAACTCTACCAACTATAGAAATTTTGAGTTAGGGTTAGTGTCATGCTGTGTCTGTCACGTGTTTGTGTGTCGTGTCTGTGTCAGTATTATGCCGTGTCCTGTGAGAGAGAGAGAGAGAGAGAGAGAGAGAGAGAGAGAGAGTTAGGGTTTACCTAGAGGAGGAGGAGGAGGGGGACGCCGAAGTAGGCTGTCGTGGAGGACGCCGGAGTGTGCAGTTCGCCGGAGGGGGGGGGAGATGAGGGGTTTTGAAAAATTGGGGAAAGATTTTGACAGAAGGGGGAAATCGAAACATATATTAAAATTTTAGCGACGTTTAGCGACGTCAACTTATGACGTCACTAATAAAAATATTTTGCGACGTTATAGACGTCGTTAAAAATGTCGCTAAATATCTAAAAGACTAACGTCGCTAAACGTCGCTAAATCATAAAAATAAGCGATGTTTAGCGACCTTAAATAAATTTATAGCGACTATTCTTTTAAAAAACTGAATTACAGTCGTTAAATGTCGCTATATGTCGCCAAACATCGACTTATAGCGACGTTAGTCTTTGAAGTCGCTGAAATCTTTAATATTAGCGAAGTTTTACTTTGACGTCGCTAAAAACATCGCTAATCCTACATTTTTTAGTAGTATGAGACGGCTAAAGGGGGGAATGAGTCAGTCCTGACCGAAATGAGGTCACGGTTGGATTGGGATAGGTCACTGGGTCTCTGGAGTGGTTTGGGAGCGGTGGTTGTGCATACGATGATGCTTGGCGATTGCGATTAGCGATGGTGGTTTGGAATTATGGAAGAGGGGAGTATTGGAGTATAGGTAGCGCAAGGGAGGAGGAAAAGAGCGTGGGAGAGAGGAATATTAGAGAGAAAAGTCGTGGGAGAAGATGTAGAAATCCGGAGGAGGAACGGAGAAATGATCTACGTTCTTGCGGGAGGTCAGGGTGAAGAGTAGCTCGGGCCGGGGGTGGGGTGGAGGGGTGCTTGCAGTTTTGGGTAGATTTTCGAATGGTGATGGACTTAAAGGAAATGAGAAGCAAATATTTTGGGATGTAGGTTTTAGAAGTGGTTTTATAGTTAGGAATGGTTTCAGTAAGAGTTTAGGAAAATACTTAGGAAAATAGGTTAAGACATAATATTTTGCGATTTAAAGATATTTGGATATTTATTACGAAAATTATAATAAGAAAATTATGAGCTTGACTATCATAATAAGAAAATTTGAAAAAGGGTTTAGGAAAATATGTTTAAGGAAGAAAGTTTAATTATTAAAAACTCTTTTATTCATTTAGCTATAATAAAAATTAATACACAATTCATTTTTAATATATATATATATATATATATATATATATATATATATATATATATATATATATATATATATATATATATATATATATATTACATCTCGGCTTTTAAGTGATGGTGAATCTTTTGTAATTGCTTCAGCTATCAGAACCATTTACGCTAGCGATGAAGGTTTCTCGTATTATGATACTATATTTTTATGGGGGTTGCATCTCGAATTTTAAGTGATGGTGAATCTTTTGTAATTGCTTCATCTACGTGAACCATTTACGCTAGCGATGAAGGTTTTCCCATATCGGAGTCAACTTGAGTGGTGTTGGAATAATATAAATATTTAACACTCAGTCCTCATCATAACTCTAGAGTTTTGGTATAAGTGACATAGTTGAACATGGTATTGGAAAAACCAAATTTGAATATTGTTCGACATGCATTTTAAACAAAATTTATAAAACTATACCACTAAATGAATCCAACTATGGGTCTATGAATTCAACCTTCTACTAGCACGAACGTTGCTATAATATAAATATTTAACTCTCAACTCTCGCAACTTCAAATTTTTGGTATGAACAACAAGGACTTTTACAAGTGGTCTTCATGAAAAAATGACCATGACTCTCATATTGGCTCACTATGCTATTTAACGTCACTTAACCTCAATCTCTTATTCTTCAACAATGGTCATACAATCCATTATTGTAGCCCATTGTTGAAGACATATTGAAATTTTACCCACTTTAGACAAATAGGTGTTGATGAAATTTAATGACAAATCTTTTTTTTTGTATAAAAGGGAATCACAATGTGCAATGCGCAAGGCTTTCACTATTGCAGGGTTTGTTTCCATAACTTGGACACATTTACAAATGGAGAGTCTTACTATGACACAAAACATGATTATATACATGTAAAAACAACAACCCTCAACTTGGATTGCACACATGATTATATACAACGATCAATCATTAATAATCAATCATTAACTTGAAATTTAATGACAATCTTTTTTTTTTATGAAACGGAATCACAATGTGCAATGCGCAAGGCTTTCACTATTGCAGGTTTGTTTCCATAACTTGGACACATTTATGAATATGAAGTCTTACTATGACACAAAACATGATTATATACATGTAAAAAAAAAAACCCTCAACTTGGATTGCACACATGATTATATACAACGATCAATCATTAACTTGGATTTGCGCACACAAATAAAAACAATAATTTGTACCCATACATGTTGCTGAAAAAGTTTAGATTCCACCAATACTTCGAAATAATACCTTGCTTATCCCATATAAAAAATGTACAAATTATATCCCATCCCTATTTAATATGAATGTCTAGGAGTTGGATTGTCCTAGCCAGAGCTAATTTTGGTTGTCCATTGACCCTTATTAAAAATTATTACAATAAAATATATAGATATTTGTTTTAAGTAAAATTAAGATTACATTATGCTTTTAGCTTTAACTATATCATAAAATCTTGATTACAAAAATAAGAACAAAAAAGAAAGTTCGGTCATGATACTTTATAAACTAACACAATCCGGTCATGATATTTCATTGATAGGCTTTTCAAAGACCTCATCCGCACTTTCAATATTAGCATCTTCAGCTGGACTCAAAGGTTGATAATTTTGAGCTTTTGCATTAAACAACTTGGAAATTGAGCCTGCTAGTGATTTTGCCATTGCATTTTTATATTGCTTGACCCTTTTATTATAAACTCTATAATTTGTTGTCGAAATCTTACTCGATCCTTATCATTTTCATTCTTCGTCATGATACCTATACAAATCAAGTATAGTATGAATTGAAGCATTTTAGAATACATGCACTATTGGTTTATATTTAAATTTGGAACACAATCGGAAAATGAATTCACTCAATGTGATGGAACACAATCAAATTTTATTCATTCATTGAATTCTAGTTCACAAAAACCAAATAAGCAGAAGCACTTAAACCCAAACAAAGACAAGAATCTTGTCTTGTTCATAATTGGAAAGAGGGCCTAGAATAAAGATCTAATTTATTTATTTTCTCCTAATGTCCTTTCTTAATCCTTCATTCTCGTTTTTTGTAAATTAAGCCGTGATAGTTTATTGGCGTTAAGAATGATAATATATTTCAACAAGACGGGTTGTTCGTCTAAAGTACCCTTTGTAGAAGAAAAGGGAAACAAATTTATAGCTTCTCTTCACAAAAGAAATACAGAGTTTGTTCATGGCCCTGATTGAGAAGAAGATGCTTCTTCTTCGACCTGGTGTCTCAAGGTGATCCAATTTTTTAAACCTACTCTCAAATAGGCATATTCAGGTTTCAAAAATTTGATGAGGCTTTCCTAGTATCATGTGAATGTTTTACAAGAAAAAAATCAAATAAAAGAGGAGGCTTTGTGAATATTTTACCAGAGATCCAGATATAGAGCCAGAGGAAGGAGATGGGGGCGAGTGACACTGATGGGGGAAGAATTTTTGTTGGATGGAGAGCCGGCAACAGCAATATCGAAGAAGCATAGGATTTTTAGTGAAAATTTGGAGAGCAGACAGCAGTAGCAGCTAGCAGTACTTTCTCACATAGTGTCCCCTCACAAGTGGAACCCGTGTTGCTTTTTGATGGTCCTTTTTTTTTGGATACTAGCAATAGTGTTTGCTGGCCCCAATTTCCCTAAGAATAGGGAGTTGTCCAAGCCCGTGGGCTTGTTTGATTTGCTGCTGGACCAGCCCTGTTAATATGAACACGTGACATCGTTTGTAGCCACTGGAGACTTTAAAATTTATCTGAATGATATATAAGATAATTTTGATGCGGACCCGAACATAACTCACTATCCTTATAGGGAAGGAAACCATTTGGGATGAATAACGTCTGATCCTTATATATATATATATATATATATATATATATATATATATATATATATATATATATATATATATCCCTCCCGTTTCGATTCTCCGATCTCTCCCATATGTATCCTTGGCATTACCACTATGCCAACCACCGGGTACCCTTGGCATTACCCCTATGATCCTTTGAATAAGTAGGATTTAGATACACATAAATTCTAAGAAATTAAAATTCACTAATGACCTTGATTAATCTAGATTAAGATATAACGATAAAAATATAGAATACTTTTACATAAGATTATTCACGTCCACGTGGATTGCACGTACAAAAAAAAAACTATGATATTGTTAAAAATTTAAATAAAAATAAATTATATTAACATATTTTAAATATATGATTTGAATATATTTTAATTAGAAAAAGCTATGATATTGTTGAAAAATTAGATAAAAATATATTATATTAACATATTTTAAATATGACTAGTAAATTTACATGCTTTCAAGTAAAATAAATATTTTTATAATATCGTTGAAAAATAGTTTTGAATTAAGATTTGTTAAATAGTTTAAATATTTCTGATATTTTTTCCCTTAAATTAATTTTTAAATTTTGTTTTTAAATATTTTTAAATTTAGTTTTTAAATATATATTTGTACGGAAGAAAAGAAAGAAAGTTAGTTTCTCTAACTTTTTTTAAAGTAAATGTTGTAAGATTTATAAATGGTTTAGACCGCTCAATTTTGAGCCTTTTCAAACATCTTTCTTATAAGAGTAGAAATTTGAATATATTTTAATTATAATTTTTATAGATATGATTTTAGAATTTTAGACATGTGTTTAGTTAGATAATCCTGTATACTTAGTTTAAGTATAGTTTAAATATTTGATATATTTTAGAATTTGTTATATGTTAAGGTAGTCAGAAAGATTAATTTTTGTTAACTACATGTAAAGATAAGATTGTTAGATTGTTTTTTAATATTTTTGTTATTTAATAGAATATATACATACAACTTGGACGAATATTTTTTAGTCGGTTTTCAAGACTAGAAATTTGATCAGAGTTGGTGAACCGTAGTTTTTTAGAGGACGGGTCCTGTCTAACCCGACCCGACCCGATACTACCCGAACACATCCCCGTCGGCGTCCATATCCTACACTTCCCCACTGCCGTCCAAACATGAAAAAACCGCCATTTTCGAATAACGGATCACAAAATGCTATCCACCCCCCCTCTTTTCTCTCTCCCCAAACAAACTCTGCACCGAAATCGGAGAGAGAGGCGGCGGGGATGAAGGAGACGAGGCACTTGCTTCTTCTTCCTATCGCCACTTTCCAGCACAAGAGGTCAGTCACCATTCGCCACGTGTCCTCTTTCTCTCTCTCTTCCACTCCATTCTTTCTCGGATCAAGGGTTTCGAGGAATCTAGGGTTAGGGTTTTGGCTCCGATGATGATGTCGAGGAAGAAGGATTAGGAATGGTGTTTCGATTCTTTCTCGTACTTCTTTCTATGGAAGTTGAGTCCAGGTTGTATCAGTGTTCTAAAAGTTCCAAGTTCTTAGGTGTTTATTTTTGGACTTATTTATGTTGATTTTTGGGGAATTTGGGACAGGGATGCATATGGATTCGCGGTTCGGCCACAGCACCTGCAGAGATACAGAGAGTACGCCAAAATCTACAAGGCAAAATGCTCTTGAATTATCCTTTTTCTCTATTTTTTGGGAAAATTTGGATTTCTTTTGGGTCACTGAGCCCTCACTTTTTTTTTGTTTATTTATTTATTTTGGTTTAGGAGGAGGAAGAGGAGAGATCGGGGAGATGGAAGGATTTCTTGGATCGGCAGGCTGAATTGGTGCAGATACCTTCTGGGGAAGAGTGTGCCAGAGTCGGCCCGTCGGGGGAATCTTCTGTTGATCGGAGACCTTCTGAGGAAGAGGATGCCAGCGTGGGATTGGCTGAGGTGTCTTCTGACAATAGGAAACCTTCTGAGGAAGTGGATGATGGCGTCAGAGTGGTGGAGGAGTCTTCTGTCAATCAGAAAGATGAGAACTTGGCTGAGAAGAATAGTGATTTCGATGGTTTGGAGGAAAAAGAGGAGCTACAAGGGGAAGGAACTGCTAATAATGTTCAAATCTGGGCTGAGATTAGACCTTCACTTGGCCCTATCGAGCAGTTTATGAGTGTCCGCGTGAAGAAGTCGAGAAATGTGTCTGACTACCAAAATCACAAAGTTAGGAGAAGAGGTACTACACACCTGGCACCGATCGAAGAAGGAGAATCCACGAGAGGAACCTCCGAAGAGGGTTCCGAGGAAGAGTTTTATGATGGCGTGGAAGTGAATCCTGGTAATGACTGTGTGGCCGGTGACGCGGAAGTGAATCCGGCCAATGATGGTGGGGTTGGTGATGCTGAAGCAAATCCAGTTAATGACTGTGGCGCAGAGGATGTGGAAGCAAATCCGGTTTCCATGGAGCATTTCTTTCCTTGGAAGGAGGAGTTGGAATGCATGGTTCGTGGGGGATTGCCGATGGCTCTCAGAGGAGAGGTGAAGTCAATGCTGTGCAATTGAAATTTGTTGATTTGTTTCATACCTGTTGATTGTAACTTGAGGTTTATCAGTCTGCTATTTAACAACAGCTATGGCAAGCCTTTGTGGGTGTGAGGACGCGGCGGGTCGAGGGTTATTATCAAAATCTCTTGAATCCGGAAGATAGAAAAGCAACTGAAAATGGAGATGCACCAAAGAAACCTGAGAAGTGGAAAGGACAGATTGAGAAGGTTACTGGATGCACCTAACATGAACTCGTGGTTTTGTTGTTACCGTATCGAAACTATAAGAAGTACATTTGATTGGTATGACTTGTATTTTGGTTGTACAGGATTTGCCCAGAACTTTTCCAGGGCATCCTGCTTTAGACGAGGACGGGAGAAATGCTTTGAGGCGTCTACTCACGGCATATGCTCGCCACAATCCATCAGTTGGGTATTGCCAGGTACTTGGCTTTAGTTGTGCTTGTGTTCATGTAAATGGGAATTGTAAACATCTTTATTATAAATTATCGCTTTTCATCATCGTCATCATCCGGGCCTTCTGTCATCAAAATGGGGGTCACTTATGGAGCATAAAAAAGCTCTATAAAAGATTTAAGAAGCTTTTTATGACCGACGACCAACCTGGTGTCCACCTCAGCCAAGGTATGCATGAGGTGGTCATGCTATAAACCCTAGACGGCCAGTTGGCGGTAGGTAGATCTACCTTTTGGCTATGTAATTTAAGCTTATGCGGATAAGGAGTACCCTTCAAGCTCTCCTATATTATAAAGTCAAGAAGGTGATACAATTTTGTATATGGCATTGCATTCATCTAGACGACATTAAGCCAAAGAGTTTGCGACACATTAGGCTAAAGAGGAAAAAGGAATGACAATTCCATCTTGATAGCCCGCGATCCAGATCCTATGATTGGATCCCCCAGACCAGGAAGTGGGACCCGAATCGTAGAATCAAGATCCGACCGGATTGTGCGTTCCCAACCTGGCTGACCCAAACTAACTTGGAAACATATTTTTGAAATGTAGATTTTTTTTTTTACAATTTTACATTAATATATACTTATGCTACTCTTCATATTTTAGTACCCTTCAAGCCCTCCTATATTATAAAGTCAAGAAGGTGATGCAATTTTGTATATAGAATTGCATTCATCTAGACGACATTAAGCCAAAGAGTTTGCGACACATTAGGCCAAAGAGTAAAATGAAATGACAATTCCACCGTGATAGCCCGCGATCCAGATCCTATGATTAGATCCCCCAGACTAGGAAGTGGGACGCGAATCGTATAATCAAGATCCGACCGGATTGTGCGTTCCCAACCTGGCAGACCCAAACTAACTTGGAAACATATTTTTGAAATGTAGATTTTTTTTTTACAATTTTAAATTAATATATACTTTCTTATGCTACCCTTCATATTTTATTAGATCAAAATTTTCTTTTGTGCTCTTTCTTTTCTTTTAAAATTAAAAAAATCTTATTCTTCCTCGGTTTTCTAAATCTGTTTTTATTTGTTATGGTAGACTTCTACAAACATGTGATTGTTGTGACTTATGGAATTCTGTTTGAGGTGATTTTCAAAATTGCTATATTTTCTACTTTTTTTTCTTCGGTTTTGGAAAATGGAAAGAGAAAAGACATGACTGACGTGGGCAGTGTTCTAAAAATCGGACTAGGCGGCCACTTAGGCGGCGCCTAGGCGCTAGTTGGCCGCCCGTCACACCGGAAACCCCCAATTCGACCCTCCTAGGCACCTGTTCGGCCAAGTCGGCCCCTGTTTGGCCAAGGCGGAAAATAAAACAAATTTCAAGATTTTCAAATTTCAAAATTTTCAAATTTTCAAATTTGAAACTTCAGATTTGAAACTTCAAAAAATATTCAATTTTTTTTCTAAAAATTCAAAAAATTAAAAGAAATTAAAAAAAAAACCAAATTTTTTTTTTTCAAAAGTTTCAAAATTCAAATTTTTTTTTCTATGCGGCCGCGTAGGTGCCCCTTTGGCTCATCGAACACATCTAGCGAAATTTATAATATTGGACGTGGAACATTGAATGGTTGTGGACAAGGATCAGAAACAAGAGATACCTCCTACAAATTAGACACCTGTTGCTTTGAGAATGAAAAAAAGGTAATACATTCTACTACTAGAAAGAAGTAGAGAAGTAGAGATGGCCAATCGACTAAGAGATATCTTCCACAACAAGAAGGGCAAGAAGAAGAATGTGGTGAGCTTGGAAGATGAGGAAGAGGAAGAGGAAGAGGAAGAGGAAGAGGTGTTGCCTTCCGATGAGGACGAGGATGATGCGAACGACAACATCCCATGCATGGATGACTCTAATAATGATCCTCTCTCAATTTCTAGTGATGAAGATTTTTAATGAGAGAAATGTTTTGGGTTTTTAATATTTTGGCATCCTACTAAGTTACTAACTATAGTTTTGAGTCGGTTGACTTGTTTTATGCATGATATATGCTAAAACCTAATAGTTTTGTGTATCTATTTGTGAATTATGCATGATATCTCTTATACTTGAAATGTCTATATTTTTTCATATTTATTTGAATTTGTTTATAGATTTAAACAAGAATCGATTCACAATCTGGATCCGGATCCGAATCTGATCTGGATTCCTTTACGATTTTTCAATTCTATTTGATTTTGATAACATTCCACAAGTTCATCATCCAAATCACTACTGGGAGTAGTAGGATGGTCTTTATTGAAAGTAGATTGTTAATTGCTTGATTAAGAATTCTTAATCAGTTCCTATGGATCAAGGTACGGTAGCTTATATCTAACGTGGTGACTAGAGGAACAATTAATCTTGAACATGGTAACTAGAGGAACAATTTAGATGCTCATATGAGTTTGTCCAAAATCATTTAGAGAAAAACAATCATCCTTAATCTGACTCATCTCTTTGTAAATAGAGCAGAGTTTAAACCCGATAAGCCAAGGGCTAATACATTAATTTATCATCTAATGGTGTTAATATATAGAAGTTTAAAATAGGTGGTGTTGAATAAGTCTTGTCAATATTTACCTTATGAAGCATGTATACTCCATTTAGTAAGGTGTACTGTTAATGTGTACATTGGTACCCTTGGGTACGCACCGCTGGTGCACTCAACTTTTATTTATCTTTATTTTAATTTTGGGTACTTCGTAGATACTTTTCTGTTGCAGCTCATTAGATATGACCATGTCTTTTAAAATGCAACTTGTAAACTACATAATTTTTCGACTAAAATTCATTTGATGATTGTGGTGGAGAAATTTAGACTCCTAGTTATAGTCACGAAGATGAATTACTTTCTAGGTTGCATAGAAATGAACAAAAGATTCAGATACTGACATGTATCTGACATGATACGGATTCCAAATACGGCATTTTTAGAACATATAGGACCCGTGCACGCGATGGATACATTTAAATAAAACATATTTATATGCATATTTTATACATTGGATATTAATAATGTCTAATGTTTTAGGTTGCAACTAGGCTTCAAAATTTTCTAGGAAGGATTTATATAAGGAAAATTTACTTCTCATATTTCAATTTTTTGGCATTAACACGAAAATTGAAAATCACTTCCAACCATGTTTTGGCCCCTTTGGAGCCTAGACATCATTGATCCATATCCAACTTGAGTCTCAAGGAATCAAGGATGTGTTATATCGGAATCATGTCAAATACGGATATGGATACGGATATGGATATGCATATGGTCCTATGGAGGAATTTCCCTGCAACATAGGTTACTTGGGTTGTGTGTGTGTGTGTGTATAATACCACGAATGTTCACATTTTTGTAACTTGCTACCATGAACTTTCAAGTTTGTAAGATAATACCATGAACTATTATTTTTTCTGCTAAGTTTGTACTGTGAATTGACGATACTTCATGGTATTAAGTTGCAATGTAAATAATAGTTCATGTTACTTAGAAAATTAGCGACAGTTCACGGTATTAACTTGCAAAGACGGGAAGTTCATAGTAGCAAGCTGCAAAAATGTGAAAGTTCATGGTATTTACTTGCAAGTTAGCCTACACATGCACACACACAAATATATAATTGTATAATTGAAGTACCCTGCAACCGTTACACATATCTTGCAGTTTTAGAAATTATTTTACTGCCTACTGAGTACTCATTGTACCCATGTGCTTCATAGTTTCTGCTTCATATTTTCCGAATGTCACTTCTAAGTTTCTTCACTTGATGCTCTCATACTATATTATAGGGCTTATGGCACGATATATTTGGTACATTTCTCTTTTGGTGCAGTATGAGGGACCTAAATCTTGAAGTCTCTGTTGAGTTATATATTTCCACTCTTCATCCAAACTTCCCAACTCTTTTGTCACCTCCAAAGTATGCAAACAATGGTTGCTCTGTGCTCTATTGAGTTCATTATGTATCAACTTTGCATGTGAATTGTGAGTACCATGTGATATAGCTGGGTAAAAACTTTCTTAGTGTACTTTTTATTTTGCAGAACTCACTCTATTACGATGATATATATTATCTTTCTTTGAAATACAAAATATTCAATAATGAACTGTCTTGGCCCCCTTTTTAGCAAATGCTATACGATTTCAGATACTTTTTACACTTACTGAGTTCCTTATATCTAAAACACAACGTTAACCATGTGAATACAAACATGTTAACAATGCACATATTTTGTTAGACATAGACTTGTATAGACACGATCCCCGGTCCAAAATTTGAAGATTGCCGTATCACACCCCATATCTGTCTCATCGACACTGTCCATGTCACTAGTCATAGCTGTAATGTTTTGAGTTTAGGTTTGTTTCGTGGTCTTTGTTATTGAATCCATTAAACTTTCAGTGCTCCTTAAACAGTTGTATAATTTAAGGATGATAGTGAATATGAGGTTGGCTGAATTAGCAGTAAGCTAGACACTGGACCCTAGGAGATGCATACCCCGGACATGCATAAATAGTGCTGTACTACATCTAATTTTGAGCGAAAAGTCAGGAGGAGAATATATTTTGGCTTTTATTACTTGTATAAATCCAAGTCACTAAAATTTATCTGTATGCATGCTTTGGTGCTCATTTGTATTATTATCCAAAAGTGAAGATAGATTACTGTAATATTGAGATAGTGTTCCTCTTGCTTTTGTTTACTATTCTGGGAACTATCACAATCTACAGTTTCATTTTTTATTCTTTCTTTGAGTTTTAAACTCTCATAATTTTTGAATAAGGTGATAAGGATATACACCATTTTACTCTTCTCACATTATTTCTTAATTTAGGTACAGGTTTTGCATGACATGTGTATTTTTTAGTTTTCATAAACTTTTTCACTTTGTACCCGTTATGCACTGTCACTTTGAGTTAAAACTAGCATTTTTTTTGGTTTCAGCATCACTTACTACTGATTTTCTTGTTAATGTGCTGTATCTCTTATTTTATGTTATTTTGCCATGTTTTAATTCTTTTTACTGCTCATGGTCTGCCATAATTTTGACAGGCCATGAATTTTTTTGCAGGTTTGTTATTGTTGCTGATGCCGGAGGAAAATGCATTTTGGTAAGTCCGCAATGCACAGATATAGTTATTTCATATGATAATTTTTATTGTAACAATATGAAATGATTATTGTCAGGACCCTAATGGGTATAATAGATGACTACTTTGATGGCTACTATTCTGAAGAAATGATAGAATCTCAGGTAGCATTTGTGTTTCATAGTTTTTTGTTGTTTTGGAGTTGAATGGCTTCCAACCTTCCTTTCCTTGTTAGTGTTCAGCTTGTCCTGTTGAGTTTTTTTCTTTTCCACTTGCAATCTATAAAGAAAGCATTACTCGTAAGTAATATGGAGTTCATGCATTAACATATTTCTGCAGGTGGATCAACTTGTATTCGAGGAATTAGTGCGTGAGAGATTTCCAAAATTAGGTCGGTTTTAATTGTATATACGGATATATGGTTCAATTTGTATATGAATACATGTTTACACGGTAAGCATATGTCAGATTCTTCTGACAATTTTGTTGATACTTTTGTAGTCAATCATCTAGACTACTTGGGCGTGGAAGTGGCATGGGTTTCTGGAGCTTGGTTCCTTTCAATTTTCATGAACATGCTTCCCTGGGAAAGTGGTCAGGTTTTATTTCATTCTCTTGGATTTTTTTTTATTTGAGAAACAAACCAGTTGATATCGCCTTGTCATTTATCTTTAAATTTCTCCATAAGGAATTTCAAGGTTATTAAATAGTCTTATATCTTCGTAGCTAAACTTTTTTGTCTGTGATGTTGTTTATAATTCAGTTCTTCGTGTGTGGGATGTGCTTCTCTTTGACGGTAATCGCGTGATGCTGTTTAGAACTGCCCTTGCTTTGATGGAGTTATATGGTACTTTGGTAAATCACTTTTGGTTAAAGTCATTTTTGGTCTCATGGATATAAAAGGAAATTATACTTTCTACACATTTAGTAGTCATTATTAGTATTCTATTGTTGTGTAGGCCCTGCATTGGTGACCACAAAGGATGCTGGAGATGCTATTACACTACTGCAATCTCTTGCCGGTTCAACCTTTGACAGCAGCCAGCTTGTCCTGACAGCTTGTATGGGTTATCAGGCTGTAAGTGAAGTAAGGCTACAAGAATTAAGGAACAAGCATAGGCCAGAAATTTTAGCTGCCATGGAGGAAAGATCCAAAGGGCTCAGTTTCAAGGATTCCAAGGGTTTAGCATCTAAGCTATACAGCTTCAAGCATGACCGTGGACCATTATTGCCAGGACCAAACTCAAAAGAACCAAGTGACATGCATGCAAATGGGGATTTAGAGGGACACTTTGGTAGTCAAATGGCTGATGCGGTGGATTCTGTACCTGATCTTCAAGAACAAGTAACCCTTTTAGTCCTACCCGTAGTATGCTTTTTTCCCCTCACTGTCTTCAAAAAATGCTTTTGGAATACTACCAATGATATTCTTCTGTATGACGGTCACCTTGCCTGATTATCATAAGTTGTATCTGGTCCAATAAACGATGTTAAGAGATTTATGTTACAAGGGGGCCAAAGTGCTGTTGTTTTCCATGTATCGTCCAACATATACACCTAGGTTTAAATTAGTAGTGTCAATAATGTATTGCATTCTCTCTACAAGTAATGGTTTCGGCGATTTCAGACTGTAGTATCGGAATATTGGGTATTGACACTTGGAAAAAGTTGAAAAAATTGTTCACTTTTTTTTATCATACAAGGAAAGAAAGGTTGAGTTTAAACATTATCTTGTAAATTATTTATGTAGTTTTATGTTGGTAAGTTGGTTTAAATGAACAGGTTCTTGTTTTTTTTATTCATAACATGACAACTAGCAAGCATTCCATAGTCAATACTTGGTATTGGTGATCAAGATGCTTGCGACACTACGTAATCTACGTCCATGCTTGTGGTACCACCTACCATCATCTACCTCCACACCATCATTACTATTACTGCCCTCATCAACCTTCGTGCTCTTGAGCCTGACGTTGCCCACATCCATCTTCCCACTCTGGTAGATTTTAGTCATGTTCTCACGCTGGTAAATAAGTAAAGCAAGTATATGTTAAGATATTACATTGATTAGAGATAAGCGACAAAAGAACTACCTTGTTTTTTCGGCAGAAACTCCACAGAAAAAGTCCAGAATAAAATAACAGCCTAGAATAAAATGAAACAAACAAAAGAAATTCCACTTATATTCATCATTTGAAAGCCCTTGATAAAATACTTCCAGAATTGTTTTGATCCCATCTTTACACATCTTAAAAGGTATATGTATTTAGGGACCTACTGAAATTGATTTATTGTAAGGAATGGAGTCCAAACCCTACCAAAATACTGACGTCTCTATCGTTGCATCCATATTTGAGATTCAAGTCTGTTGTATTGGTGTCCATACAATATAACCCCTTGACCTAATGCTTTCCATCAAAAAAATGGGAAGGGTTAGGGTTTAGGGGTTATATTGTATGGGCAGGGATATGCCACAATTCGTATTTGTGTCCATACAATATAACCCCTAAACCCTACCATATCTTGGAGACGACAGTATGTTCTTTGTATACAAAAGTAACAGACTCTTGTGTTGGTGTACTACGACTGCCTCCATCTTGCGCCTCCACTCTTTGAGGTGATATATCCTTTTGTCTACTATTAATGTCTCTACTCTTGCCTATTTGTTGACAATTTCATGTGGTAAGCTGTGTCTGTTATTCCTTGAGACGAGCCATATAAACATGATTCATGAAGAGCAATAAGAAATGACATCAATAGACAACCATGGTAAAGAACGACTTGGTCAATGAAGGCTAAAGGTGGGCATCTGGTTCTTTTGGGATTTGTGGTTTTGAAGGTCAAGGGTGACTACTAGGATTTGGGGAAGTTTTTTGTCTTTTGGCTAGGGTTTGGGTGTTAGGAGGCTAAGTTTTGGGAAAAGGAGCAACTAGGGGAGTAGGTTGACAATCAAATGTTTTTTTTAGGGAAGAGTAGGGCTTAGGGGTGATGCTGGGAGCAGCTGGGACGTTGCAGCATGTCTGTATTAGGTTGGCTTGCTGAGTGCGTCTGGGTTGGTGGTCGCGAGATGGAAGGAGGTAGCAGAGCAAGGTGATCGTCTGGTGGTGCTTGGTCGGGAGGGTAGTGAATGATGAAAATGTGGCAATGGAATCAACAAAGCTAGGGAGTGGCAAGGGCAACCGGATGCAACTGGAGTAGTCACAGAGGGTGGTTGGAGATGGGAGCTGCAGTGGGTGGCTTCTCGCTGGATGAGAGTATGTAGCAGGATATCAAGTGCTGGTCGGCTACTGCTGAGAGGAGCCCTATGAGGTAGTGCAACAACAACTGGTGGGTTGGGTTGGGAGGAGCTAGGAGGTGGTGCAGAGCTAGGGTTTTAGTTAAGATGATGATGGGAGAGCTAGGGTTAGGGTTTTAGATAGGGTTAGCGTTTTTGGATATTATTTTGATGGAAGATAAAAAGGTAGGCAATTTCACTCAGATAGATGTAGAGGTCTTTGTCACGACACCATAACTCCAGAGTTGCGGTGACAATTAAATATTTGTATTATTCCAACACCTAAAACGTGAATCAGTCATAAGCTCTCCCCAAATAACCACTAATGCTCAGCTCTCAACTTCCAAAAGATACCGGTCCGAGGCCATAATCAAGAAAGAGAATAACAAAGTAAACCATGTTGAATTTTTGATAATATATAGTTTGATTTATGTAATAGAAACTCTACCATATATAGGTTTTATTTCTTGAAAGAGTGGTTTTCAAGAAAAAAAATTCCAGTCATTTTGGCAAACTTTTAGACTATCTATACTGGTCTTCTTTGGAAAAATTTGAAATTTGGCTACTGGGTGCCAATTTTTCATGAGGTTTCAGTCGAATTTGGCAATTTTGGAAAATATCGGACATTTTTTTGTTTTGATTTTTGATTTTTTGGGATTAAACGGTGGGAATGAATTTGTGGCTACTGGGTGCCAATATCGACTGGGTGCAAACTTTTAGACTGTCTCTGCTGTAATTGATTTCAAAAATATCATCTTCCCAAATCAAAGCCCATTTATATCTGAATTCATATTTTCCTTTTCCTGAATCTGTCTTAAAGGGAGATTGGCAACCAACCTGACGGATCTTATAAAGGGTACCAAACCAAGTTGCTATGTAGTAAAGCAACCAACCTGACGGATCTTATAAGGGGCACCAAACCAAGTTGCTATGTAATAATGGCTATGCCAAGGAAATCCTTCTCAGGAATGAAGTGATAATCAAATGTCTTTGCCTTTTTTTTTTCAAGCACCTCTCCTTCTAATACGAGTTTTGGAGTTATTCTTCGGAATAATTTGGGTACTGGGTGCCAATATACTAATTTTCATGAGATTTCTGCTGAAGATGGCCATTCTGGAAATTATCGGACATTTTCAGTCAGTTTGGGTTAAATGACCGGTCTTCTTTGGAAATAAATAATTGGCTGCTGGGTCCAATATTGACAAATTTTCAGGAGGTTTCAGTTAAAATTGGCCATTTTGGAAAATATTGGGCAGTTTTAAGACTGGTTTGGATCATAGTTACGATTCATCCCATTTGCTCAAATGCTCGTTGGGCTAGCGTTTCAAAAATGTCCATTTGACCCCGAATTGAGTGGCACGTTTGGAAAAACACCCATCCAGAATGGAGCTTGTCTGGGTCGCGCATTGTGCTTGGTACCAAATGTACCAAACAGAGTCCCTGATAAAACATTACTGCAATAGAAAATGGCCATCAGTCAGTTTTGGGCCAAATGAGCCCAAAATTGAGATAACACTTCTGAGGACGATCAAGCTTTGCTAAAATCCGATATGAGGACGACACATTGGTGTGTGGTTGACTTTTATAACCTTGATTTATTTGTTAAAATGTGAGTGGGAAGGGCTAGTACCATACACATCATGGCTACTTCATGATTAGTTGAATAACATCATAGTGACTTTCTGATCAATTAAAAATGTTTGACTTATAAATTAGCATAAATAAAAACAGAATCAGAGTGAGGTATCAGGGTGCCGACCTATTGGCATGCTCATCTCATTACTCAATAGGAATAGTGATAGGTAAGTTCCATTAGATGTTCATATTTTCATCAATAACAATATTAAGGTGCATTTAAGGTGAAACTATACTATAGCAGTTTGATATTTAAATTATTAATAATTGTGAGCCTTGAGGCTTAATAAGCAATAATACAATTGTAATATTTTGACCATTTACAGTACTTGCCTTGACCTATTCATCTCTTAATCAGCATATAAGGTAACTTATCCTTTTCAGAAAACTCTTCCATCAAAATCCATGTACCCTCTTTCTTTCTAATGTAAGGCATGAGCCGTGAAGTTCAGCAATCAGCATATATGATAACTTCTCTTTGATTGTTTCCATCAAAATTTTAAGTAAAACCAGGGTTATTAATTAAGGAGACCAGAAAAAATTATCTGCAATCTTGGTAGTAAGGAATGTCTAGGTAATGATTTCTTAGCAGGTTAGTATTGGAGGCAAATGCCACAGAGAAGTTAAGGGTAGAGTGACTAGTAAGCCACCAAGCACAACCGGTGGATCAGGATCCGGTGGATCAGGATTGTTATGGGCACATGATTTTACCTCGAATGTGTTCCTCCATAAATGCTTGAGGTTCTCATTTGGATAAATAAATGAGTTTTATCCATGGATATTGCGTACATAATGAATGGCCCTGCTTTCTCATTTGTAATGGAATGCAGGAGCATTCACATGCCAGTCTCATTTTAGCATCAATGATGATTATGTTCTTTACGTATTGTTTTTTCATCCTTTATCCAGCCCTAGTTGTATATGAATATGTGGAGTAATTATTTGTAGGACAAAAATATAGTGTAGTAATTTATGCTTTAAACAATATTGAGTTGGTATTTCTTATGCTATGACATACTTTTCTAAGGATGTTAGTTGATTGAGATTATGAGTATGGAACATGGTAAACTTTTAGAGGCTATATTTGTAAATTACTCCTGAAATATGATGGTTTGAGTGGTTTTCCTTGTAAGTTTTACTATATTATCACTTTACTATATTATCACTTTTTGAATTTTTAGAACAAACGATTTTTTCTAGGTCACTTGGTTGAAGGCGGAGCTGTGCAGATTGTTGGAGGAGAAAAGATCAGCTGTTCTCAGGTTTGTATCCTTGTAGCGTGAAGATGGTTATTTGATGTGTGAATCCTCTTTAATTATCAGTTAGATCCTAAGCAAACTGAATTCTGTGTCGTGTTTTTTCCACGGTGTAATTTGTGATTTGCTTTAGCTATTTCTTGTTACAAACTGAGCTTTCTTGTGTTATTAAAGGATTGAGATTGCCATGTTTTTTGTCAGAGCGGAGGAATTGGAGACGGCATTAATGGAGATGGTTAAGCAGGACAATAGACGGATTTTAAGTGCGAAGGTATGCATTTACTCGTGCTGCACCTATTGCTTAGCTACTTTGTTCATCACTTGTAGTGTGGCAAACATGGTTTTTTTTTTTCCAATACTGCTGTTAGGGATATGAACATAGAACCGTTTTTCTGTCAGCACCCAATTTCTAGGTGTAGACGTCTCCCTCACTTTTTATTTTTATTTTTATTTTTTGCATATGAATTTTGAACCCAAATTTCTTGAATAGCCGCAATGACTTCACCTCTGCACCGTAGTAACCTCGAGCTACAGTTACTGTAGAAACCACATATAAAATAGACATACACTTTGTGTTGGTGGTTGACCTTTTAATTATGTGTAGAGCTGTGCTGCGATGCCCATAGAAAGATAATTCCTCAAAAAGCCCATATATTTTTTCAGTGTTCTATATAGTCAAGGATGCAGAAGGAACCATACCTATGATTGACTAAATTTTGTAATTAGACAACATTTACTCATATTTGCTGGCCCATATTGGGCTAAAGTTAGTTTCTTGTTCTTATATTGTTGATTGAAGGCATGGAGCTCCTATGAACTGTGATTGATTGGGTTTAGGATTGATGAGATTAGGCAAGACTGAACCTTGTAAACTATGACAATTGTGAAATTTTGACAATATTTAATGTATTAGGTTCTTTTAGGTTTTATTGACTGGGTCCTATTTCAATGATTTAACTTGAGAAAGCATAAGTTTGTAGCTTGCTATGTGACCATATTCACTCAGTTGTGGACTCTAGTTTAGGCCACTTCAGCCCACATCCACCTCTACCAACTTTTATACTTTCAGATATATGTAAACTTGATATAAACCTGAATTTGCACTTTTTGTAGTAATTTAAGAGTGATTCCACTCAAGAAATTACAAAAGTGCAGATAAATCCAGTTTTAGTATAAGAGATTCAGAATATATGTTCTGCTGAGCATACTCATCTTTTTTCCAGTTAATAGTGGAAGCTTTGCATGAATTTCATGAAACATTATTAATTGAAGTGCTCATAATTTTTCTGAATTATCTACTGTTTTATCATTCTTCATTCATCTGATAGGTTGAGCAGTTGGAGCAAGAGGTAAAGGAATTGCGGCAGGTTCTGTCAGACAAGCAGGAGCAAGAGCGGGCCATGCTTGAGGTTTCATCCATTTTATTCCTGTTTTTGTTACCCTGATTTTTTGCTTATGTATTAATCTGTGCCTATGTGTTAATATACAAACTTAATACATTCTGGTATTGAATAGGTCTTGATGCGGGTTGAACAAGAACAGAAGGTTACTGAAGATGCACGTATATCTGCTGAGCAAGATGCTGCTGCTCAACGCTATGCAGCTCATGTACTACAGGTTCTTTCTACTCTTTGGGAATACAGTCTATGGTGCATATGGAAATTTTACTTTGTTGAAAGCTTTTCATACATAGGTTCTTATAGGTTATATGGTCTCAGACTATGACTGGGTTCTCAATTTGTTAATTGCATGCCATCAAGGCACCAACCAGCAGCAAAAATGAGCGAGTTTATTGGGCTTGAATGGGCCATAATGTGCCACCAGTGGATTGAAAATACTTTCAGTTTGGCTAGGATTTGCTTTGTGACTTTGTCAATCTTTCTGTTTTTCAGATGGATTCATCTTGGAATCCTACTTGAAGTAATAAGACTAGTGTTTGTGTGAATTTCACTACCATTATTAAATAGGGATTTTAGGTCAAGTAGGAGTTTTTTTTTCCTTTTTCTTTTTGGGGTTCTTTTGTATTCTTTATGGACGATGATGAAGATGCCTGTGCGATCAGCTGAACCGAGGTCCTCGACTCGGCCGAGCGAGATACGCACAAATGTCTGACGACTGATGACTGACACACTCTGAGCTCAAGGGGCAAATAAGACGACGGACCCGAGGACACCGCTCGTCTCGTGCGAAAGCGGTAAGCGCGAGCGGCAGAGGCTACCAGTCCCGTAGGAAGCCCTTGTTACGTGCAAGCGGCTGATGGGTACCGGTGTCGACAAGACCCCTTGTGGGCGACAAGAGCGTGCTTGCGGGCGCCTGTTGTCACGCCCCGATCTCCCGTCGGAACCGGCCGTCCCCGCTAGGCGCGAATCACCGCGCCAGCGCTCCCGCGAGACGTACGTTTCCATCGGGACGCGATGCCGCACGAGCCTGGGGTTGCGCCCGCGCAAGGCAAATATCGAAACGGCCGTTGATAACTAATTCACAGAGTCGACATAGCGGAAACATAACATAACACAAGTATTGAATCCAAATCAAGCTTTTTATTGATATGAAGTAAAGATTACAAATGGCGCTAGGCCGAGATTACAAATCGCTCATGCTCTCTCTTACAATGAGTATGCCCTTAGGCTTAGAACCGATACAAACGATCTGGATGATGATGTTCCCATACATTATGACTCATATATGCGAGCTCCAGGTCCGTGCGCCACTCTCCAAGACGCCAAGTGCGGTCCGACGCCTCATTGCGTTAAGCGATCACCGAATCCGTACGAGTTCCCCCTGCACCCTGCATGCAGACTGGTTGGGTATCAGTACATTGAATGCACTGGTGGGGAGGCCTCTCGCCCACGCCACAAAACAAGCATGTTTATTAGTTATGTGCACCGACTGGTTTCGTTGTCTTTCTATTCTTTTGCCTTAGGATCAGTTACATGGCAATATAAAGAAAGTAATCTCCGTGTCAACTCAAGAGTGTCATAATAATAATGGACAATTGAGTTCACCTTACCATTTCTTACCATTCGGCCTTCCCTGTCATATACAGCAATATAAATAATGAACTATGGAATAACAAAGAGCATCTATGAAACCCAAGTGTTATGCCGTGCCTCTGCCCGACAAGACCCATTTTTACTAGAACTATGTGTGATACCGTGCATCCATTCCACTTATGCAAAATATCGTGCAAACGCACACATTCCCGTTTCTCCTTTATTTAATGCGGATAGCCGCTATGCAAACATGACTTATCTATATGAAGGTCACTGGCTCTGCTAGCCATAATGGACATAATCTGCGATGGACGGCCGTCTTCCCAGCTCGGTTGCTAGCCTTGCTGGGCCTTCTAGCCGTCTAACGAGTCGACGCCCATCCAGGTCGGTAGCAAGCCTTGCTGGATGTCTCGTCCTCGCCCGCTAGTCATCAGCTAGCGTATTGCCAGGACTACACTGGCACTGTCCTTCCGGGCCGACACGATTCAGATGCCTCAGCAATCGTGTCGAGGACTCTCTCTACCTGGTGCGCAACCAGTTGTCCGTGACCATGCAACTACTCCCCCACATTCCATTCCTAGCCGAGGACAACTCTTGGATCTATCTTAGCCGAGGACTACACTCGGATCTTTTCTTCCTTACGCAGCTCTCAGATTTGAGACTGCCTCGGTGATCTGCATATCCCGAGTACCTTCCTTTCCTTTCATCTCCTGACTCGGAACGACTACTTGATAGCCTTCCTCGTCTATGCATGCAACATAATCTTACTCCATCCCGTGTTGTGTTCCGTACGGTGCAGCGCCTCAGTATAAACTCACACTACTTTATAGCATATATGAAGGAAATTACTACATTCTAACTCAACAATCCGACTACGCAAATAGCAAGTAAAATCTTCATGTTCTATACAGTGACAAGGCGGGGTTATCCCCTTAGCTATGTGCGTTCATCTCTTTTATTAGCATGCAAAGGTTATCGCCTGTAAACTAGCATGTAACATTCATTTTCTTAGTGTGCAGCTAAGTAGAGACAGGTTCACCGGGGCCACCCACCTTAGCGATGTATCGCATCGGTCGAGCGAGACTCCGGACGCGCCTCTGATAGCCTAAGTCTGACTCCACTGAAGATCCCAACATAAATGCCTTTGCATCGAACGAGCCATCCCGCTGAGCAAGGCGGTTTGAATAGCTATCCTTGTGCCGTTTGAATCGGCCCTCCGGGTTGAGCGGAGCGGGTCGTTACATTATACACCACTCAGAACAAGTCTCGTCCTCGAGACTTCCTGAGCGCAACTCGTACTATCGCACAACTTCTAAACCAAACTCTACACATCTCGCCTAACTCCCAAGGACTGTTTTAATACCATAATCATTTTATTTTCTCACCATGCGTTACGCTAACGTTGGCCAATTCTTATCGAACGACTTTATCGTTCAATGCTATCGAGTTATACTCAACTCACTCGTTGCACTCCCGATTCAAAGTCTACTGCACCTGGCGTAGGGCTGTATTACTCAAACACGGAGTATTCTATAACTCAATGGGCACTTACAACTCATAATGGGGTGTACATGTCCAACTTGTTATATTATCTAACATAGGAACCAAATGCATCCGAACACATATGACAGTTTACTTGATGTCGCCTATCGAAACCCATCTTTACGCCTAACCCAAAAACTTGAATCTCGACAAATTTTCCAATCTCATTTGCATCAAATCTCTCTGAATCACCGTCAAATCTCGCTAAGTAAATTCACACCCAATTACCTACGTATTCTGACTCAGTCTATATTGCGCCTTAGCACAGAGCTAAATTGCCCACCTGGGGTATGCTCTAATCCTTTGCGTCTTTTGGTTTAATCGAACTTAACTTCCTATTCGTTTTACTCGTTCCGTTCGCACGAGTACTTAATCATTTTATCCGAATGATCCCTTCGTACAAATATTACATTCCCAAACTCAGTCTCTTACTGCGCCTTAGCGCAGAACTATCCCGGTAGCACGGGGAACGATATAATCTCTCCATTGTGAAAATTTAGGTTGAGGCTAACCTATTTCAGTTGCCATACTCATCCATGCGAATCCGAACATTTTCCTTTGCAGCTGCATCCGAGTTATGCATATCGCTAAGTCTGGATCGTACCCATATTCAAGGCGTCCCCCAAATTTGTGTATTTCAACCAAGCTTAGTGATAGCTAAGCCTGACAAGCTACTCGTGAAAATCTTTCGAATCGCCGATCGTTCTGCTATATGAATATCCGAACTCTGGTTCGATTTAGTTATCGTCTACTCCAATCTCACCCCAATTCCAGTTTGTATTACTAGCTATGCATCGCACATCTTCCAAGCAACGATCCAACTGATCGCGCTAACTTATCTTCAATATCACCAATTCTAATCGTTAGAGTTCTGCCCATCAATTCTCTAATACCGTCTTATTCCTCACCGTCGCATAACCGATCCGACCAAATCAATTATTACCCGAGTCCTATCTCGCATTGCGTTTGTTTCAACGCGAACGTTGCTAGTATACACTCTCAATTCCAAATCCTTACTCTAAGTCTCGTTGCCCCAGTTCTATCATTCTTCCCGAACAATACTCTGAAGTCAGCCACTCCAGTTTAACTCAAGGCAATGGTCGTCTGCCTAGTCACTAGGTCAGCTCACAAAGTCATAGGTACAGCTCAAGTTTGTGACTCATCGTGCAACCGCGTTGCACAACGATCGCCCCAAACACCCTAAGGTCAAACCATTGTTCCCTTACACGGGTATTCTACCCAAGCTCGTTTCACTCAGATTTCTAAACATCGAGCACAGATCATCCTATCACACCAACACGCTCGTTCAACCGAACCTAAAATACGCCCACGTTGCAGGTCTAACCCATTGATTCGCACACACTATCTCTTTTATCACGGTTGATAGAATTCACCAACCCATCCTTTTCTTCGCTTGTATCACTAAGCCACAATTCTATTATAAATCATCGATGTATATCATAACTCTAAGTCATCCAACTCGATCTACGTATCCGTTCATGAAAACATCCAACATCTCTTACTTCACGTTGCTAGACTAATTCCTCACCAAAAATCCTTAGACTCATTATATCCTGAAACTTGTCTTATCGTATCGAACCACAAGTCAAAGTGATCCTTCAATTGTCACGTTCCGGTCTCCCGCAAGTTCAATCATCCCCGTCGGACGTGATATCACCACGCCAACGCTCCCGCAGAATGATTGTCCTAATCCGGACGTGACGCATGTGCGAGCAAGAAGTCGTACTCGCACAAGACAAGAAGGTCAATCGTTGTGGTTATCATTGAACGAACAGACACCTTATCGTCACCTTTCGTTTTATCCCAAGTTGTACATTGATCCACCAAGCCATGTTCTTCTAAAAACCGTTCTTACCGCCATCCAAGTTCGCCTAACCAAACCGTCCAACTTCAATATTACTATTTGATCGTTTCTTAGTCTACTCTTAACAATCCTTCAAACAACTAAGTTCAAATCTCAAACCCAAATCTATCCCATTTGATACGTTCCATTCATCGAGTTCGTTTGGAACAATCACCGAACATGTTTCCTTGAGTTTGATTATCCCCGCCGTACGTGAAATCACCACGCCGGCGCTCCCGCAGGATAATTGTTCTTGCTGGGATTGATTTCGTATGTTATCTTCCCGAACTTGATTTCAAGATCGTTCTTCCAAACTCCAAGCCAAATCTATTACCGCTTAACTCGATCCATCAAAATCATAATTTTACTAACTTGCACCAATCCATACTATCTTCCAACCATTATTATGGTCTAAAATCTCCAAAATTTGAAATCATCTCATTCGTACTCAAACCGAACTCTATCGAGCGATATCCTACCCAAATCCAAAATTTTCATTCACGCTATCATTCGTTTACTCCATTATTTCCAATTGCACTTACTCCGATCGCATTATAAATTATTCGATCTCAACTCAAGTATTTAATTCGCTTGTTTCAACTCAAAATCGCTCGTACAATCCTTTAAGTTTTCCCGACCATGTAATCAATTTCACTGGCCCTGGATTCCTACTCGGTGTAAGCCTTATCCCTCAATCAACTCGTTGTAACTCGTTCGAACCAAGTATTTCATGCTTCCTCCTAGTTCGCTTACTTGCTAGGCATTGTTTATTTATACTAAGGCCTTACACAATCTCATTGTTTGCTGCTAGCTTCGCTTAACTCTCCGAAACCACGACTTCGTTCGAGCATTTCTAAGTCGACCAATACACCACTCAGGGTTCGAGTCATACTCCATAAATCTATATAACTCATTATATCCACAATTCACATACTCGACCCAGGGACTTATCGTATACACCACTCAGGAATCGAGTCATCCTTAGAACACCTGAATCATGTCCGCATCCTTCCCTCGTATTCCCAATTCGTTCCTTAGAATTCCAACACGATCCCTATTTGTCGCCTTAGCGATCTTAGACTCATATACACCTCTATTCATAGTCCTCCATACAGACTATGCTTAAAATCATAACTTATCGCTATGAATAACCGTCCAAACTATATATGAAAATTTCCATACACGATTCCCATCAATCGCCTTAGCGGCACTCCGATAGCGTCTCTATCGATTTCTCTCCTAAGTCAAACCTTATTTTTATCCGAACAATACCCATATCTCGCTGCAACCCACTAGCACCAAGGGTCTTGGTGCACGATACTCAACACAACTTGGCCAAAAGGCCATGTGCATAGACCACTGTCTGAACGATATTCTTATCTCGCACTCTACTCGCTTGGTGTTTTCATATAGACATATAACTTGTCGTCTATAACCCGAGTCTACTCTCACAAATGCCTTTCACAGGTTGGGACAAAAGCCCACGCATCATAATCCCGTTCAAGCAATCGTATATTTCACATGCACTTTTCGAAAATATTTAGACTTATTGTATGGAACATCCATCGAAGCATCGAGAGAGAGCATCTACCACTTCTTCAATACACAAGTTCAAAACTGAGAGAATCGAAACGAATTCCAAGGACGAAAAGCCGTGCTCTGATACCAATATGTCACGCCCCGATCTCCCGCCGGAACCGGCCGTCCCCGCTAGGCGCGAATCACCGCGCCAGCGCTCCCGCGAGACGTACGTTTCCATCGGGACGCGATGTCGCACGAGCCTGGGGTTGCGCCCGCGCAAGGCAAATATCGAAACGGCCGTTGAAAACTAATTCACAGAGTCGACATAGCGGAAACATAACATAACACAAGTATTGAATCCAAATCAAGCTCTTTATTGATATGAAGTAAAGATTACAAATGGCGCTAGGCCGAGATTACAAATCACTCATGCTCTCTCTTACAATGAGTATGCCCTTAGGCTTAGAACCGATACAAACGATCTGGATGATGATGTTCCCATACATTATGACTCATATATGCGAGCTCCAGGTCCGTGCGCCACGCTCCAAGACGCCAAGTGCGGTCCGACGCCTCATTGCGTTAAGCGATCACCGAATCCGTACGAGTTCCCCCTGCACCCTGCATGCAGACTGGTTGGGTATCAGTACATTGAATGCACTGGTGGGGAGGCCTCTCGCCCACGCCACAAAACAAGCACGTTTATTAGTTATGTGCACTGACTGGTTTCGTTGTCTTTCTATTCTTTTGCCTTAGGATCAGTTACATGGCAATATAAAGAAAGTAATCTCCGTGTCAACTCAAGAGTGTCATAATAATAATGGACAATTGAGTTCACCTTACCATTTCTTACCATTCGGCCTTCCCTGTCATATACAACAATATAAACAATGAACTATGGAATAACAAAGAGCATCTATGAAACCCAAGTGTTATGCCGTGCCTCTGCCCGACAAGACCCATTTTTACTAGAACTATGTGTGATATCGTGCATCCATTCCACTTATGCAAAATATCGTGCAAACGCACACCTTCCCGTTTCTCCTTTATTTAATGCGGATAGCCGCTATGCAAACATGACTTATCTATATGAAGGTCACTGGCTCTGCTAGCCATAATGGACATAATCTGCGATGGACGACCGTCTTTCCAGCTCGGTTGCTAGCTTTGCTGGGCCTCCTAGCCGTCTAACGAGTCGACGCCCATCCAGGTCGATAGCAAGCCTTGTTGGATGTCTCGTCCTCGCCCGCTAGTCATCAGCTAGCGTATTGCCAGGACTACACTGGCACTGTCCTTCCGGGCCGACACGATTCGGATGCCTCAGCAATCGTGTCGAGGACTCTCTCTACCTGGTGCGCAACCAGTTGTCCGTGACCATGCAACTACTCTCCCACATTCCATTCCTAGCCGAGGACAACTCTCGGATCTATCTTAGCCGAGGACTATACTCGGATCTTTTCTTCCTTACGCAGCTCTCAGATTTGAGACTGCCTCGGTGATCTGCATATCCCGAGTACCTTCCTTTCCTTTCATCTCCTGACTCGGAACGACTACTTGATAGTCTTCCTCGTCTATGCATGCAACATAATCTTACTCCATCCCGTGTTGTGTTCCGTACGGTGCAGCGCCTCAGTATAAACTCACACTACTTTATAGCATATATGAAGGAAATTACTACATTCTAACTCAACAATCCGACTACGCAAATAGCAAGTAAAATCTCCATGTTCTATACAGTGACAAGGCGGGGTTATCCCCTTAGCTATGTGCGTTCATCTCTTTTATTAGCATGCAAAGGTTATCGCCTGTAAACTAGCATGTAATATTCATGTTCTTAGTGTGCAGCTAAGTAGAGACAGGTTCACCGGGGCCACCCACCTTAGCGATGTATCGCATCGGTCGAGCGAGACTCCGGACGCGCCTCTGATAGCCTAAGTCTGACTCCACTGAAGATCCCAACATAAATGCCTTTGCATCGAACGAGCCATCCCGCTGAGCAAGGCGGTTTGAATAGCTATCCTTGTGCCGTTTGAATCGGCCCTCCGGATTGAGCGGAGCGGGTCGTTACACCTGTGACGATGATGAAGCTGTCCGTGTGAACGAGGATCCACACGAACTTCTGAGGAAACATGATGACTGGCACATTCTGAGCCCGGTAGGAGGAAGAAATATATATATATATATATATATATATATATATATATATATATATATGCGGCGATAGATCCCTCTGGCCATCTAGGGTTCCATGAGAGAGCCTGGGATCCAAGCAAAGGCAATGAGGGCAATCAGGGAGCTATCGATAACGCCTCCCATGAGGCAAAGGCGGAGGCATGCGGATGGACCACCATTGAGCGTCGAAGAAGAGGGAGGCCCGGCATCAGACATCAGACATCAGCCAAAAACGACGGATAATGGGAGTCAAAGGGTACCAAACCAGGGCAACCATGGATAGAAACAGGGGTAGGGGAGAACAGGTAACAAACCGGGTTGACTATGGAGCCAGACTTTAGATGGGACGAAATGGGGGTATGGGAGGAGACACAACCCTCAACAGGGAATCCCTGTTCATCATCAACAGGCTACGGGAGGAAGAACAAACACAACAGGTGTAAGCAATAGGTCCTCGGCAGGGGTGTGCAAAACAGGAACACCGCAGACGAATGCAACAATGCAGTACGTGGAGCCAAAGGCTATTGTTGCACGACGGAGGGTTGCTAAATTCACAGAGGATGATTTGGAGGAGACCGCAAAATACTGGAAGAATACATTGATACTATATGTAATGGGTGATAGGCCGTTCTATGGTCATATATGGGTGCTAATCGCTCTGGAATCCTCGCGGAAGTATAGAGTCCTTCGCTTGTGAAAACGGATTCTATTTCGTTCGGTTTGGGTTGCACGAGGACACAGTTTGTATATTGTATGGAGGACCATGGACCTTTGACGGACGCTTGGTCATTCTAAACCAATGACACATGAATGCTAAATATGAAAGAGATCTTCTGCATACTATTCCTATTTGGATTCGTCTTCCAGGGCTGCCTATTTTGTACTGGAGCATTCCGATGATCATGAAATTGGCGAGTTTGATAGGTAACCCTATTAAACCGGACAAGTCCACGACAACAAAGTCGAGACTTGTATATGCCAAAGTATTGGTGGGGATAGAAGCATCTACAGAACTTCCTCATATCCTGGAATTTGAACTACCGTCTGGGGAGATAAAGTCTTAGGCAGTGGATTATGAATGTGTTCCACCGTTGTGCAGTCGGTATAGGAGCTTTGGACACACGCTAAGGATGTGTTCAATAGAGGTAACTGTGGAGGAGGATGAGATGGTGCCGTAGACTCAACATCATCGCAACGAGGAGAGATGCGAGGGTTATGATACCCACATGGAGGAGGAGGAGGCCAACCGGCCCCTAGCGGGAGAAGCACTTGACAGAAGGGAAAGGGACGCTCAGGAAGGGTAGACCTCCTGATTATCACTATGACACCAGCAACATGAGGAATCGTGAGGGGCTCAGTAGCAGTGGTAGGAACAGGCTAGGAAGGTCAAGCTACTAATGGGTTGGCCAATAGACATGTGGCAAAGCAGAATATCGCCTCAGAGGGGACAAAGACCGGATAGATGGTTCCATATGTGGAACCACAAGATATGCGTACTCGAAGCAAGGCAGGTGCAATTGGACTAGGAGGAGAAACCGACACATCGAATACTCTTTTAAACTATGCCCGTAAAACGCGTCCGGCGAATGCGATTAAGGACGGATCAAGATACTCGATTCTTCATAACACAACACTAATGAATGAGTCCTTATGTGTAGATAACCCAAACTAGAGTAGGCAGCTCCAAGACGAGACAAACGACTCAGAAGACAATAGAGTGATGAATTTACGACTGAAGTCACCGTCGACCTCATGGTGAGTTTGGGGGGTTCTCGAGGTCAAACTAGTAATCATTAATGTCTATTCTGACGTGGAATACGAAAGGAGTAAATTTGTTAGGAAGGTGGCAAGAGATTAGAGAAGCTGTTAAGAAATCACAAAACACAATCATCGCTTTGTTGGGAACGAAAATTAAATAAGAAAAGTAGGTATCGAGAAGGACTCCACACTCATGGGACCAGGACCACAACTTGAGTCAGTGTGATATGGCGCGTATTTGGTGCGTATTTGGCTTCTTTGGGATAGCATGACTTGGACTGGTCGCATCATTCACAAGTCCGAGCAAGTTATAGCAGGAGAATTTACCAATATTGGAGGGTTGTGATTTTTTTTGGAGCGGTATATAGGCACAATGATAGGCGCAAGAGAGAGTAGATGTGACATGATATTATCCATCTTAGCATTATTGTCAATACCCAATATCAGTTGGCTCTATTGCTAGCAGGTTATTTCAATGCGCTTCTATTCAGTCAGGAAAAAGTAGGGGGACGACATTTTTTAGATCTATTCTTGCTGACTTTAAGAGCTGCTTAATGCAAGCCAGTCTAAAATGTTTGGAGCGATCAGGACATTTGTGGACTTGGAACAACAGAGCCATCAATAATAGAATAACATACCAACTGGATCGTGCGCTAGCTAATAGTCGGTGGTTAGATATGTTCCTATTTGCGGCTGCGGAGGGTTTGGGCCATCTACGAGCGATCACTCACCAATTTTGTTCCAGATGCCAGAATCAAATATGCACCGTGCCAGGCCTTTCAGATATAACAATGCATGTCCACTTCTTCCTGGGTATAGGGGTGTTGTCGAGGAGGGGATGCGGTCGGCTGTACCAAAAATTATCAGGTCTAGTTTGTAAATAAATTGAAGTCGGTGAAGTATGCGTTAAAATGCTGGAACAAAGCCTTGCCGCGGCTTGAACTTCACCAGAAGGAAGCGGATCTCAGGGAAGTGCAGGTCCGGCTGTAGTCTTCACCCCCAGGATACAGTTTTGGCAGTGCCAGGAGAGGAGCCTCTTGGAGGAGGTTCGTTTGTTTTTACAGAAGGAGATACAACTGAATCAACGTGCAAAGTGCATGTGGCTGAAGGACGGTGATCGATGTTTAATTTTTTTTTTTATGATTTTATCCGAACCCGTCATCACCGGAATAATGTCAGCAAAATCATAGATGCTCATGGCAAAGAAGTATCTGCGGCCAAAGATATCCAGGAGTCGGCCGTTGAATACTACAAGAAGTTTTATAACTAGGAAGATTATATTCGTGTTTTTCCTAACCTGATATATAAGAAGCTGGTAACCCAACAAGGAAACCAAACGCTTCTGGCTCATGTCACTCTGGTGGAAATAGAAGCCGTGGTGAAGAGGGCAGATCCAAATAGGGCTCAAGGACGGGATGGATTCAACAATAAGTTTTACAACACTCATTAGGATGAACTAAAGCACTCGATTCTTTCTATTATACATGATTTTCTATCTACTATGAGGTAGCTTCAGGAGCTTAATCATACATTTTTCACACTTATTCCGAAGGGGGAAGCGACGTCTTTAACGGACTTCAGGTCAATATCCTGTTGCAACTATCTGTACAAAATTATTACGTCTATCATGTGCTGTCGTATGGAGAAGATTATATAGGAACTTATATCTCCTAAACATGCAGCATTTGTCAAAGGCAGGTTGATTGCAGAAAATAGTTTACTGGTCCACGAAATGGTCAAAAAATTCAATAAAGTGTGTGGCAACAAGGCATGCATGAAGCTCGATCTCAAGAAGGTGTATCACATGGTGAATAGAAAATTTGTGTCAGAATATATTGACAATGAGTTTTGACTCTCAATGGATGGACATGATATATGAATTCATCTCGAATCCGACCTCCTCGATCCTCTATTAAGGGGCAACTGTACGGATTCTTTGCGAGTAATCGGGGACTGCAACAAGATAATCCGCTTCCGTCATACCCTTTTTTACTATGGTGATGGAGTACTTTATATGCTTAATAGAGGTTGCGATTCATCGAAAAAGTATCTCCTTTGTACAAAAATGTTTCTTCAACAATGTCATATCTTATTTATGCGGACCATCTTTTAGTTTTCATGGTCCTGACCAACCAGTGATTAAAAATCCGTAGTTCGGTTAATGAATGATTTCTGCATCATGACGGGACTCCAACTCAACAGAGAGAAGAGCAAAGTATGCTCCCACTGCACAAATCAGGAAGAGCTACAGGAGATTCTACAAATTGAGAAATGCAGTATTCTAGTAAAAATGTTTAGGACTCATGTTATCAGTTAATTATGCGCGCGCCCAAGAATGCCATAGTATGGTAGAATACGTTCAAAGGAGAATATAAGGCTTGCAAGCTCAGACGCTATATTTTGGAGGGAGAATAGAATTAATCGAGTCAGTAGTTTTTGCCATTTCTCTATTCTGGCTTCAAACAATTATGCTCTCGTCGGCGTCTATTTGCAAGGTGCACAAGCTATGTGCTGATTTTGTATGGCGTGAGTGTATACACACAATTGCTTGTGCTGCTTGAGTTATGCCGTAAAAAGCGGAAGGAGGAGTGGGATTAAGATCGTTATTCACGCTTCGAGAGGGAGAGGTTTGAGACTCACTTGGAATTTTATAAAAGGAAACACTATGTTGCCAAGGTGGATGAGGAATAGATACCTAAAAGAGTCGAATTTCTGGGTACACAATTCGAATAATAACTATTCAGTCTTTTAAGATGATACTGAGCCAAAGAAGCAAAATTCAAACGTTGATCTCCCGAGAATTTGGCGGGGGCTTAGCACTCATTTATATCCTTGGCTTAAGCACAGAAGTATGATTGACAGGTTTGGACGGTAGATGTTTGGGCTTGCTGGAAGGAAAGAATCAGGCAGCTGTATGCTTCAAAACGGAGTTTGGCAGCTAACCGGTCATCTGGTTGGGCGGCCTGTGTGCGGCAGAAATCATACAGCCTTATATAGACCCGACTATGGAGGAGGACATTTGGAGTTGGGATGATATTCCATCAAAATCATTTGAGTTCAAAAGAGTTTACGACTTCGTTTGGTAGGTTAGCACCCCCATCCTGCACATAGGGTATATATATAGATCAAAGGCTTGGTCAACAAAATGCAATTGAATATGTACAAAGCTCTAAGAGGCGGATTATTAACTCAAGATAGGCTTATCATATTTGGTGTTCAGTTACAGGAACAAGGGTGTAGGTTTTGCAATAGGGTTGTGGAAACGTATTATCACTCATTCTTCAATTGTAAATTTACATGGGAGATATGACATAGCCAATGTCCCAAGTTGAATTACACTAATTCTAGATCCAGAAGTATGCTTGACCAGATTGAGAGTATCTCATCTCTTCGGAACAGAGGGTCCAGGTGGTTTAGGTTGGCGCGGATTAGGCTGTCAGCTAGCATCTGACATATATGGAGAGAGCGGAACAGACATATATGAAGGGCTGAACACTACTCCAGTGGGAATCTTGCATAACATAGAGTAGGATGTAAGTCACATGATGTAAAGGAGATGATGCTGATGTCACACTTCAAAGTGAATTAAGATCAACTTTTTCATATATATATATATATATATATATATATATATATATAAAGGAGGGTTAAAAAAATATAGAGGAGGGTTCGTTATCCCTGCTCTTAAGCTTCCTCGCATGTTCCCCGAAATAGCAGTCCTGGATGGTATTTTTGACCGTTCAAATTAGATCCTTAAACTACCCAATTTTTGCGAGATTTTGATCTAATCTCAACGGTCAAAAAAGACAATCCAACGTCTGCTATTTCAGAGAACATTCTTGGATGCTTAACTGCGGGGATCTCGATCCCTCCTCATTTATATGTGTATGTGTGTGTGTGTGTGTGTGGATATGTAGAGTTTTCATAACATCTTTACGTTTCTTTGCACGAGCTATTTAAATGTTACAGTGGAGTCTTTCCTAGGGACCCTCTTCTATCTGCTTTCACTTCTTTTTTTAACTAATCTTGCATCCATCTCCAATCTACTTTTACTCATATTGCAGCTATGAAAAGCTTAGAAGATAAAAGCTCTCATAAAAGCTCTCTTACTTCTATTACTGCATTTGCTATTCTTATGTTTTATATGCACTAAAATTTTAACTAATAAATCATTTTTGCGGACTTCTCACCCATCCATCACTTTGTACCATCGTTGTTCATTTTGCCAGCACTTAGTTTGATGCATGAGAGAATACTCCCCAGGACTTCATTATTTATTGTCCGTCTTTTGAAGTGTGCAATCATTGTAAATAATGTTGAATTCCACTGGGACGATTGTCTCTATATATGCTTTTGTGGGGGAAACCTTGCTGGTTTACCTAAGGGGCAATAATTGATTGTGAATAGGTTCTGTTCTATTCTCCACTTTTATGTTTTTATCCACTGTTGCCAGATTCTTGCAGGAGAAATATGAAGAGGCCATGATTCTATATTCACAAATGGAGAAAAGGGCTGTAATGGCAGAGACAATGTTGGAGGCTACAATACAGTATCAGTCTAGTCAACTTAAAGCCCAACAACCTTCACCTTTATCTCCAAGGTATCTAATTGTTGATTGTTTAGTATCGTCCATGGGAGCTCATTGTTAGATTGCTTTCGAAGGCCAACAGTGTCCAAAACATTGTTTTCAGAATCTTTTCTTGTTATTACATTAATATTTTATGATAATACATGTCTGAAATATAACAAATAATGAATGATTTTATATTTGAATTATACCCACATTACAGCAGCCAACAGGCGCACCAGCTGTTTTCCCCCTTATACTGCATTCTCACACCGCAGGCAGAAATAATCTTTGCATGAATGTCTTGACCCATCTTAAATCTGTTAACTTTGTCACTGTATATGATTCTTTGTAGAACTCCGCATACGGATGCCCGGGCCAGTCCGGAGTTGTCACCCATGAGAAAAGTAAGCTTGCTTTCTAGGCCATTTGGACTTGTTGGCTGGCGTGACAAGAATAAGGTGTTTTTTTTAATTTCCTTTTATTCTTAATTTTGAGACATGAAAAGATGTTCATTTTATTATTAAGATTCCTAGTAAAAATATCTGATGTGTTGTTAAGATATTGTTTTTTAAGCACAACTTAGTTTGTTTTACCAGTGACATAAATATGCAACACTATGATTCACTTGGCATGATATCTACGTTTTCAAATGCAATCTTATATAGGATTGTATGCACAAAATACTTAGATATTGATTCAAGTAACCTTTTAAACCAGGTTGCATGTGCAAAAAAGATAGGAAGGGACTAGGGAGTGTATAATGTATGCCAACAGAATACATTTAGAGAGATCTATATGGAAAAAAAAAAATCTCTATGCCATGGTTGGTGGGTCATAAATAATTGAACTAGGCATTTATGTTATGCTGAAAGGCACTTTGCGAAGGTGTATGTTAAAATTTCAGTTCTTTGGAAAGGTGTATATATTATTTCTTAGGAAGCATGGAAATCAATGCCGTGTATTGTCGTGTCTGACGTGTATTGAACATGACAAGGACACTCTAAAATAAACTAGGACACGTCCCAGGTCATGGTAAGGGTTTGGTTCGGGGAAGGTCTACAGTCTTTATTTTCTTATTTTCGGTAGAGAGGGGCTAGGGTGAGTTGATTCACATACACGTTAGAATACTAATTGGGTCAATACTAGTTACTCGTTCCAATTTGTCTCAATAATTGTATCATATACAGAAATAAAATGTTATAGAACATAAAAATATTCAGAACTTATTACTTATGTTAATAAGATGTAAAACTTGACTTACTCATTCATCAACTGAAATGCGACATCCAAAATAAAATGGTACCATGGTGCCAAATCAAAACATGTAAATAAACCACAAAATAGGAGGCTTTTAAAGAAAAATGGTAAATGACTTGGAACCTTCACATAAAATAACAAAAGCATCATAAAATGTCATAAGCTCATTCTCTTCTTTGCATAAACAACTTGCAAAATGAAGTGGTGGCTCATGAGCAATAAAAACAACAAAGTACACAATACAAAGTCAAAGTTCATAAGAAATGTGTATCTATGGAACCATAATTGACAAGAAATATCAAGTTTTTGTTTCAACTTTCTTTGCATTGAAAGAATATTTTTCAAAAGCAAATTTATAGTGAGATTTTTACGATTGATTCGGATCGCCAAATTTAGCGATCCAAATTGATTAGGATAACGACCTGGATCGGAAATACCAGAAATACCGGAAAGCTTGTACTAAACGTGGTTCGATAGGGGTTTAGCTGAACCTGATAACATGGGTCATGCCCAGTGTCACTATGCCTTTATAGTCCCGTTTAGCATTGGCATGCATGCAACATAGGTACTTATAGAATCTATAATGATCAAAAGCTCACTGGGCAAATGTCTTTCTTCCCGAATGTCTTTTAGGGAGGGATTCCAAGAATGTCATTTAAGAAAAGAGAACATGTAAAGGTTACTGGCTTCAAATGACATCCTTTATTCCTAGCCACAACACCATGTTGATTGCAATCTAACGTTCTAGAATTACTTTGGATGCCAAATTAGGGAAAAACTGGACTCAATTATATCACTTCACTGTGACCCACCCTATACTGTAGGTAATAGATGTCATAAATAACTTGGAACTTGATTATTTGAATTAGAGAGCAAATATGATGTGATATAGATTAATCAAAATCAGAATAATCAGTAACAATGTCATAAATAAATAAGCGATATGATAATTATTTTGAAAAGAACATGTACCAAATTCAGTATTTTAAATGCCCGTGAGGCTCACCCTTGTTCCCCATTTTCCATGAAGTGAGGCTAATTCACTTAGGCCGGTGCCTCTTGCCCCTCGTGCCTAGTTTTGACGTGCGCGGATGCAACTTTTGATGCACATGCAACTTTTGATGCACATATGAACCACACGACGCTCATTAACCTAATTTTCTTTTCTTTTCTTATTATTTTGTTCTTTATTTTCTAGTAATATATATGTTTTAGTATTTTAGTGTTTAACTAATAATATAAGTAAGATTTCTATTTAATTAATAGATTGCCACCACGACTTTTAAGGTTAAAAGTCAATCAAGAAAAGATTATGGTTGAAAATATTGTCACCAACCGAATCCTAAGAGTATAAACAATCAAATGTATAAAGTCATTCAACTAATCTTTCTAGTGAATCAACTAATCTTTTATTTATAATGAATAGTTTTTGTATTGGAGGTTGATGACAATGAAGGATACAAATACGTTGATAGTGTTGGTGATGGAGATGATAATATGGACGATTGTCCATTTGTTAATATTATTTTGTTGTAGTTTGTTTTAATGATGATTAATTGTTATTTGTTATCTTTATGATTTTATTCATTCACACTTTTTATTACTATTTTAATGGTGTTGTGAATTGATTAAACACAATATGTGTTTGTTTATGTATAGTTATACTATTTAAAAAAAAAAAAAACTTGTGTGCCCACTTTGTTGAAGCCCACGTCTCACCGCGTGCCTCGCGCTTAGGCTCCACAGGACCCTAGCACCTTGACTGCCTTGCACCTTTTAAAACTCTACCAAATAAGGGATTCTTTGTTAGAAGTTATCTAATCTAGGGACTTAAACATGGAAAGAAGATTGAATTCGAGAAAAGTTCTAAGCAAAGCTTAAACTTGCCGACATTAAAAGGATACCACTAGTGTTCTCGAGTCCTATATTCCTCCACATAATAAGAACTAGAAAAAGGGAGATGAAAGGGAATAGAGTACGGAAGAAACTTCAAGTGGAAATGAGGGAACTGCCTATAGGAAAACAGAAATAGAGTACTATCTTAGCAAGAGCAGAGACAAGTGTTTTCTTGATTATGCATTATGTCCGATGGTTTAGAAGAGTGTCTCCATCTCATTATTCTCATACATTATTGCCTTTTGCTGGTTGGCTCTACAAATGAACCCTAAAACCAATAGGAATCTGCTATCTCGCCTGCAACTGCAGACTAGAAATTCCAAGAGACCGAAACCACCTCTCGTATTTATCATACCAAAGATTTGAACCAAAATTATTTTTCATGATTGCTACATTGCTCTTGCTACAATGACCTCCATGCAATGCCCAATCTTGTATTGAGTACAAAATCAACATTTTATACTTTGAACCAAAAGAGGGAGGAAACAATCCAAAGCAAACTCAAATTGGACTATAACAAATGAACAGGTCCATTCATCAGTATCGATGAGTACAAATGCAGACATACTGATCTCCAGGGCTGTCCCTAGATTCTATTATGTGTGCCCATAAGAAGAGTACATACTTAGTTTTCTAAATGATACTTTTCTTTGGAATTTGCGGGCACTCTAGTTTAGCCCCAAATTGGCTAGGATAGCTAGCACACAATAATCTCATAGTTGGTCTTGAGCCTAACTAATGTATTCTAAACTACAACTCCACGACCAAAGCCTTTATCCCAAAATTTTAGGGGCGACTATTCTCCTCTTCTTCGATTTGGCTCTGTTAAGAACCACTTCTCATGTAACACTAACAAGATAATGCCAAAGTTGTAGTCTCTAACAGTGCTATCAACAATTTTTTTAGAAGCCCGTTAGGGACGTGCCTGATATGATGCCTCACGCCTACTTTTGAGGCACACGTTAAGTGCACAAGGTTCATTGATCTAGCATTTTTTTTCTTTTGTTTTTTATTGTATATATGTTTTAATATTTTGGTGTTTCTGTAATAATTCAAGTACTCTTTCTATTGTAATTAATATGTTTTCTACTAACTTTTGATGTTATGGGGTCAATCAAGAAATATTATACTTGAAAAAATTGTTACCAACTAGATGGTAACGATAGAAACATTATAATAAGATGTATCAAGTCAATCAACAAAATTTTCTATTGTAATTAATATGTTTTGTATTGGATGATAATGAGGGGTTCAAATCACTTCGGGTAGTGTTGTTGATGACGATGATGATATGGTTGATGATGATTTTTGTTAGGATGTGTATTGGGCCAGGTCTGGCCCGATTTTGATCGGCTTTGACCGAGCCTAGGCTTGACCGGGCTAGCCCGCGGAGGAGTCAGGGCCAGGCCGGACCAGGCCGAGAGAGAGAACCCAAACCCAGCTCGTGCTCGCAACCCAAATTTTTTTGGTCGGGCTTAACCGGGCTGGGTCCGGGCTAGGGTTGTTTCGGTTGTATTTAAAAAAAACAAAATATAAATTATGGGCTTTGGGCTTAGGGGGGGTCTATGGGCTTGGGCTTTGAGTCTTTCTTTATATAAAAATGTAGTAAGAATTTATTTATTTATTTATTTAATTGATAAATTTTTAGTATATATTAATCTCGTTACATAAGTGCTTGTTGATACTAGTTAGGTTTGAGTTTCTGCTTCCAACCTCTCTTCAAGTTTTCTTTGTGGTAAATTTGGATGAATTAAACTCTATTTATAGAAATTTCCTGGTGTTAAATGAACTCCAACACCGTTAGAATATAGATGTAGGGATATTTTGGTCATTTCAGCAAAATGATCAAAATATCCTTTATTAACGTTCAAAAACATGTAGAAATTGGGAGCATTTTGGTTAAAACTATTCCCTAAATAATAATATTGATGTTGGGATATTTTTTTAAACCAAAATACCCTTCTCAACGTTTATCTAAGGGTTGATAGGGGGTATTTTGGTAAAAACACCCCAAGAACAATTAAAATACCAACTGGTGGGCCGGAAGGGGGGACCCGGTAGAGCCGGGCCTGGGATCGGGCCTGTCCAGGTCGACCTGTTTTGGGGGCATGAACCGGTTCAGACTGGGTTTTAGATCGGGCCGGGCTTTCGGGCATGCGCAGTGAACGCTGCCATAACCCGGGCTTCTAGTGGGCTTGGCCGGGTTAGCCTGTTGACCAGGCACATGCTGACCCAACCCAGGTTTGGCTGGACCTGGGTTCGGGCCGTCCGACACGATAAATACCTTGATGGTTTTTAGGGTTTTGTCAATTTACTATTATTGTCAACTAGTGAGTTTCTTTTGAGTTTTGACGATGGTTAATTGTAGTTATCTTTGTGATTTTATTTACTTCAATATTGTTGTTCTAATGGTGTTATGAATATATTTGATATAATATAATTTTGCGTATTTGAAACTATGTATTGAAAATAATTATAAAAAAATTGTGTGTCGCTTTGTTGAAGCCCACATCTAGGCGTGTACCTGACGCCTAGGTTCATAGGACCCTAACGTCTCGAATGCATGGCTCCATCGGACCCTAACGTCTCGAATGCACCTCACGCTTTTTCAAATACTAGGCATTAGAGACCATGAGCCTTACCTCTCTACCCTTTATCATCGTGGCTATATATATATATATATATATATATATATATATATATATACTTTCTTATCCAATCCAGTCAATCTACTCGCCAGGATGGATCCCTTATATATATATATATATATATATATATATATATATATTCTCCTCCTTATTCCCATCTTCCTTACAAAAACCTAGACTTTATCTCCTTCCTCTTATAAAACCCGTACCCTACCCTAGCCATCAAGCCCCACAGAGCTTCTTCTGTTCTCTCCTATGTTGAACCGACACGAGTCGAATCTGAGATGGCGACCCGACGACCTTGAAATTAGTATACAACATGCCTACCGACACGATATATATATATATATATATATATATATATATATATATATATATATATAGGGTAGAGAAGGGTAGGTCTGACAGTAGGGCTGACAGTGCGGCAATTAGCTTGCAGGACACTGCGATGCAGGAGGTGGAAGCCGGCAAGTACAGGAGGGCCAAGAACCCCCACAGAGCTATCCACAGCAGCTCATTAACTTGAGGTCTGCCTCTTCCAAATCTAGATCTTAGGCTTTGGTGTCAGGTTTTATTTGGCTTGTTTTTATTACTAGTGTTCCATGACTGTCAATCTGGTCAGATGTTTCCTGTATGCTGTTCGTTTAACGCTTTCAATAAAATTTAGTCGTTCCTCAATATATATATATATATATATATATAGAGAGAGAGAGAGAGAGAGAGAGAGAGAGAGAGAGAGCATGTTACTTGAGAAGATGAGAAAAATATATGCTGTACCGATGGACTATAATGACTCTAAGGGTTAAGATTTTTATATTTTTTCCGTAAATATTTCATGAGATTCTTGTTGCAAGTAAGTACCCTGTCTCTAACTTGAACAAGTTACTGCTTCATATTTTTTTTTATCACTGAGTTTCTGGTAGCTCCTTCTCCGCCATCCCACTCAGCCGTTGATGGATACATTATCTCTCGGAACTATTGCCTCCGAAAACCTGTTGCCATTTGGGTTTTTAGTTGCTTCCAGCTTCCTAGTCTCAAGCTAGCCCAAGGAGTTTGATTCCGATGAGGCTACCGGCCCTGTCAATTTTCTCTGGAGGAGGGTACTGGGCTATTTTCACTACTCTATTGTTTCTCACTGCGAGTTCTAAGTTTGAAATGCAAGACTAGTCACAAAACTTTGTTGTTTCTCACTGCGAGTCTGAAGTCTGAAATGTGATCTACACATTTTTGTTGAGCAGGTTAATGGACTTGATGTTCAGGTGAGGATTCTGGATGAACTGTACTCGTCATGGATGTGGGCGAGTCCATGAGCAGCCCCAGCACCAGGCTCACCCTTGTAGTCCACTTGAGAGGGTACTGGGCTGGATCTGTTTTCTCATTGTTCACTACTGTATTGTTTCTCACCGCGAGTCCGAAGTTTGGAATGCAAGACCTCACAAAACTTATTGTTTCTCACCGCGAGTCTGAAGTCTGAAATGTGATCTATGCATTTTCGTTGAGGAGCAGGTTAGCGGACTTAATGTTCCGGTGGGGGATTCTGGATGAAATGTAGTTGTCATGGAAGTGGGCGAGTCCACGAGCAGCTCCAGCACCAGGCTCACCCTTGTAGTTCACTCTAGCAGGATTCTGCCTAGCCTGCATTTCCTTTGATTCTAAATGAGTGGATCAGAAAAAGATGTCTATAATTAATATTGGCATCTGGTCGGTGCTACTCACTATGGAGGAGAGAGTACAAGGTACAAGCTGCAATTTGGAGGTAATAGTAAGTATATTCTCTTGCTTGGTAAAGTAGTAGCCTTCAGCTGGACCAGGTTGGGATGCATGAGCCTTCCGGAGAGGTCCATGTACTTTTGTGGAAGTCTTTGGGAGGCATCAGGGCTTAGCATCCTTGAACCTCTTCCCTGCCACTGTAGGCTCGTCCTCGAGCACGAGCACGAGCACGAGCACGACCCTATACACACTACTGTTCTCAGGCTTCCCTTGCCTAGCATCTCCTCCAAAATTGCTTCCTCCTTGCAGTCCCTCTCCTCCGGTTACCGCTGCCACTGTCCGTGCTGCAATTGTCGTAGTAACGATCGGGCTTTTCTTCGAAGAGCATGGCTTGTTCTGTTCTTCCTTCATGGCATCCCCCTCGTCACTCGTAATTCCTGTCCTTCATTTCTTTTTCTTCTTCTTCTTCTTCTTCTTCTTCTTCTTAGCTTGAAGCGAGAAGGAAATGAAATTGTTCCTCCTGTATACTACTCGTCTATCACCATCTTCTTGTTCAAGTATCTGTACTCTATCGATAACCAATGTTCTAAATGGCAGTAGACGGGTGCGTGGTGGAGAGGTTCGGCTATTGCCTAGGCATCTAATACATCTTGCCTATGTGTGTATGCCATCCTACTTATGTATGCAAATACTAAATAAAATTCTCAATGAAGCTGAAGTTACTTCTTTGTAATTTCGAGAATTTCAAGTTTATTGAGACTGTCAATGTCTTTGCGCAAAATATGAAATTGGATTCCCCCAACTAACATTAGTTATAAATTAGAATAAAGAGCATCCATAGTCCGTCCAGAAACTATGACGTTCCCTCTTCTTTCATTTATATATATAAAATTTGCCGTTTTTTTCCTGAGATGGATACCCGCCTACGCCATCTTACCTATGTCTACGTAGTCAAATCGTTGTTAACCGCCTACGGCAAAGCGGTGCGGAGAACGACCGCCTTGCGCCTAGGCACCGCCTAGACGACCGTCTCGACCACCATTTAGAACACTGTCGATATCTTGCTTCCTTTGAGAACGGTAGCTGTAGGCCAGTAACAAGGGAGGTAAGTAACAAGGGAGACATGCAGCAGTAGGAAGACTATTCTGACGATAACCATGTTCCTTTCTCTTCTTCTGCCAGGCTTGTCTCCTCTTCCTAATTCTTTGGTGGAAGTAATGATACTCGTACTATATTCTGCTGCAATTGGGGACATTAAGTTATTGGGATTAGAAGGCACCACTAAGTTGTTGGGATTAGACGACACCACGGAGGAGGAACTTAGGAGGATTACGGGATGACAGAGGAGGGGCACATAATAAGGGATGCGTTGACTCACAACGCAACCTATTCCCGGTCAAGGCATTAGTGCCAAACCTGTTACGCATGCCATTTGGAACCATCTCGTAGAGATGGCTGTTGGAAGCATTGAATTGCACGAGATAGGGTAGTGTCACGGAGGACATCCAAAGAGGAGGTTCGTAGGCTTGGTTGGATGGCAAAGAGGGAGGGACGAGAAACTGTTGTGAAATATTGACAAGTACACGAGACTTATTTGGAAAGAGATCTCATGAAAATTTTCCTAACAAAAAGAAATCTTTGTCGTTAAATTAAATTATAGTCATCATAATCCAATGATGCATACATGTTTCTCATCTTCTTCCGTAATATTTATTGTTCTTATAATCGGCCTTGGCGGCCACCTAGGCGCTCCCCAACGTCCGACTATGCATGTTTTTGGGTTTTATGCATAGTTTAAAGTATCGGCCGATACCGATACGATACGGCCGATACCGATACAGTTTGGCATGTCCCGATCCGATACCGACCAATATCCGATACTGACCGATACCGACATTAGAGGTCTCTTTTCCGGTCAATTCGGCAAAAAATATTGAATTAAAAAACCAATTAGCAAGGGTGTAAAAGCATAGTAAGGTTGTAAAAACATATAAAAGAGAAAAATTTATCTATCGCATATAAATCAATCGACAAGGATGACTACTATTTCATTCAATATCAAAAATACTAAGAAACAATACTGGAAATACTTTAAATTATGCATAAATGTATAAAACATATTCTCTAAAATGTTAATAATTTACTAATAGTTGTTTGCTTTCCGATACCAAAAAATCCGATACTCCGATCCGAAACCGCCGATACTACCGATACCGCCGATCCCGATACTCATAGGAATGGTCCGATACCGATTCCGATACCGGTACTTTGAACCTTGTTTTATGGATAACTATCACAATTTTCAGAGGAATTTTTTTTAACCGCCTAGAAATAGGCGACCATCTAGGCGGACACGGTGTTAGGGGCTCGGTATCCGCCCGCCTAGCGCCCAGCGCCTAGCGACTTTTACAACCTTGGTAACATTTGTTTGTCACCTAATCGCTACTATACATATATGTAAGGGTTATTTAATAATATGGTCTCATATATATATATATATATATATATATATATATATATATGGAAATTAGGACTTTGGTCTCCAAAGTGTCCGACATTAGACTTTGGGTCTCAAAATCACTGTTCACTAGCCTATGTTCAGGGTGTATATTGGGTCGGTCCGTGCCGGCCCGCGACCGGAGTCAACCGGGTTTGATCGGGTCCAGTCCGGGCTGGGCTAAACCCGAGTGGAGAGGCGGCCCGGTCCGGCCCGGTCATAAACAACTCCGGCCCAGTCGGGGCCTATGACCCGGTCAGGGGTTTACCGGGCCGAATCGGTCTGGGTCCGGGCCGACCCGGTTTTTAATTTTTTTTTTTAGTTTATTTATATATATTTTATATATAATCTATATGATATAACTTATAACTTATATGGTAATAAATTCAAGTTAAAATTTATAGGTTTTTTGTTACTAAGTTATTTTCGTATAATTTAAAATTTATAAGTTATTTGTTAGAAAGTTTTTTATATAACTTAAAGTATAAATTTATTTGAAATTTATAAGTTATGTTAAGTATAATTTGAAATTTATAAGTTATATGTTAAGTATAATTTGAAATTTACAAATTTATTTGTTAGGAAATTTATTTAATTTATTTATATCAATATTTATATAACTTTAAGTATAAATTAAAATCTAAATATATATAACTTAAAGTATAATTATAATTTGAAATTTATAAGTTATATGTTAAGTATAATTTGAAATTTACAAATTTATTTGTTAGGAAATTTATTTAATTTATTTATATCAATATTTAAATAACTTTAAGTATAAATTAAAATCTAAATATATATAACTTAAAGTAAAATTATAATTTAAAATTTATAAGTTATATGTTAAGTATAATTTGAAATTTATAAGTTATATGTTAAGTATAATTTGAAATTTACAAATTTATTTGTTAGGAAATTTATTTAATTTATTTATATCAATATTTATATAACTTTAAGTATAAATTAAAATCTAAATATATATAACTTAAAGTATAATTATAATTTGAAATTTATAAGTTATATGTTAAGTATAATTTGAAATTTATAAGTTATATGTTAAGTATAATTTGAAATTTACAAATTTATTTGTTAGAAAATTTATTTAATTTCTTTATATCAATATTACTTTAGGTATAAATTAAAATCTAAATATATATAACTTAAAGTATAAATTTATTTGAAATTTATAAGTTATGTTAAGTATAATTTGAAATTTATAAGTTATTTAATTTTTTTTTGTAATAACTTATAAAAAAATGTATAAATTTATTTTTTGAATTTAAATATAAATCTATAAGTATATAAAGAAGTGATTTATATAGACATAAAGAAGTCAAAAGTAAACAACTAACAACATTAACAAAAAGCTAAATTTCTTTTATTAATGACAATTAAATTATAAATGTATTATAACGTTAAGTAACCAAAAAAATAGAAACTTGTAAATGATATTTTATTTGCATAAAGCTTGTAAAAAAAATGTACAAGTCTTTTAAAATAATTTCGTCGTCCGTCTTTCGTTGAAGTTTATTGCTCAGCTCCTCCTTCAGTAGCGTCATCTATAGTAAGAGATTCAAAGTCCAGCCCTGCGATATCGACACTTTCATCTCTTGAGTCTTGAGTTCTTTTTCAGCACGGGTCCAATCTTGAACGCAAATACAAGCTTCCAAAATATCTGGCAGCAACCGACTCATCTTCTTGCTTAGCATCCTTGAGCCTGCACTAAAACAAGATTCCGATGCTACCGTGAACACCGGGACCATTAGAATATTGCGTGCTATAGAAGAAAGTACATGATACGTTTTTTCGTGTCTCTTCCATCATTTTAAAATTGAATAATGAGATGAAGAGTCATCTTCATCTGCTTCATAAGAATTTAGATATAAGGGCAATGCTTGCGTAGGTTAGGAAGATTGTTTTTGTTTCTTCCTTTGCAGTACACCTTTAGCATATGATAATTTAGATGAAAAACTAGAGCTACTACCTTAAACGGTTGTACCGGGTCGTATGGATACAACTTTTTCTTCATATGAAGCAATTAAACTATCTAAAACATCCTTAACTTCTACTTTCAAATTACCTACGTCAACTCTCATATTATCTTCAAAATCGTCTAATAAAATATATATACCATCTTATTTAATCTTAGAATAAAAAATCGAAGCCAAACAATATAGAAGAGGTATATCACCCCAATATTTTTTAAATTTGGCTTCCATTTTGGCAACAACATAATCAAAACCAAGAACATTTCTATATTTACAAAATAAATTAGACATGTTAAGAATTTCTATTAAAGCTAAAGGAGAAGTTGGATAATAAACTCCAGATAAAGTACATGTAGCATTGTAAAATAGTTCTAAAAATTTAAAAATAGAAGTAGCAATTAACCAATCATTCTCAGTTACTTGATAATCAAAATTAGGATTAACATTACAATAATGAGTAATCACATCTTTAAACTTAATGCAAGATTATAACATTAAATAAGTAGAATTCCATCTATGTGGTGCATCCTTAACAAATCGTCTAAAAGTAACACCATATTGTGTACATAAAATTTTAAAAGCTTGTTGTCTACTTGCAGAAGAGTTTAAACTATGTAAACATGATCTAAGATTTTCTAAATTTAGTTGAAAGAATTCAAGACATTCTTGTACAATCAAATTAATAATATGACAATCACATCTAACATGAAAAAGTCTACCTTCTAACATAGGCAGAAATTGTTTTCAAAACATTAATAGAAAACTGTTATTACTAGCATTATAAAAAGAAATCGAAAATATTTTATTGTGAATATCATATTCGTACAAAAATTGCATTATAGCCCCACCGATTACAGCGCCGGTATGTGAAAATTCTAAAGGTCTTAGACAAATGATATATTTTTGCAACATCCATCTTGCATCTATATAATGTGCCGTGATATAAATATAAGCATAATTTTGCTTAGTAGTCCATATATCAGAAGTTAAAGCTAATTTACTAACATGCATAAAATTTTCTTTCAAAGCAGCCTTATCATTTTGAAAAAATTTCAGAGCCTCTGCTCTAGTAGTATATCTAGAAACTTTACTAAAACAAGGATTAAGAGTATTACTTGCATATTTATAATAGTAATTACTTTCACCAAATGTAAATGGTTGTTCCTCACAAATCATAAATCTTGCTAACTCAGTCTTGTTACGAGCATCCGAATAAGTAAATGTACCTAAAAAAGATCTTTGACCACCAGTAATTAGCTGTGTTTGTGTAGCCTGCAGTGTGTCTTTACCATAGAAACTTTCGTAGTCTTTTAAAGTGCCCGTGCCATCATTTTTTTCCACTTGTAAACCCGCTTACATGTCTTACATTCCGCAGACTTAGGTATTGGTTTTTGATCTTTTGGATTTAAAACCGGATTGCCCTCACTATCAGTGACAAATATTTTTGTAAAATAATTCCATAAAATAGATTTTTTCCTATTGCCAACATTTGTAGCCGTGGTCATACTCCTAACTTCAAGAGGTGACATTTGTGTCGGTGGCACAGATTCAGGAATTGGATTATTTCAAATATATTATTATAATAATCATAGTTTTCAAAATGTTGGTTTGAACCTTGTCCATCCATATTAAAATTTTTTTAAAAAAAATAGAGCAAAATTAATTAATTCTCTACCAGAAAAGAGGAAAGAAAAATCTCAAATCAGAAAAAAAACTATTCTATAATATTAAAGTTACTTGTAACGTCTGCTAGAAGCCTAAAAAAAGGAAAAAAAATGTGCTGAGAGGGAAGAAGTTGGACTCCAGTAATTCCTTTGTTTCTAAACTTTGTAATTGCCTTGCTTGTTTCTGAACTTTGTAAGAGAATTTTGTAGAAGGAAAGAAATTTGTGTGTTTATTTTTCATGAATTATGGACTATTTATAGGAATTTTTTGGGTCCAAATGACCCCAAATACCCTAAAAAAAGAGTTGTTATAATGGATATTTTGGTCATTTTACAAAAAATGACCAAAATATTCCTAAAACGGGCAAAAAACAGCCCACTAAAACGGTATCCCCCAACGGATATATTCTAAAAAAAAAAACGGCCGAACCGGGCCGTCCAGGCCTGAACCGGGCCGGTCCGGGCCAACCGAGTCGACCGAATCCGAACCCACCCGAACGGTGCAGAAATCGGGCCAGGCTAGCGGGTCGGCTCCACCGACCCAGCCCGAACCGGTGGGGGCTAGTTGGCCTGGGCAGGCCGGTCCGTTGACCGGGTCGGGCCCGGGCCGGGTTCCGGGCCGCCCGTCCATTTAGACATATTGAGCCTATGTGAACAATGATTTCGAGACCCAAAGTCTAACGTCGGACACTTTGGAGACCAAAAACCTAATTTCAACTATTATGTGACTCTATTACTAAATAACCCTATATATAATAGGGATGTAGCTCAAATGGTAGCATGCTAGCTTTGCATGCGAGAGGCATAGGGTTCGATTACTTGAAAAGTAGAAAAATGACACTTACAGTTTCTGCGGTTGGGTTGTCCACACCATCACATTGCTATCTTTGTCCGAGTTCTCCCTGTCTAGATTACTTCGAGCGAACAGAAAGTAAAAACATAAGATTAGAGGAGGGATGACAATAAGAATATGTTATTTTGGGAAGTAAAACCCAAACCCAATCCATATTCATAACTTAAATTACGGGTTAAGCCTAGTTGCACCCGACCCATAACTTAAGATATATGAGGATTGGGGATTTCCTCTCTCAATTTTTTTGGTGGATACTCAATATTCATCTTCATCCCTCTCCTTTTCGATCACAACAAAAATGAAGTTGGTAAATGACATCAAAGCGACTAACGATGATGATCCCAGGTACGTCTCTTTCGATTTTTTGACGAATTCGTTGCGACACGTGCGTATACGAATTCGGCATGAATCCAACCGTGTCCCTCATGAATTTATGTCGGATGCGAATCCAACATGAATTTGTTGACCATTTTGTCGTGTCCGTGCCTGATAGCTTCTCCCTCTCTTTGCACTTGCTTACAAGAAACGCTCCACAATAAAAAATATTCCACCTATTAGTTGTTATCATCAGAACTATATTTATTTCATTCATCAGAACTATATTTATTTCATCTCAAACATAACACATTTTCCTACTTTTCCTCTTCGAAATTACAAACACAAAGGGCCCAATGGAAAACGAAGCTCCAGTAACTCATCCATTGCTTATTGTCCCACCCGATGCCCATCTAGGCACCCACCTAGTCCCCCCTTGTCCTACTATGCATACTTTGGGATTTATGGGCTCTTTTTGCAATTTTCGTCTAGGTTTTTTTTGGATTTTTTTTGAATCGCCTAGATCTAGGCGCTAGGCGGCGGGATGGGTGCCGTTCTACTAGCGCCTAGTGCTTTTCACAACCTTAGGTACAGGCCATGTTAGTTGCTCGTAATTTTCTTCATTAGTATGGTGTTGATTGTGATGAGACATTCACGAGCAAAGATGACTATTGTTCAGGCTTTTTCTATTTGTTACTTTTGTTCGTGCCTGACCTATATTTTAGATGGATGTGAAAAATGTATTTCTTCATATTGGTTTATTTGAGGACATCTACAAGACTCTTCTTGTTTTACCTCATTCTGCTTGCCAGATGTGCCATCTCTGCCAGGCCTTATACGGCCTGAAGCAGGTACCTAAACATGGTTTTCTATATTTACTAATGCTATATATGCTGTTGGATTTTCTAAGAGTTCTTGTGATCCTGCTCTGTTCACACATCCTTTTGGTACACTACTTATGCTCTATGTTGATGATATAATTATTACTGGTTGTGATTTTGGGCACATTATTATGCAAGGTAAGCATCACTTGCATACTCAGTTTGAGATATAAGGATCTTGGTCCTTTTCACTACTTTCTTGGGTTGGAAGTTGATCATTCTCCTTGTGGGTACCTGCTCTCACAACATAAGTTCATTTTTTAGATACTTGATAGAACATAGTTTACTGATACTCTCACAGTATCTACGTCTCTTGAGTTGAACCTCAAGATGTGTTTTCATGATGGAGATGACCTTTAGGATCCGTCTTGGTAGAAACAATTATTTGGCATGCTGGTTTGTTCACTAAAAGCCGTATTGATGCTGTTCTTGTTGTCAGTCTGTTTATTTCCGCGCCTTGTACTACACACTATGCTACTCTACTACAAATTCTTCGCTATATAGGGGGCACAAGCGCTATATAGTTGTTCTTCTCGGCTACTTCGTTCTTGAATCTTTGTGCTTATTTTGATACTGATTGGACTGGTGATGTTACTTATGGAAGATTCACTGCTAGTTTCTGTGTTTTTTTTGGTAATTCTTTGATTTTTTGAAAATCAAAGAAATAGGATGTGGTTTCCAGATCTAGTGTTGAGCCTGAGTACATGGCTATGGCTACTACTACTAGTGCTGAGATTAGTTGGCTTCATTGGCTCATTATTGATATGGGTCTTTTTTCGGTTCTACTCTGCATTATGACAATATTAGTGCTGATCAGGTTGCTTGCAACCCTTTGTTTCTTGAGAGGACAAAATATATAGAGGTTGATTATCACTTAGACAATAGTATATCCTTGGGACCGTCTCGAAACCCCATGTAATTTCTCAGATGTAGATTAGAGACTTATTCATGAAGGTTGATATTGTTTAGATGTACTCCTTTCTAGACACTCTTGATGGTTGATCCTTTTGAGTTTGAGGGGTTATTAGTTGATTGTAGTTGTTTTTCATTTGTCTTCCCTCCGCCAAACTCATATACGTGAGTTTTTTTTGGGGGGTGGGGGGTGGGGGTTGTGTTGGGCGGGGCGGGGTGTGGGGGTGGGGGTGAGGGGGTGGGGGGGGGTGGGGGGTAACATACATTATGTAGTCCTACATCGGCCAGACGTCGAGATTATCGTCGATCGATGGATGGCCACCGTAGATTCATCCATTCCATTCTATCCATATTTGATTGTAACACCCCATAACCGCAAAGCCCTATTCCATTAGCTGCAATTCTTGTATATTGGCAATAGCAAATAGTGGAAAAAATCTTTAATGGTAGTGTTCCTCTCACTTCTCCCTCACGTCAGTGTAGTAGTCCAGTGTAGTAGTGAAGAGCTTCAATCTTCTGTCCACTATGTGTTATTCCCTTCCTCTTCTCCTATAGCCGTAGTTTGCAGTATCGACCGATACCGATCAGATATGGCCGATACCGATACGGTTTGGCATGTCGCGATCCGATACCAACCGATACTTGATACTAACCGATATCAACCGATACTTGATACTAACCGATATCGATATTAGGATCATTTTTTGGTCAATTCGGCAAAGAAAAATTGAACGAAAAAGACCAATCAACAAGGTTGTAAAAACATGTAAAAGAAGAAAACTTATCTATTGCATGTAAACCAATTGGCAAGGGTGACTATTATTTTATTCAATTTCAAAATTGCTAAGAGACAACACTGAAAATACTGAAAATTATGCCTAAATGTATAAAATATACTTTCAAAATTGTTAATAATTTGTTAATAATTATTTCTTTTCCGATACCAAAAAAATTGATATTCCGATATGAAACCGCAGATACTCCTTTATCTTTTGGTAAAGTTGGAACCAAAGAGACCTATAGCTTTCTTGTACAACGACAACTCATCCATAATTTGATCCCGCATCTCATGAGATGGAATTACTCATTCTATGCATGTATACAATCCAGTGACAACTTCTTTATCACCCTCAATATTATGATTATTACAAAAGAAATGAGGGTTCAAAAAATGACCCGCAACATGCAATGGATGATAAAGCTGTGATTTTCATCTCTTATCAATGATTTCAAATATTGCCTTATACTTCTCGTCATTACTATCAAAAGATTTTTCAATAGTCTCCTTAGCCCTATCCATTACTTCATATATATATATATATATATATATATATATATATATATATATATATCATTGCATGTTTCTTTTCATTGTCAACAAGACGAAGTACATTAACAAGAGGATTCATTATCTACAAAGTAAAAGAGACTGTACTTAAAAAAGAAGACATAAAAACAACTTTTGATGCTTCTTACCTTTTGCTTACTTTGCCCATCTACTTTCCATCCACTTCTCTGACGTGAACATGTTTCTCAAACAACTCTTTTGCTTATAAACACTTTGTCGCAAAGCGTGTGACTCCACATCTCACTAACTCCTTGTTGGTGAACTCTCTTATCATATTCAACACAAATATGTGATTGTAGATAAACCCAACAAGATTGATTGCTCTACCAATGGTCCTCTTGATCTTATCAATCTTTTCAATATCCTCTAACATATGATCTATGAAATGCTCCGCACAAGGTGTCGAGAACAAATGCTTCCTCTTTGCCTCTAAAAGTTTGCCTATTAATATTAAAATCAAACAAAACATAAAACAAAGATAGATAGTAAAAATAAATAAAATTAAATATGCACAACTCATAAAGTCATAAGTAAACTAACTAACCGACCAAGACATAGTTGCTTCCATGATCTGAAATCACTTGGACGACATTCTTTTCACCAATACGTTCCACAAACTTGTAAAGAAGTTCAAACATCTTTTCTCCGGTCTTTACAAACGATAAACCATCAATGGACTCCACAAACATAGTTCCTTTCGTACCATTGACAAAAAAATTGATCAACGTCCTTTGCTTTCTATCCGTCTATGCGTCGGACATAATCTAACAACCATATTTTTCCTAATCTTCCTTATGATTCTTCATCAAATCTTCTGTGCAAGCCAACTCCTCTTTAAGGAGTAGCACGGAGTAGCACCCTCAACTCATAGTAACTTGGAGGCTTTAAATTTGGGACATAATTACTAATTACATTAATCATAGTCTTGAAGCTTTCTAGACGCCCTACATTGAAAGCTATTCCCGCTTGATAAAAGAAATGAGCTATGTATTGAATTGTTCTACCTCTTAGCTCTTTGTTGCAAGTTTCATTCATGCTAATTTGTCTCGCTTTTTCTTCCTTTTCTGCACTTTGGATTCTACTTGTATAAAGATCCATTGGGCCCTTCAAATTAGATGCTTTTGCCTTCATCTTCTTGCTACTATCCGCTTCACCTCCTCGTCCTCTTGTCTATACCACCTACATACAACTCCTGGACTTCAATCTCTTTATCAACATCATAATCACCCAAGTGATAAATTGGCTCAAAAGTTTGAGACCTTTGTGTTTTCTTTTGGGTTATGTGGTTTTTCAACTCTTCCTTAACATCCAGAGAACATTTGCTACATGCTTTGGCATTCTTATACTTCCCAATTTGATGTTGCTTTGCTCGATATATACCACCTTTTGTAATCTTGTTACAAAATAAACAAGTTATTGAATTAGGATCTTTAGGATCCGCCAAAATGTTGTACTTCCAACCTGGATCTTTTCAGTTGGAGTTAGAAGAGTTTGAAGATCCCATTCCTTGATTTTATTGGGTTGCCATTATGTGAAAATGAAAAAAATAGTGATAATTTCGTTTGCAAGAACAATATAAAAAATAGTATACAAAATAAACATTATACAAAATCTGTAAAAAAAGTAAATTAAAAAATAGTATAAAATAATATTATATAAAACAATTTAAGAAAAAAGAAAATAAAAAAACAGTATACAAAATAAAGTATTAAAGTTGCTGCCGTCAGCCAGAGAGAGAGAGAGAGAGAGAGAGAGAGGTTGGCTCACCTGAAGAAGCTGTTGCCGCCACCAGCAAGGTGTGAGCCGCTACTGCCGTCGCCAGGTAATTAGGATTTGTGTTCTTTTTTTTTTTTGTTCTTTCTTTCTTCTGTTATTTTTTCTCCTTTCTTTCTTCTGTTCTTTTTTCTTCTTCCTGTTATGCTTTCTTTCTTTTGTTATTTTTTTGCTCATTCTATTTTTCTGTGGGTTGGTTTGCTTTGTTGGGCCATTTGTTTTTCTTGCAATTTTTTTCTTTGTTGGCCATGTTAAAATTGGCCGTATAAGCTTTTTTTCTAAATATTCTTCAGGTGCGTCTTAACTACTTCCTGTGTCTCAGGAAAAAGTGTGCTTTAGACGCGCCTTACGAAACGCACTTCGCCTTAACTACACCAAGGTGCTGTCCCTACGCCTAGGAGCAAGGCGCGTATGGGGCACGCCTTTGACTACACTGTCGATACCATTGATCCCGATACTCATAGGAATGGTCCGATATTGATTCCGTTATCGATACTGCGAACCTTTCCGTCAAGGCTATCTCCCAAAAACCTCGTGTTCATGATTAACCTAAAATAAGGTTAACCAACCGAATCGATTTGCGGTTTGTTCGGTTTGGTTATGTTTTCTAAATTTTTTTACGGTTCAGTTATGGTTTGCGATTTTAATTGACTCACTTAACCTAATCTTATATAAAAATAAAATAAATAAATAAATATCTCTCCGAATTTAGATTAAGGGGTTATTATGTACAATATGGGTTAATGTGTTAGATAATTCATGAGTCATCAGGTCGGATATATAAATGGGTTAGTAATTAATAATTGAATACTAGTGCTAAAAAAGTACTAGCCGGAACTACAAAGAAGCTCTAACGTCGCTTTTCAGAAATCATAACTACCAACAAATTATTTCTCCCTTCTTCTCTTTATACCCCTCTCATTCACAATACATTTAAGATATTAAGAGTTAAATGAGACTTGGGTGAGAATTACTAGTTTCTCTTCTTCACAAGATATGTTGTTACTTTTTATTCTCCTCTTACTCGATCTATCTGTTCTCTCCATTAAAAGAACTCCAATCTAATCTTGAAATTTTAGAACCCTAATCATAGCACTTCAATGCAAAAAGAAGGTGACCTGTAATACAACTTGGTACACCAGTATACACAATTGGTGGCCAAGTTGAGGTATTTCCTTTGGGTATCGACTTGCATTGTTACTTTTCATGTTGAATTACATTTTTGAATGTTATTAGATTTTTGAAAAATAGATTCATTTGTAACAAACTTCAAATGTTGTATTATATCAGTAATATTGAACTAAAATGGAAATGTTCTCAATCCCCCATAAAATGTTAAAGTAATATACATTGAGCTAAACGACCTATCGGTTTTAATCAAATCAACCGACCCACAAGTTTAATTGGTTCCCCGAACCACTCAGTTATTAAGGATATGCAAGTTGGATTTGGTTATATAATTTCCATAATCGACTAAGTCGGATTGGCGACCAAAATTGTATATCGGTCGTTCGACCGATATTGCCCCTACTGTTTCATTGACACAGATACAACAAACACGTCTCAAATACCACACAAATTCGACACCTTTTTTGTCATGTTCTAGTATATTTGGAGTGTCCTTGTCGTATTGACACATAAATTTTCAGAATATCCGTTCTTCTTAGTCCAACACCGATTTGCTATTCTGTACTGCTTTCGTCGTTGTCGACTCCAGTGTTGTAACATTATTGGCTAATCCAAACATAAATCCGGTTAACCAACGATAACTAACTCCTTTTTGTCTTAAATGACCTAGACCACTGGCATTATTGACCATATCTTCGTAGTCTTGGCCATGTCTCAGACGACCACGACCATCGACATTATTGACGATATCTCCGTAGTTTTGCTCATGTCTAGAACGACCACGACATCGTTTGACCATATTCCGCTGGTACAACTACATATTTTTTCAATTATCTTCCCCACTAACCTTTGTCCTTTTCTTCCCTGCGTCATGGTGCTATCAATTAGTCTGACCACAACATCTCGATGCTTCCCATCACGCATTCATCCCTGTTAACCTTCTTTGGCTTCATCTTTGAACTCTTCCAAACTTTGCCCAAGCTCTACCGACGAACATACCAACTTTGGTCGGTATCCAAGCTCCTTCAGTCACCGTCATAATGTTGTTGCATATTCCTCGTTGGACCATCTCTTATTTGGTATCCATAGATCAAGGTTTTAAACATTCCCCGTCTTGCCGTCTTAGGCATCCATCTAGGCATTTCAGATCATCGATCACCTCGCCACCTTATGTAGTCGCTTCGACCTTAAACTTGAATGTGATCTGTTTCCTACCAATTGTTTTTGAAGCTAGAATCTAACCCAAGCCCATCAATTTAAATCTATAAACATTATTATATTTTAAAATAGTACTATAAAAGAGGGAGGTACAATAATTTTTTCCCTTTCCCCTCTTCATTTCCTTTTCTTTTGTGTTTGCCATAACACATCAAATCTTGTCCCTATCTCTTACTATGATGTCCATTGCCATGTGGGAACATGTTAGTCTCTCTAAGTCTCCCTCAATTTATATCTCGCTGTCTTATTATTTTCTCCTCTCTCTCTCTCTCTCTCTCTCTCTCTATATATATATATATATATATATATATATATATATATATACACTCAAGTTAGTGATACTCCCTTGATGTTGAAGTTTTACACTTAGTGTATTTAGTATACCCAACAATATTTGCATGGTATGCTTACGGTTTTCTAATTATACATCTTTTTTTTACTAATTTGAAGGAGAACCCATAACATGTTAGGACATAAACCAAAGCTTTTCTTGACTTAACTACACAATATGTAACCCAAATTTTAGCATTGAGGTCTCTGCCGACGCCTTTTGGTCCTTGTTGTCTAGTGTTGCCTTAACAAGCTTGGTGTGTCCTAATTGAAACTTATTTTTCTCTTACTCATAGGATGAGAGCTGCCGACTACTTGGGACATTAGAAGAAGTTTTAGTAACTATGTGTTCGTGTTAATCTTCCTACTACACAACCCAAATTTTTTAGTTTTGAGGCCTCGCCGAGTAGCCTTTCAGGACTTTGTTGTCCTGCGCCATCTTAAAATGCTTGCCACTAATCGATCATCTGCTAGCTGCCTGAGTTGACCTATGTCAGATGCAAGCTTTCCACAAACTTTATCCTTCATGCATTATTCCTTAACCATCACCGTCGCCAAAAGTCCACTAGACCATGTTCCTTTTAGACATGCTAGTCACCTCAGTCATCGAAGCCACCACATGTTGGACTGAAACCCTACCGAGACATCACAGCATGTTCCAAGATCCTTTGTTTTTGGTTCACATTTCTAGATTGCACCCATGGTTGCTTGTGTCCCTGTGGCCCACCATTCCAACCAGCTTCCAGGACCCATCTCCTGTTGAGCCTGCCTCCTTGTCCACCCGCTGAGCCTGCTTCCTTGTCTTCCCAATCCGACGACAGGTACCTCATCCTCGATATCTCAAGCCTACGCTCTGTGGCACACCCTCAGGCCATCCTGGAAGGTTTGTGCAAAGCTTTCGTTCCTGTAGGACCCTCCGTGGGATTGTTTCTTTAAATTCTACAATCTAGCATCCTCAGCCATCCAATAGGTTGTTTATGCAAAACCACGTTCCATGGTACGTTCAGTCCTTAGAAGCCAGAAACTTCTAGGAGGTAGGAGGTCAACGAATCTTAGTAAGAAGCTCGATTTGACGTTTCTTACTTGGGAGCTCGTTTCTCCGATGACGGAAGTTCGTTTCTCTGGCGACGGGAGCACGTTTCTCCGACGACATGAGCGTTTTTCATAATATGACCATAATTTTAAAATAGGACAAATTTTGGGAAAAAAGTAAGAAATTTTTTAATACATATTTATCGAAGTACTAAGAAACTAAAGATTACTTACCTTGACATCATAAAAAATCAACATGCAAATGATCTCTCTGTAACTTTGAACTAGACTTTATAAATTCTAATAAATATTAAAATATTTATAAGTTTTGATAACAATAATTAATAAATATAAAAAAATATTAGCGCACGTTCCCAACTTTAGACTTCTAATTAGTCGCGTTCACCCGCTCCTGCTTCCGCCCCAGCTTCTGTCCCCGCTCCCGCTTCTGGCTTCTAAGGTTCAGTCCACCCAGGGGTTTGTTTGTTTCTCCAACCTGCTCTTGTTTTTCATTCGAGCGTCCTTGTGCGCTAGCCGAAACTTGTTCTCGGGCCAACCCAAGATACATTTTGTTGTTCGTTTACTAATTTGTTTCTCATAAGGTAACAAGTTGGACATGCTCAAATGTTCCAGTTTGAGAGGGGGACGTTTAGAGTGTTTTGAGTTTGTGGATATGCTAGTTTAGTCCCACATTGACTATGATAACTAACTATGTAACGCTCTGTCACACCCTGCTCCAAGCATGTGACATAACTATGCTCTATGATGAAGCTCGACCCACTGTAAGGAGGTCGAAGTTGTTCAGGATTGGGTGTTATCATTCAAGCAATTAATTGGCCTATCAATTTCTATATTTTAGTGTAATAAACAAAGATAGCATGGTAAAAGATGAACATGATATAGAAAGTAGTCTAAGAGCCAAAGGCTCAATATCCCATACAAATTCTAAGAAATAGTCCAAGACAAAATGATAATGGGCTACACGAGTATCATACTAGTACAAAATTTTGCCTCGAAGGGTCCGAGTACAAAATACGGGCCATAGAACAATTCAAATAAGAGTAAGTGGCTAAAACACATGCCACCATGAAATTACTTGCATAAGATACTGATAAAGGATATATAAACCACACATCAGCTCTGGTCGTGCCCCTCGGTCTCACCATCCTGCTGGTAGACCACGAACGCCCTCAAGCTCCTCCAGTAAATCTGAATGTGCAAACCTAGGTTCTATCAGAGCAAAACCAGTAAGTGTCCGATAGGAAAGAAAGTGGTTAACATGCCCAATAATATAGAAAACTATAGAAGTTCTATATACAACAAGGGAACTACACTAAGCATGTGAAGATAGTAAAACAATAGAGCACTAGACGATAATCACTAGAATCAATCAATAGCTATGGAAAACTACAATCAATAACTGGAAACTAGTACGCTAACACGGCGCGAGACTCGATATGCCATGTAAGACTCGACATGACATGCGAGACTCGATGCAATTCCGTTTCAATGTTGTGTGTTACCATGAATGCAATTGAGAACAACTTCCATCACATAAGCTGCATGCTAAATTTCTCTTGCTGGTTACCTCGTACATGCCTGGGATCACGACCTAATTGATTTGATTGCATACCTCGAGACTGTGCTGCTAGGCCAACCATGAAAAACAAAAAGAATCAATCAATATGGTAGGTAATACACGACCCCTGACCCAGCAGGATATGGTGGATCCATCTCAATCGCTTACTAAGCTTTTCAAGAAAGACGTTATGTGATTCATTGTTCTCCTCATCCTAATGCATGCATAATAATATACGATCACATTATATTAGTCTTGTTATCCTTGTCATTTCATTCACTCTCATTATCGGTCATCATTGACGATTATTCATTTTCATTCATGGGTTCCCATGATCAATCTCGAACATTCATACATAATGGAATACACCAACATAACGCTACTAGCTATCATTACACTGTCCCATACAACGAAACTGCACGATACACTGACTGCTGCCATTTCCAGGTCGGATAACAGATTTGGACACAGAGATCGAGTCGATGCATTCTCGTCCAACCCTGCTGCCCGTGCAATGTTCGATTACCTCATTCATGTTCATTGAAGTCTATGATCATATCATTTACTCATTATTAGTCCCAATTATGCCATTATCAAGAAACCATCAAGAGAACTGTGTGTCCATGTCGTGCCGTATGGAGGATACACGTGTTATATCAAGATAGGAATCAAACATCACCAAATTTTAGATACAAACATTTTAAAATGTTCTTGATATCATACGACACCTATATATCAATGTACAATTCATTACGGTGAAGATTGAACCCAAAACGACCAAAACATGATTTTCTTTAGAGAGTAGAACGGAAACCGTTTGTTCAACCGGTCGGATATCTGATCGGAAATCTGATTGGTTGGCCGACCTAGATAGTGTGCAGATAAAACCATTAATTTTTTTTTCATTCTAATTCAATTTCAACCCCACTCCAACCTTGTTCTCACTCAAACCAGAATACTTGAGATATATAATCATGTAGAAATCAGAAAAATAATAGATCTAAGTGAACGTGTGTTTACTTGCCCTTGCGTCATTTATCTCCAAATTTAAACTCAAACCACCATAAAATCACATTACTTGATATATTAACCAAAGTCTTAATGAATATATAAAGAAGGAATCAATTAAAAGAGACATTAGCACGCATTTAAGTGGGTGGTGAAGCTTAGATCTATATTTTAATGCTTGCATGACACTTGCCTTGGGTGTAGACAAATGTACTCAAAGACCTAATATTAAGGCCTTGCTCCCTTCAAGACCTCTTTGGTACTCCAATACAACTCAAGATACAAGAAGAATGAGAATGTTTGGAGATAGAAAGAGGAAAGAGTAAATGATTGAGGAGATGGAGAATACAAATTATTTATAAGTTCCTTCTGAGTCATAGATGAGTGCCAAGTGTCGTCCACGCTCCCCAAGTGAATCATAGTCCGGCGCAGAGATTCTTCCCATAACCACTAACATAAAGTTCAAATGATGAGTGACACAGTCAACAAGACCTCGGATTACTAACTTGACTGTGATAGTCAGGTCGGATGATCTGTTAGCCACTCGGCTGGCTGATCGGGCCTGTTTGGTCTTCCTCCTGGTTAATGACAGGTGGGCCAGTGATGGATTTATGAGTCTAAACATGTCCTATAAGTCCTATAAGTCATGGTTGGGCTTCTACGGTCATGGATGATCCACACAAGTCATGGGCCAACTAATCACTAATTAAAGTTGATTAAACATGTTATTAGCCACATTAATTAACCACGGGTTAGCCTTATGTTGATGTCAGATCCACCCACCCATGCACAATGTGTCATCTTAGGTCTTCATGCAAACCAAGGGAACCTAAATGTCATATATTCTTGGGTTTTGTTAACATGTCCCCTAAGGGCACATGATAACCAATGTTCAAAGTATCGGTATCGGAATCGGTATCGGACCATTCCTATGAGTATCGGGATCGGCGGTATCGGTAGTATCGGCGGTTTCGGATCGGAGTATCGGATTTTTTGGTATCGGAAAGCAAACAACTATTAGTAAATTATTAACATTTTAGAGAATATATTTTATACATTTATGCATAATTTAAAGTATTTCCAGTATTGTTTCTTAGTATTTTTGATATTGAATGAAATAGTAGTCATAGTTGTCGATTGATTTATATGCGATAGATAAATTTTTCTCTTTTATATGTTTTTACAACCTTACTATGCTTTTACACCCTTGCTAATTGGTTTTTTAATTCAATATTTTTTGCCGAATTGACCGGAAAAGAGACCTCTAATGTCGGTATCGGTCAGTATCGGATATCGGTCGGTATCGGATCGGGACATGCCAAACTGTATCGGTATCGGCCGTATCGGATCGGTATCGGCCGATACTTTAAACTATGATGATAACACATTGATAAGTGTATATTTTATATTGATATTTTTATCAACACATTTATCAATGCGTCTTTTACATTTATCAATACACATTTTAAGTGAAAGATGCATTGATAAATGTGTTGGTCGAAATACCAATGTAAAATGCATACTTATCAAGGTATTATCCTGTGCCCTTAGGGCACATGTTAACAAAACCCTATATTCTTTTGTATTTACATTGCAATAAATATACACATACAAACAAGTATTTAATATAAAAATCCATATGGTGTGAATAAGGGTTTACACTCTCCCTAGATATAGTTGGCCTTGATGCTCATAAATGTATTCTCAACATTATCCCAAAATTTAGTCTTGAATATTGTTATCTTTATTGTTTTTTAGATAAAACGGTTGAAATTGTTATCTATATTGCTAGAATTGCTTTCTTCGTATGAAACTATTGATTTCTCTTTCAGATAAAGCTGTGGTTTTTTATGTTTTTTACTTTGCATAGGCTAATGCTGCTCCCTGTTTTCTCATTTTGGTTCAAAATTCTTGTGTTAATCCAGGGTAAATCAAGCAATAGCGAGGAATCTAATGAAGGCAAAACGTCAACGGACGGAGGAGGAAACATTGCGACCCCCAGAGAAGATGCAAATGATCAACAACCACCTCAATAAACAGCATACATATGGAGGATAGCACCTTAATGTGGCATGAGACTTCCCAAGTATTCTCGACTCCTGTCATTGCCGTTTCAAAATTTGTGGATATTCATGGGTTAAATTGGCTGCCCTTCTGTTGTATATAGAGGGTACTATGTAGTCCAGGCAACACTTGTAATTTTTTTTCTTTTTTAAATTTTGGATAAGGTGGTAATTGTAATTTTGTTAGAGGAAGTTGTGTACAAGTTGACCATCAATTCAGTTAGAATAATGCGCGCGCACACACAGAAGTTCATACTGCTCGAAGTGGGGTTGGGTAATTCTCTTGTTTCTTTGGTAGGCGGAAATATAAGCAGTTAGGAATTGCCACTTGCCCATGATTTAGACAGGATCTATGTACTGTTTCCCTACGTAATTGTAGCAAATTTATTGTGGATTATATTAAACACCTGGACTAGTGGGATATTTCTATGCGTCTTGATCAAGACCAATTTGCCGAAATCATGGAAAAAGAAGTATATAAAATGACAGGTAATAAGGATAGCTTTGTCTCCATTTGGCATAATATATCTTGCAGGGCTCAAGGAAGGCTTTATTGGAATGTCACTGGTTAGTAGCCTTTGTGGACGCAGCAACCTGTTTGACTAATATATAAGGCCTCTTTTGATCCTAAATATCATGCACATTTTGATCTATTTGAACTTTAATTAGGACCTAGCACATAAGTATTTTGGAGCGTACTTATTGTGTCTACAGGCATGGCCGTGAGACATAATGGCTCTGGATATGGAATGCCTGTTTCTCTTAGTCGAGTGCCGGCATTTGGAGTGAAAGATCAAGCCAAGACAACGAACTGATTGCTATATCATTCATCCTCGTCACTTCTAGGTGTTTTTGATTCATCTGCATTTCTAGATTTTGTGCCAGGAAAGTATGCATTATATTCTTCAACTCTGATACTTGACCTGGCACTGTATGCAACATGCATAACAATCTGTTCAAATTTGAGGACACGTAGTTATGGTTTGGCAAAGTGAAAAAAATCTGAAAATTGATATTTTGCGTATTTATTGTGGGAAGTGGAGTGAAATAGAAAATCTTTCATTTGGGTGCTTCGAAGAAAAGTAGGTTAGAAGTTAAAAATTCTAAATTTTGGTATTTGGCTGATTGTTGAAGTGAGTAAAAATGTACCATTTTTTGTTGAAGTGATATTAATAGTAATTTTTTTTTGTTAAAATAGAGATGAAGTGATTTAATCAAACACATGAAGTGAGAATGATGATTTTTCACTTCTGTGTTCTACTTCGGAAGAAAGAATTCTGATACAAAATTTTGATTTCGTGACAGATAAAATTTACTTTTTATGTTAAATTATAATAAATTGTCTACAATTTTTTCCACAATTTGCAAAGTGATCCAAAATCCTCATTTTGGTTACTTATGTATTCCAAATTCACGAACCAAAATATCCTTAAACGTGCTAAAGTTGAGATATAAAAAATATTATATACTCATGTGGAATGCTTGTTGACTACTATGAGGCTCTGAAGCTCTTCTTGAAGTCAAGAAATTAGCTCCTCTAAACATGGAATGCTGAGTTCAGCAGAGATTCTTGTTTGCCTGAATTTGTTATATAACAGAGTATTATTTCAACCAGGCCACCATTCAGGAAATATGACTATTATATTTGGGTTTGAGTGACCAAATTCGTAAAATAAAGTAGCTCAATTACTTAAAACGTTACCAGAGCTAATCCTTCGTCACAGCAGTGCAGCACCAGAAAGAGACAAGTGACTTGAGCATTTGGTTTATTCGGTTTCAACTGAACTAAAATAGTCAAAACTGAATAAACTGAAATTCTAAAAAAATAAAAACTAAACAGAATTAGCCGACTGAAACTAAATCAAAGCGAATAAGCTATTCGATTTATTCGATTTGTTCAGATGAACTATTGCTATTGCTTAATGAATCGAGCTCAAAGTTTAGATCGTAGATAAATTGTGTTAAAAATTATAATTTTATACACATATTTGTTGTATTTTAAAGTTGTGTCCAAAGTTGGGTTTCAAAACATATACATAAAATTACTGTCTTCAAAATATACACATTTTTAATCACAAAAAAATGCATAAAATTAGGGTATTTACATAATTTCATAAATCTTATTCGGTTTCCGGTTTTGGACTGAAACCAAAACCGAATACGAATAAGAAATTTTAGTATTTTCATAACCGAAACAGAACCGTTTTTTTTTAAATTGAACCAAATATCTTATTCGGTTTGGTTGGACTTTCAGTCCAAAACCCAATAATGCTCACCCCTAGCCTCATGTTGGGATTTTAAACTCTCTAAGGAAAGAATTCACGTATGTGTATGAATAAAAATGTAGGATATATCTTGAGGGTAAACTTGTAGACAACCAAGATATATACACAGATATCCAGGTCAATATAGGGCCTTTAACATGCGACCAGAGGTACAATTTATGTAATTGTATGAGTGAAAAAAATTGTAGCATGACATTGAATTCAATGCTTAGTTCATTATGTATTATATATTATAGTTTCACCCATTACGAGAAGTTTCTAGTCGCAAGCGATATCTATCCTAATGCATGATGTACAATCACAATGTGGAACACTCATTCACATATTGAATATGTAGAGAATTGTTGGGATTTAATTTGAATTTGCTCATTAGTAAATCGGACCCACTATTCGATGTTGCGGCAAAATCCAAGTGTGTGTATTTCAATATTTGAGCTATCATTTATTGTTTTGTACAAATGACATGTTAGCTCAAGTGTTTGTATGGTGGGAAATTTTTCTAGTGGATAAGGTTCAAATTTCACACAAAATATTTGTTATATCACGAATTCTTAGAAGGATTTTCCTTTGAAGCTAGGCCCCAAAGCGGCCTTGCTCGGACTCGGGCACGCAACTTTGCATCAGACGCGGTAGGTTACGGTTATGCCGTAGTAGATACGCTTGCTTTGTGGGTTCCGCCACGCTGTGGTGTTGGGGTTATGTGGGACTGCTAGTTCCAGTGGATAAGGTTCAAATTTCACACAAAATATTTGTTTTATCACAAATTCTTAGAAGGATTTCCTTTGAAGCTAGGCCCCAAAGCGGCCTAGCTCGGACTCGGGCACGCAGCTTTGCATCAGACACGGTAGGTTATGGTTATGCCGTAGTAGTTACGCTGGCTTTGTGGATTCTGCCACGTTGCGGTGTTGTGGTTATGTGGAACTGCTGGTTCCACGAGCTTTCTGCTCTGATGTTGCGATTTTGCACTCTTGGGATTGTTTAATTTTTTAAATGCCATATTTATAGGGAGTTATTGCTGGTAATTGTTTACTAAATTGGGATTTACTCTCTCGTTTTCCACCCACATCGTTAGTGGATGGTTATTCCTGCTAGGGGGTTGACCCCCCCTGTATAAAATGTGTTTTTGCTCTTCTTCAGACATAAGACATAAGCGAAAAAGAGAAGCAGCAACAACAACATAGTGCCTTGTCCGTGCTTTGTCGGGTCTCTAGCAAGATGACATTATTGAGCGACCGCAGTTCTTCACTTCAAATTTTTTTAAAGAACCTCGATTCTGACCTCTAGCAATTCTGACCTCTAGCAACTTAGTTACTTAAAAGGAGAAGAAAACTGCTTCTATGCTTGTCTTTCATCTTTGATTCCACTTAATAACGATCAACAAACTTGCTTGCTATTTTACCACTATTTATCTAAGATTTGTGCAAATTTTTCGTAAATTTAAGAATCAAATATTGAATTTTTTTTTTTTTTTTTTGCAATGTCCGACATAACGTACGAAATTTTGTGCATGCTGTGTTGTATGTCACTTGGACTCACTATTTCACACCTCTCCTGTGGTTCGATCATGTGACCATCCGTCTAGCTAGAAAAGGTGTACATTTTTTCATTGACCACAAGAGCCAACTGAGTTCGGAATCAAATATTGAAATCTACACATTGGAATTGTCCCTGAAATGAATGTTAGGACCAGGAACAAATCCGACAAATCCCAACATATTGGAGGAAGTAACATCCGAGAAACTTCTCTCGTATGTTGGCTTGACCTTCCCCCAAGTAATCTCTGGCCGCCACATAATGAAAAACAAGAGTATGCATAATGACTTCTTTCTTCACCCTGAAGCTGCTCAGCTATCTGATTGCGATATGCAAAGCAATCATAGTCGGAGAGAATGTGGCACTGGACGCGGCATTATTGTGTTGTAAGGACCGTCAACGCGTATTCGCCAACGTCGATTGCTGCCGTCTCGCTCGATCCAACCATGAGCGGGTCTCGAGCAGACCAAGCCGGATCCCGGAAATGGATTCTTCTAGTGAGCAAGCATCCCTTGATCCTACTGCACTTTCTGATTCTCCAAAGCTTCGTGTCTAATGCCTCCGTCCGGCCAATCCAAGACTCGCTTCATAATTCAAGACAACATTTCTTGAATTATCCTCCTGTTTATAGAGGGGGGGGGGGGGGGGGGGGGGGGGGGTGGGTGGGTGTCGACTCCAGACCCTACTCTCATCTCTTTGCGTAATTTTTGTTTCATAAATCCAAAATCCAGCAAATCCACTTAATTCAAAATAAAATATAATTAATTCTTGAATATACATAAATTATCATCATGATACAATAAATTAAGCAACTTCTAAAAGAAAAGAGGATAGCGATTATTAGATTGAAAGAACACGAATATAGCATTAAAAGATACCAAGATAGTTCAATTAGTTGGTGGCTTTGTTAGGGAATACCTGCAACCAGATTAAAAAAAAAAAGAGCAACAAATAATAGATAGAATATTTACATGGTTCACCAAAAAATGTTCTACTTCCACGGACTGCTGCAGGACTTTCACTATAGGAAAAAAATACAGTGTTTACAAACACTCACAACACTTCTCGATTCAAGAAGGAACTCTGAAAATTGTACTCTCAATTTTCTGACGGACACATGAAGAGAATATATCCTATAGTTGATAGGAAGCCACCTATTTGTAGTGCACAAGAATGAACATGAAGGTTCATCCAAACGAACATGAATGTTCATCCAAACTTGGGAATTGCACTTTGATCACTACCAGAATAAGCCAAATTAGCGACGTCTGAAAACGTCGCTAAATGACCTAAAAACGTCACTAAAAAAATTAGCGACGTAATTAGCGACGCTTTAATGAAGTCGCGTTTAAGCTAGTCGCTGACAAAAAAATGTCGCAAAACGTCGCTATAGCGACGTTTTCTAGCGATATATTTGCGTCGCTAATATTTTTTCATATTAGCGACGTTTAGCGACTCAACGTCGCTAAATTAGCGACGTATTTTGTGTCGCTAAACGTCGCTAAATTTTTTCTGTTTAGCGACGTTTTGTAACACATTTAGCGACATTTTATTGACCTGACAAATATTGCCATGTCAGCAATTTAGCGACATTCAACGACGTATTTAGCGACGTATATAAACGTCGCTAAATGTCGCTAAACGACGCTAAACGTCGCTAAATTTTCAGTGAAAAAATTAAAAAAAGAATATAAAATAGTTTTCAAACCAATCTTTCTGCAGTTTATAAATTACCAATTTATATAAATAGACCCGGAGCAACCCTCCGTTGAATTCTCTGGGTTCGCCGACCCCTTCGATGGAACACTCAACACCGGTAAATTAACATACATTTAATATGACTAAAACAAATACACAGACTTATAATAGTTCATAAAAATAGACAGACCCGGAGCAACCCTCCGTTAAATTTTCTGGGTACGAAATATCACAAAAGTATATGGAATATCACAGTCACACAATAAACACAAAATAAAAGTATGACAATCACACAAAAAATATAATATAAAAGTATCACAGTCATACAATAAGCACAATAAAAGTATCATAGTTACACCATAAGTCTTATCCAATTTCTCAATCTCTCAAGAAAATCCAATACGCTGGGGCAGAACCCAGTCCCTTAGATACTTTGCATAAGCGGCATCTAGATGATCAATCTCCGCTATAGGTGCTGGGTGACTGAAACTCCCCCTTTGAGCTAGTGCCTGTCAAACAATAGGAGGTACCACTTCCTCCTTAACAGTAGGAGTTGCCACTTCCTCCTTAACAAACGCTTCCAATTTAACTGTAGGAGGTGTCACTTCTTCCTTAATAGTCACTTCCTCCTTAACTGTAGGAGGTACCTCTTCCTCCTTAACAGTAGGAGGTACCACTCTCAAGCGACGTGCACGTGCTCGGGTCATGGGTGCCATCTGATAAGATAGATGGAAACAAAGAATATAATTGATAACAGATATAAATATATGTATCCATATAGAAATATATGTTACATTCCACATTAAAAATACAGTACATGTATTTGTATCGGCCATATCGGGTCGATATCGGCCATATAGGGTCGGTATCAGCCGATACTAAGTTCAAACTCGTCCTCTTTTCTTAAATTAGGTGCCACACTGGATAAAGTTTAATTAATTTTCAATATTCGTATAACGACATTTATTTTGGTAGTGCTTGTCGACCTTTATCATATGGAAACAACAAGAAGTGCAGGTTTGAATGCATGTAAGAAATTAGCTAATAAATAATTTCATATTTGTCTAGATGACAACTCTATGAATTCAGTTAGAGTTCCAATAGAATATCACGGGCTATATATATCATACTCCATTTGTCCAGGTCTTTGAGGATACATAGTTGGGCTGATTCCAAACTGCATCACCGAATTATTAGACCATGAGCATTTACATGTAAACTTAAAAGACAAATGTTAAATTTTATCAATTATTATTCAATAAAAATGAAACTATTATTGAAATTTCTATATAAGAATTTTTGTTATAGGATTCTTAAATATTACCGATCCTTAGTCCAACATCGGATTCCGACATAAGACTAGCAACCGGATTGATAAGTCAAATTGGCAGGCTTTGGTTGAAGAAGACATCATTGTATTTCCTAAATTAAATACAAATATTGGTTTAGTTGCAGCAAATGAGTAAGAAATAATAATAAGGAAACAACTATCCATAAACCATGATTGAACTTATATGTCATAGTGCAAATTAAATCATACAAGTTCGGTCAGGATGATTGAATCGACAAGTGGCACCAAATTTATAGCCAAAGAACAAAGAAATATTGAGAATCTATTATAGAATATAATTGATTCCATAGACTTATTATCATAAAGAAAGAATATCAAACATGCCAGTCTTGAGGTAAAATGGGCAATCCTTCTCAACCTACAATAGATACGGATAAAACATGCAAAATGATGAAACTTAATGCACATAAACGGTATTATGCTAATTTTTAATTCACACAATTTTACTATCATCTATCTTCCGTAAGAAAAGATTTTTACTATCAGGTCTTCTGACAGATTTTACATAAGTCTGTAAAATAGAGGTGTTAAAGAGGAAAACAGAGGAACAAGTGACCGGGGTCTCATTCCTATTGGACACACACATACTCAAAGCATACTGAGACATGGATTACTATACTAAGGAATAAATCAATAAACCTTTTGTCCCAAATTATCGGGATCTGCTACTATTATGGAATCAATAAATTTCTAAAACTTCCAATAGAAAATATACAATTATATACTGAACGGAACATAGTAAAGATGTGTTTAGTCTTGTAATCGCTCAATGTGTCATAAGCAAACAAGCAGGGAAGATCGAGAGACGACAAGTACTGTGTCCCATCAAGTTGCTTCCTGAACACAATACAAAATTAAAGCCCTGGAATATTTTGAAAACATAACAAATCACAAATCAAAGAAAGTGTAAATTAGGGTTTCGGACCTTGAAAATGTTTAGCCATTTTTAATCAATTACATCTGACATGCTTCTCTGTTAGGGAAGTACTAATGATACATCAACAAGAAATATACAGTTAGTTTTTAACAAACCGTCAAACTAAGTATATGACACAATGATACGGACGATGTCGGTGTCATGTCCTGACACGACAAAAACACAACAACAAATATGACAACACACCAAATACTAACATCTATTTTGGTGTCCTAAGTGTATCTTGGAGATGAGTTATATTAGGTGTCGGTGTCAATGATACTGTAAACGACCATGTGTATAGGTGTCAACGATACTTTAAACCTTGGCAGAATCCTCCAGGGGTTCAACGGGTGTAATGACCCGTTCCGCTCAAGCGGACTGCCGATTCAAATGATAAAAGTAAAATATCCCGACCCGCTTTGCTCAGCGAGAAAACTCGTTTGAGGCAAAAGGATTTCCAGACTTGTCCCTTCAGGAGTTTCGGCTTAGGCTTTCAGAGGCTCGCTCGGAGTATCGCTCGACCGAGGCGAATTATCGCTAAGGTGGGTGGCTACGGTAAACTTGTCTTTGCTTAGCCAACACACTTAAAATATGGACGTTTCATGCTAGTCGTTAGGTAAATCACCCCCTGTATGCTAATAAGAATACAACGCACCTAGCTAAGGGAATAATCCCAACTTGTATTGCTTGTGTTAGAACATGAAAATAAAACATTGCTTATAATCAGACCCTCGCATGCTACCTTTGCCTCGTGCAATTAGAATCCGCTATGCCTTGAGTAGAACGATATGTATATACTCTTCGTAGTGCACTGCTTTACTTGCTACATTGCACGACCCTGGATTATGTTGCTCGGTAAGTCCATTTACGGTTTCACTCCTCGGCTTACCCTTGGGCCCGAGCCAACATGAATGCTTAAGTTTTCAATATGAATGCATGCTTGCCTGTTTAGTGTAGTTTGTACACATTGCCTCATTCAATATTTGCTACACGAAATACCATGCCACAATCAAGAACACTATCGTGTATCGTGCATGCATTGAGTCAGCCAAAAGACTATCGAATAGTCCTTCTGTGCGATATGAACCTGAAAGTATTCGGGACCGTTAGGTCTCTAAGGCAGTCCCCGCACCAGGGGAATGCATCAAGGCAAGTTGTTCATTAATTAATGTCACGCCCCAGTCCCAAAATACGTAGGACTAGGAACACATAAGCATGCCAGCCGTATGTATATGGCAACTCCAATATATGGAAACCATAACACACGTACGCTGTAATATGAACAATAATTCACAAGTGGTAAATATGTCACAAGTCACAGGGCATAACTAAATCTCATCCACAGAAATCATAAATAGATAGATAACCAATAACTATGTAACTAAATCTCAATAAGAAGTATCAAAGGATGATAGTTGGATGGAAATAAATCTACTGCCAAACTAGAATATAAAAGCAAACACAATATAAGTACATTAACTAATAAACAATAAGGCTCGAAGAGAAGGCCTCCTCGAAATTATAAGTAGCAAGTCCGGATCTGCGCTCCAGCGAATACTCATGAACATCTACACCTGGAAAGGGATCAGGTCCTCAGAGGGACATAACAAGATACATAGAAGCATGCCAATAAAGTACTGAAATAAACATCCAATGGGTCGCCTAACCGTCTATGTGAATGCAGTTTAAGAACAACTTTCCCAACGCGTGGGCTATCTGGCTAAAATGGGATTGGCAAGATTCTCCTGGAGATTCAGGGGCCTAAAAAGCATGTCGTCTTTTGAACGACAGAGGCCGCCTGATAATATATAATATATAGTGGTCATCATGACCGCGCATCTCCGACAGAGCGTACGGGTTACACAAGGAAAGTGCAACGGAGCCCACACGCCTTACTTGTTGTTCTTCCCACCCATGCTCTAAGCATGTCACATCCATGACACGATAATACCTCTAATAACTGCCAGGTCTACTAGCATGCAAAGTTTCTATCGGTAGTTATTTCCTATCGCACGTCCCATACGTACAGGAGGCCAAACCCTGCACACGAGTCCGTGATCTATATGAGACTCACAACTCGTGTAAGAAATGTGTCACGACCAATGAAACCTAATGATGCCTCATGATAATGGGGTGGTCTCATAAACTTGGTCACATGCATATACATAATAAAAATAGAATACGACGACACCGTCGTTGCACCCAAGTTTTCTTGGACGCGCAGTTTATGTATGTCACTACCACATTTTAGGAAAAAGGGTATTTTAGTAATTTCCTATTTAAATAAATATTGTGCATGGTAAATAATTTTTGTTGTATTATTTAATTATTGTTGGATGTTATTTAATTATTTTGGACTTATTTTAGTAGACCCAACTAGTGTAGTTTGGACCCATGGACCAACATGAATTAAATAGTTAGATTTGGCCCATTTAGAAAGCCCATAGTTAAGGAGATGGATTAAATTAATTAAGTGATTAGACTAGAAGCTTCCTTCCTTAATTATTTCTTCATGAGAGGCCCCAAGGGGTACATTGGACATTTTATAATTGCTTGGGAGAGGGGCAAGGCCGGCCTATTAAAAGAGGGGGAAAATTTCTCTCTCCTCTCATTCTCATTCCAAATCTAGATGTAGAATTTTCCACTCCCAAATTCCCTCCATTCCCATTCCAATTCCCTACCAAATTTATTCCAAAATTTTCCCAATTCACCATTAGAGAAGGAGGAAGCAAGGATCTAGAAGAAGGAAGCAAGGATCTACAAAGAGGAGCAAGGATCTACAATTTGGAAGCAAGTTCATCTCAATTGGAGGTTTCATTGGGAATCCATCTCCCAATAGGTATAATTCAGTTTTTCCCATTAAAATAGCTTCTAAATCTGAGATTTAATCATGTAAAATCAACCTATATGTATGTACTACCCATAGCACTTTGTTTTGTGTTCATAGGAGACCCATGAAGAAAGTTATGATGCTTTTTGTGTTAATTTTGTTGGAATTCCGAATTTACATTTTGTTGTGTGTATCAATTGATCCTATAGATCAATTAGACATGAGCTTATGTGTTTGGGGCTAGTGTCGTATCCATAATTTGGTACATGTGGTTCGTATCCTAACTATTTGGTAATACGTGTTATTTTGGGGGTTTTCCCTCCGACACGGGGCTTTGAACATGTCGTATTTTGACACGGACACATAGATCTACTTTTGACACTTTGATTTATTTATAAATATTATTTGTGATTTGTTTGTATCCTTCGGGGTGTAATTGGTTGTGTGTTGGACTCGTGCACATGCGTATCCTAGATCTAGTGGGATACGGTGTGATACTCTCCAATTGTGTGGATTTTTGAATAGATCTAATTATGTATGGTTTAAATTCTTTAATTATAATTAGTAAATATATATAGATATTATATATTTATTTTGTGTATTTATTATAGTAATTATTGTAGCATAGATCTATATATTTTTGTGTGTGCTAATATGATGTACAAATATAATATGTAGCTTTCTTGCATGTAATATATATGTACTTATGTTAATAGTATAAATTATACATAAATGTTTTATAAAATATATTTATGTGTTTAATTGTGTAATTATATTATTTATAATTATTATGTAATTATTTGTATATTAATGTATATATTTTAGGTGTGCTTCTAGCCATGTAAAATATGAACATTAATATGTGCATGTGTTGTAACTATTAGTATTTAATTATAAGTTTATATGTGCATATATATATAAGTATATAATTATTTATTTATATATATGTATTATGATTATTATTGCATATATATATATATTTATATATATATTTATATTTATATTTTTATTTGTTTTGGTGACAGTGGTTTCTATGACAGTGAAACTGTTATTATTTGGTCTGAACAGCAGCCGCTGTACAGTGGTCAGCATTAATGACAGATCTGTCATTAATGCTGCGGCAGTTTTGAGCGGCAACCTTTCAGCGATATTTTTTTGTGACAGTTTGAAACTGTCAGCAAACTGTGACAGCAGCGGTTTTGTATATGGAGTTTCTGCGACAAATTTTCAGTGACAGTCAAGACTGTCACTATTAAACCTGTTTTTATTTTATCTTATTTTGTTCACTGTTTTCAGTGACGCTTTGACAGTTTTAAATTATATTTTATATATTATTATTGTATATATATATATGTGTATATATATGTGTTTTGTATAATATTTGTAATAATATATTATGTTATTTGTATACATATTGGTTTGTATATATATTATTTTAGGGTATATATTATTTGTATTAGTAGTATACTTTGTGTGAGTATCTATTGGGATCTAATTTTTATTCCTAAATTGTTGTATTTTATTTCTATATTATTTATATAGATTTTTTGTGAGGTAGACCTTGGTTTGACTTTAGTTGACTTTAGAGTTGACCATAGTTGACTTTTGACTTAGAATTTATTTATTGACCTAGGAGTTGACTATTTTGACTTATTCTCTTTCCGGGACCTTATTTTAATATGGTATTCCATATCTAGGTCTTCGAGGCACCGAGTCAGACATCTGTGAGACTGTTCTTTGGATTTCAGGCGAGTACATTCTCTGATAGTTTCTCATTTATGATATCCTCTATGTTCGTTGTATCTAGTGTAGATTTACATATTTCTCTCGACACTATGGTTACACGGATTGGTATATCCGGATCTCGTCATGAGATGTTATTCCTTGGTATATGGTGTATATGGTGCAAGTATTATTTCATTGGTTATCTTGTACATGTACAGACACCGATTCTCGGGGAGACTAGCTATCTTCTTGGGGAATCTAGTGCCATAGCATACCGTGGTTGGATCTATTATACCAGTTGGGGGTGGGGAGTATTAGTATAGATATGTGATCAAATCCCTATTGAATAAAGTATTGGTAAGCGAATAGTGTTGATCATGCACCGCACGTATGATTAGCCAGGCCGCATTGTATCTTGCCCAAGCCGATCACATGTTAAGCTAGTACTCACACACTTAGTCATTAGTATTATTGTTTCATTGGCATATTGTTCATTATTGTATTTCTTTCCAGTATTTTCTTATTGTCTATATATCTCTTGTATCTATTTTGTGCATCTTATTTATCCACAGCTATTTATCCACATACTGGAGGAGGCTAGGAGTTTGTTTGTATTGTGGTACTGAAGGGCATCAATCGAGGGAGTGTCCTCGTCGTGCAGTTCAAGGAGCAGCTCCAGCTCCGAGGACACAGACGAGACCACCTGCAGCACAGCCGAAGGGACCGCTTCCGATACAGCAGCAGCGTTTTGTCCAGCATCAACAGCAGGGAGGTGCTCGGCAGGGACGAGCGTTTGCTATGACCGTCGAAGAGGAGGAACCCACAGGAGATGTCATCGCAGGTTCTATTCTTCTTGATTCCATTCCAGCTTTAGCTTTGTTTGATAGTGGTGCTTCCTATAGTTTTGTATCTGTTTTTTTTGCTCTGAAGCATGGTTTGGTAGCTGAGTCTTTGCTTAGGACTTGCAAGATCATGACCGGGGGAGGCATTATCCTGGTTAATGATATTTGTAAGGATCGAAGAGTTACTCTGGGAGGCCGAAAGTTGAGTGCGTGTCTACTTGTAATGCCACTTCCAAGCTATGACATTGTACTTGGAATGGATTGGTTGAGTAGGCACCGTGCTAGCATAGACTGTAGAGGAGGTAGAGTTTTATTTGGTCCGCCAGGAGAGCCAGAGTTCGAGTTTACTAGAGGAGCTTCGGAGCAGGAAGAAGGCATTATTTGTGGAGCTATGGTAGAAGACAAGAAGTTGCCACATCCGTTGATAGCAGAATTCTTGGATGTGTTTCCTGAGGAATTGCCAGGATTGCCACCAGATCGAGATATTGAATTTTCTATAGACTTGGTGCCAGGTGCAGAACCAATTTCGCAACATGTCTATAGAGTAAACAACAGCGAGCTGGTCGAGTTGAAAAAGCAGGTGGACGAATTGTAGGATAAGGGGTTTATCAGATCGAGTTCTTCACCATGGGGAGCCCCGGTATTGTTTGTACCGAAGAAGGATGGATCGGTGCGCATGTGTATTGATTACAGGGCTTTGAATAATCTCACTATCAAGAATAAGTATCCTTTGCCACGGATTGATGATCTGTTTGATCAGTTAAGTGGTGCGAAGGTATTTTCTAAGATAGATTTGAGATCAGGCTACCATCAGGTGAAGGTGAAGCCGGAGGACATACCGAAGACTGCTTTTAGAACTCGGTATGGTCAGTTCGAGTTTATGGTGATGCCGTTTGGTTTGACTAATCCACCGACGGTATTTATGAACTTGATGAACAAGGTGTTCCACCAGTACCTTGACAAGTTCGTGGTGGTGTTCATCGACGACATACTCATATACTCGAGGACACCGGAGGAGCATGAGGAGCATTTGAGGATTGTGTTGGATGTGCTGAGGAAGGAGAAGTTGTATGGGAAGTTGTCCAAATATGAGTTTTTCTTGGACAAGGTAGAATTTTTGGGGCATGTTGTGACTGGTGATGGTATTTTAGTGGATCCGAAGAAGATTTCAGCAGTGGAATCTTGGAAGACTCCGAGTTCGGTAGCAGAGATCAGGAGTTTTTTTGGGATTGGCAGGCTATTACAGGAAGTTTGTGCAAGATTTTTCGAGGATTGCCGAGCCGATGACCAGACTCACGAGGAAGGATGTGGAGTTTGTTTGGACGGAGGATTGCCAGGTTGCTTTTGAGGAGTTGAAGAAGAGGTTGACGTCTGCTCCTATTTTGACGTTGCCATCAGGGTCCGGAGGTTTCACTATTTATAGTGATGCATCGGGGAAGGGTTTAGGTTGTGTTCTTCAGCAGCATAGGAAAGTGATTGCCTATGCATCCAGGCAATTGTGTCCTCATGAAAAGAACTATCCTACCCATGATTTGGAGTTGGCAGCTGTCATATTCGCCCTGAAGTTGTGGAAACATTATTTGTACGGAGAGCGTGTGGAGATCTTCACAGACCACAAAAGCTTGAAGTACGTTTTCACGCAGAAGGAGTTGAACATGAGGCAGCGTCGGTGGTTGGAACTGATGAAGGATTTTGATATCTCTTTGCAATATCATCCTGGAAAAGCCAATGTAGTTGCCGATTCTTTGAGCAGGTATCCGGTAGCTATGTTCTTAACGCAGGATCGATATTTGTTGGAGGACTTGGAGAGCTTGGGCATTGAGGTGATTGTTCCTGGGTGTGCTATGCAGATATGGGGATTGCAGATACACTCAGATTTGATGGACAGGATCAAGACAGCACAGTATGATGATGTATCTTTGAGGAGTATCAGAGCTCAGGTGAGAGCAGGATTGGAGGATGATTTCACTATTGCAGAGGATGGATCCTTGAGGCATGGAGTTAGATTGTGTGTGCCTAGTGGGGAGTTGCGCGAGGAGGTGTTGCAGGAAGCGCATCGCTCTCAGTATTCCATACATCCAGGTGCTAACAAGATGTATCGGGATATGCGAGAGAGTGTGTGGTGGTATGGCATGAAGAGGGAAGTGGCACAGTTTGTATCCAGATGCTTAGTGTGCCAGCAGGTGAAAGCCGAGAGGCAGAGGCCAGGAGGGTTACTTCAGCCATTACCCATTCCAGAGTGGAAGTGGGAACACATTACTATGGATTTTGTGTCCGGACTTCCACGATCTCCAGGAGGGAAAGACGCGATTTGGGTCATTGTTGATAGATTGACCAAGTCGGCCCACTTTTTGCCTTTCAAAGTGGGTTTGTCTATGGAGAAGCTGGCAGAGATGTATGTGAGGCAGATCGTTAGGATACACGGAGTTCCCGTCAGCATAGTCTCAGATCGAGATAGTCGTTTCACTTCTCATTTTTGGAGGAGTTTGCAGGAGAGTTTGGGCACTCAGCTCAAGTTCAGTACTACATATCATCCCCAGACAGATGGGCAGTCAGAGAGGACTATCCAGACTCTCGAGGATATGTTGCGCACTTGTGTACTAGATTTCGGGGGTTCTTGGGAGGACCATCTTTATTTGGTAGAGTTTGCTTACAATAACAGTTACCAGGCCAGTATAGAGATGTCACCTTTTGAAGCTCTATATGGTCGGAGGTGTCGTACTCCTTTGTCTTGGGACGATGTTGGAGAGAGAATTTTGCTTGGGCCAGAGATGGTTGTGGATGCAGCGGAGAAGGTTCATTTGATCAGAGACAGACTTCGAGTGGCGCAAGACAGACATCGGCATTGGGCCGATAGCCATCGGAGACCTTTGAAGTTTGAGGTATAGTTTAGATTTTATTTGTGCTTGTTCTTGTTTGTTATAGATTAAGTTCTTAAGATGGTGTTTTGTTCTAGGTGGGTGGTTTGGTGTTTCTGAGGATTTCTCCGACACGAGGCACGGTTTGCTTCGGTGGAGGCGGAAAGCTTAGTCCGCGATTCATCGGACCTTTCACTATTCTAGAGAGGGTCGGTGCAGTTGCTTATAGACTAGACTTGCCACCTGCATTGGAGGGAGTGCACAACGTGTTTCATGTGTTGCAGTTGAGACGATACGTGGCCGATCCTAGTCATGTATTGGATCACTCGGAGATAGAGGTGGGCCCTACTCTTAGCTATCCAGAGCAGCCAGTTGAGATTCTGGATCGGAGAGAGAAGGTGCTGAGGAACCAGACTATTCCTTTGGTGCACGTCGCATGGAGGCATCACTCTCTGGGGGAGTCTACCTGGGAGAGAGAGAGGATGACATGCGAGAGCGTTATCCATATTTGTTTGTACCTTGAGGTATGTTATTTCTAGTTATGTTCTGTTCATTGTTATGTTCTGTTCATTAGTTAGTTGTGATTCTTTAGTTCTGTTTTGTGTTTTTCTGGGGGTAGTTTTCGTCTTTGAATTTCGAGGACGAAATTATTTTAAGGAGGGTAGACTTGTCTCTACCACATTTTAGGAAAAAGGGTATTTTAGTAATTTCCTATTTAAATAAATATTGTGCATGGTAAATAATTTTTGTTGTATTATTTAATTATTGTTGGATGTTATTTAATTATTTTGGACTTATTTTAGTAGACCCAACTAGTGTAGTTTGGACCCATGGACCAACATGAATTAAATAGTTAGATTTGGCCCATTTAGAAAGCCCATAGTTAAGGAGATGGATTAAATTAATTAAGTGATTAGACTAGAAGCTTCCTTCCTTAATTATTTCTTCATGAGAGGCCCCAAGGGGTACATTGGACATTTTATAATTGCTTGGGAGAGGGGCAAGGCCGGCCTATTAAAAGAGGGGGAAAATTTCTCTCTCCTCTCATTCTCATTCCAAATCTAGATGTAGAATTTTCCACTCCCAAATTCCCTCCATTACCATTCCAATTCCCTACCAAATTCATTCCAAATTCTTCCTAATTCACCATTAGAGAAGGAGGAATCAAGGATCTAGAAGAAGGAAGCAATGATCTACAAAGAGGAGCAAGGATCTACAATTTGGAAGCAAGTTCATCTCAATTGGAGGTTTCATTGGGAATCCATCTCCCAATAGGTATAATTCAGTTTTTTCCATTAAAATAGCTTCTAAATCTGAGATTTAATCATGTAAAATCAACCTATATGTATGTACTACCCATAGGACTTTGTTTTGTGTTCATAGGAGACCCATGGAGAAAGTTATGGTGCTTTTTGTGTTAATTTTGTTGGAATTCCGAATTTATATTTTGTTGTGTGTATCAATTGATCCTATAGATCAATTGAACATGAGCTTATGTGTTTGGGGCTAGTGTTGTGTCCATAATTTGGTACATGTGGTTCGTATCCCAACTATTTGGTGATACGTGTCATTTTGGGGGTTTTCCCTCCGACACGGGGCTTTGAACATGTCGTATTTTGACACGGACACATAGATCTACTTTTGACACTTTGATTTATTCATAAATATTATTTGTGATTTGTTTGTATCCTTCGGGGTGTAATTGGTTGTGTGTTGGACTCGTGTCACATGCGTATCCTAGATCTAGTGGGATACGGTGTGATACTCTCCAATTGTGTGGATTTTTGAATAGATCTAATTATGTATGGTTTAAATTCTTCAATTATAATTAGTAAATATATATAGATATTATATATTTATTTTGTGTATTTATTATAGTAATTATTGTAGCATAGATCTATATATTTTTGTGTGTGCTAATATGATGTACAAATATAATATGTAGCTTTCTTGCATGTAATTATATATGTACTTATGTTAATAGTATAAATTATACATAAATATTTTATAAAATATATTTATGTGTTTAATTGTGTAATTATATTATTTATAATTATTATGTAATTATTTGTATATTAATGTATATATTTTAGGTGTGCTTCTAGCCATGTAAAATATGAACATTAATATGTGCATGTGTTGTAACTATTAGTATTTAATTATAAGTTTATATGTACATATATATATAAGTATATAATTATTTATTTATATATATGTATTGTGATTATTATTGCATATATATATATATATATATATATATATATATATTTATTTGTTTTGGTGACAGTGGTTTCTATGACAGTGAAACTGTCATTATTTGGTCTGAACAGCAGCCGCTGTACAGTGGTCAGCATTAATGACAGATCTGTCATTAATGCTGTGGCAGTTTTGAGCGGCAACCTTTCAGCGACGTTTTTTTTGTGACAGTTTGAAACTGTCAGCAAACTGTGACAACAGCGGTTTTGTATATGGAGTTTCTGCGACGAATTTTCAGTGACAGTCAAGACTGTCACTATTAAACCTATTTTTATTTTATCTTGTTTTGTTCACTGTTTTCAGTGACGCTTTGACAGTTTTAAATTATATTTTATATATTATTATTGTATATATATATATGTGTATATATATGTATTTTGTATAATATTTGTAATAATATATTATGTTATTTGTATACATATTGGTTTGTATATATATTATTTTAGGGTATATATTATTTGTATTAGTAGTATACTTTGTGTGAGTATCTTTTGGGATCTAATTTTTATTCCTAAATTGTTGTATTTTATTTCTATATTATTTATATAGATTTCTTGTGAGGTTGACCTTGGTTTGACTTTAGTTGACTTTAGAGTTGACCATACTTGACTTTTGACTTAGAATTTATTTATTGACCTAGGAGTTGACTATTTTGACTTGTTCTCTTTCCGGGACCTTGTTTTAATATGGTATTCCATATCTAGGTCTTCGAGGCACCGAGTCAGACATCTGTGAGACTGTTCTTTCGATTTCAGGCGAGTACATTCTCTGATAGTTTCTCATTTATGATATCCTCTATGTTCGTTGTATCTAGTGTAGATTTACATGTTTCTCTCGACACTATGGTTACACGGATTGGTATATCCGGATCTCGTCATGAGATGTTATTCCTTGGTATATGGTGTATATGGTGCAAGTATTATTTCATTGGTTATCTTGTACATGTACAGACACCGATTCTCGGGGAGACTAGCTATCTTCTTGGGGAATCTAGTGCCATAGCATACCGTGGTTGGATCTATTATACCAGTTGGGGGTGGGGAGTATTAGTATAGATATGTGATCAAATCCCTATTGAATAAAGTATTGGTAAGCGAATAGTGTTGATCATGCACCGCACGTATGATTAGCCAGGCCGCATTGTATCTTGCCCAAGCCGATCACATGTTAAGCTAGTACTCACACACTTAGTCATTAGTATTATTGTTTCATTGGCATATTGTTCATTATTGTATTTCTTTCCAGTATTTCCTTATTGTCTATATATCTCTTGTATCTATTTTGTGCATCTTGTTTATCCACAGCTATTTACTGTTACATAGTTTTTATCATGGATTAGAACTGCTGTTAGAGATGTACTCTGCTCCTTTCCTGACTGGATATATTTTTCCAGATGACACTGAGGAGTACCCTACCTATTATGGACCCCAGGATGTTGTGGGTTTAGATTCGGAGACCCTGGCTCAAGAGGGACTTATCCCAACTGAGACAGTTGACCCTGGAGTGTAGCTTGTAGTATGATAGTATTCTTTTGTACTGGATTTGTCTCCAGCTTATTTTTGTTACTCTTCAGACTCATTGATATATTATTTTAAACTCATGAGTTGATGACTATTCTATTCTTATCTAATCCATGTTCATTCTATCTTAGTTCTGTGATTGAGTACACTATCTTTTGGTGGTTCATTATATTAGATAGACTTTCTAGACAGCGTTCTACCGCCGATTCTGCAGCGTAGGCTGGGCGTTGTTTCCGACTAGTACCCTTACCCCGGGTGCGGGTCGTGACAATGTAGCAGTTAAAATATATGAACTAAATAAGCAGAAATAAGATGCATGCAACATGTGGAATATAAATTATAGTACAATGTCAAGGTATACTTGCCTGGCAAGAAAGCTGCGTAGTACCAATAACCTGCTCCAGAAGTCGCGCAGAACGATCCAATATCCTATATACATATAATATAGTATAATACAACATCAGCCATTACACTAGCATATACACAACTATAATTACACTGAACTCAGAGGGTACGCTAGGGGTGACACTAGTCAACTAACAGGGTCAAATGCGCGTCTAATTACGCGGGTGTCGCGTCTGTAATTATTGTGCAAAATCAGACAGTCAAAATAATACGGGTCTCGCCAGTACGTTAGTGTACCTAAGGCAGTCTTCTCACAGTCATTCAGGTCCCATGGTCAAAGCAATTACGGAATATCCGTAATTAACACTAGGGTCTCATACTACATATATACATATATACATATATATATAGTCCTAATTAGCATTTAATTACTTACAATATACATATATACCATATATATATATGTATATATCAACCAATAATTATATGTATACCAAATTGAATAATATACATATACTAAATATATATATATATATATATAAATATACCAAACTGAATAATATACGCGTACGCGTACGAGTACGTGTACGCAACACTGGGTTCACCGACACGGGTCGCACAACGCATATCACATAAACTATCATGAAATGATATGCTATCCTAATACCATTCACACACGTATTCATAGAATCACGAGAGGGTAGTTCGAACCTGCGCTAGCGTGCACGTGCACGAGATCGACGATGACGACGATGATGGCGACGGTGACGACGATGATGACGACGACGATGACGACGATGACGATAATGATGATGATGATGATGGGGATGATGAGGATGTTAATGATGATGTTGATGATCATGATGATGGGGATGATGAGGATATTACTGGTGATGTTGATGATCATGATGATGGGGATGATGAGGATGTTACTGGCCGAAGGTTGCCGGAGTCCGGCGGGGAGGAGAAGGCTGAGAAGGGAGAGGAAGGAGGATAAGGAAGAGAGAAGAGGTCGGGTGGTGGTGGGATGGTCGGGTTCAGGTGCAGTGCTCCGGCGTTGATGAGAGGCGGGAACTACAGCGGCTCCGGTCGTGTACAGCGGGTTCAGCGGGGGATGAAGGAGAAGAGAGGGCGGGTGGTGCTGGCGGTTCGTCGAGGTCCGACGAGAGCTCCGGCGGTCAGTCATGGAGAAGATGAATAGGAGGGGAGGAAAGGGTCGAATGGCTTAGGTTTGGGTTTTAGGTAAAAAAAAGGAAAAAATAATATTTATACATGTGAAGGAGGGTTGAGTGTTTGACCTAAAAATTTGGGCTTGGTCAACACCTCCTTGGAGTGGGCCTTGGCTTGTCATGTAGGTATTGGGGGCTATAATTTGCATTGTTTAAAATGCAAGGCTAGGGTTAAATGAGGGGGGTGAGGTTGTATGTTGCACATTCCAAAATCATGAAGAAAATTCATATGAAGGGAAAATGGGTTTCTTCATGCGTTTTTGGCCAATGGTGTGGACACCTCAATACACTTTTGCATAAAAGTGCCCAATAATTGGAAAATTGCACGAAGATGGAAATTAGATTAAATTAATTAAAATTAATAAAAATGGTGTTCTAAAATTAATTGGAAGTACATGGGGCTAAAATTAGGTGGGACACAAGTGTCATGGACATAGGAGACTCAGGATAGAATATTATAAATTGGGTTGCACGAAACGGGTCAAGATTGTGTCTCCAATTTTGATTGAAACGTACAAGGATACAAAGTCAAATTTATTTAGAATTAAATATAAACGTCCGCGACGAATATTATGCGACTAAAATGTAGCACAAGAGAGCATAATTATAAGTTACACAAAGGTCAGAATAGAAGACGGGCATGTCTAGGATAAGGATATAAAATTTGTAGGAAGGCAATGGCTAGTGTAGTGCTTCAATTATCGAAGCAATGGTAAGGTGCACTAAATGATATAAATATTACAAAATTAAATAAAACACCGTGTTCTATTTCCAATTGGATACAACTAGCCCTAGTCTCTCTATCAAAGCCAAGTAGGCCTAATTTTGGGTGAGAGGGTTTACAATCAAGAATCCTATCAAGTTTATATCTGAATAAAAATCATATAAAATTTACATCTGAACGAGAATCATATGAAAGCAAGTCAAGAATTATAGCTCGTGGAGCAATTGCTCGGTTCAGAACAAAGAATCATGGATTATCATATCAGGTTATGAATTTGGAAGACCCAAGACTTACATGTCGCGGACAACTTGTGCACAAGATTTATGGGTTCCGCGGACGATTGCCAGGGCATTGGGACTGATCCGATCCGGACGGAACATATGGATTAGTCAGTATATTGGAGGAGAAAATGGCATATGGCGGGGCTCGCTACCTGCGTCACATATTATTTTTGTCCCATGACTATAACTCGTCCTTTATGGCTATGCTAGCGATAATTGTTCATATAGATAAGTCATCCTCGCTTAGTGGCTATCCGCATGCGAGTCATTGCATCGCATCGAGAATAGTCTGAAACACCTAAACAATCATGAATATAACTCACTTGTACATATGGAGCACTCGAACATCTTATGCAACATACCTGATAATCCGAGTAACTCGTGTATCCGAAACATAGTCTCGCTCACAACACTTGTGTTACATATGCTATTGCCTTGGTTTCTTTATGTATGCTCGTGCTTGAATTAACTTGGGTTGCCTTGGATAGGGAAGGAGAAATGGTAAGTTGGTAAGTCTCATCATGTATCCTCTTATATCGCACGATGCACTGCCACACGAGTTAAGCTATTCATCTTTGCCATGAAACTGATTCTAGGCAAGATTAGAAAGACAACTAAATAGATGGTGCACATAACCTATTGAACATGTTTGGATTTGTCGAGCGGGCGAGTAGCCTCGCCACAAGTGCATTCATGTACTGATAACCCACCAGATTGCTTGCAGGGTACGAGAGAACCTCGTTCGGTGCGGATGCCTCCTTCGTACGTGCTAAGGCGAAGAGTTCACTCTGGAGCCTTGGAGCGTTGCATCCGGAACTGAAGCACATATACAAGACATAATGTTGGAATATCGCCTATGTATCATTCCATAAATATAGTCACTTGGCACGCTTTTACTATTTCAGAGAGAGAGAGGCTTGAGCGACTTATAATCATGGCTATACGCCGCCTGTAACACTTGTTCAATATCAATAAAGAGTTTTCTTTACTCCTATACTTGTGTTATTCAATGCTTCTGCTATTGACGACTTTGTGAACTTGTTACCAATCGCCTATGCGTTTATAATTCTGCTGCACTCGGACAATCTGTGCGACTCTGTGGCTTAGACCTCTTACCGCCAACAATGAACCTCGGCCTTGCACGGGCGTTGCTCACGCTCGTGCAGAATCACGCCCAGATGGGTCAAGCAATCGTCCCGTGGGAACGCTGGCGCTGAGGCTCTCACTTAGCGGGGGCGGCCGATTAGCCTGTGGGAGATCGGGGCGTGACAACGAGAAGCTTCCATTATGTGCTGGAGGATTCTGGAAGCTTCCCGCAGCGAGAAAAAGATTGATTTGGTATGATCGGCAAAAAATTCAAGTGAAAGTCACTAACTTATACAGAAGAGCTACTAACTTTTTTCGTTTCAATCCAATATGAAAATATATTGTTAATAATTATCTATGACGTTATGGACTTAAAATGGGTGTAGCCTAAATGAGAATGTAAAAATAAAGTTTAAAGTGGCTAAAGAATTATATGCACTACTTATCACCTATAGACTAGGTTGGCACCCCTAGAGGACTACCAACACATACAGAGTTTATGCCCTCACCTTCCTCCAATGTCATGACCTCGACTTGATTAGTAGAAACTGTCAAGGAGTTGACATCATGTGTGGCACAACAATGGCCAAGTAGGAAGAGGAACTTCTGAGAGTATCGGACTTGTACTTTGCATATTTCCTCAATTGCTTAACTAAGTATCGGACACGTATAATCCAAAATCTTTAGTGAACATAGTATCAGACACGTATACTCCAAAAATATAGTATCTTTAGTGAATCTAAGGTTTAGGACACGAATACTCAAAAAATACAGTAAACACAATGTCGTGTCTTATTATGATAAATGAAAAAAAAAAAAGAAATACTGCCAACTAAAAAATCAGAAATACAGTAAACACATTTTTTTATTTTCTACATTTATCAAACCCTAAATAGAGGATTTGAGCACCAAGCCCTAATTTTTAACTAAAATATTATCCTAAATCAAACCTTAACAAAATTATTTGAGAGACAAAAACCCTAACAAAATCTAACCCTAATTTGAAGTAGAGACAATCAATTCCCTCACAAAATCAACTACGAAAAATATTAGGACAAGAAATGGTGAACGGAAAGAACCTTCGAAGTTCACGATGGAGAGGGAAGATCTCGATCGAGAGATGTCTGCGGGAGAAATAAATGCCCAAGAGAGAAACACCAAAGAGGGAAGCTCTCGATCGAGAGATGTCTACGAGAAAGAGCATGCAAGAGAGAGAGAGAGAGAGAGAAAGAGGCATGCAAGAGAGAGAGAGAGAGAGAGAGAGAGAGAGAGAGAGAGAGAGAGAGGCTGCGAGAGTTTTAGGTCTACGAGACAGTGTATGTCGTGTTTGTATCAGTGTGTGTGTGTCGTGTCTGTGTCATATCGTGTCTGTATCTGAGAGAGAGAGAGAGAGAGAGGGGTAGGGTTTACCTAGAGGAGGAGAAGGAGGAGAAGCCCGAGGTCGTCGGAGGTGTAAACACCCTAATTTTGAGAATAATTTTGAAATGAGTTATTCTGAATTTTCGGTATTTTTTTGGAATTTAAAACGAAGGTGATTGTAATTTAAAGAATTTTAAGTGTTGCTAATTGGTGTTAAAATATTATGGAAATAATATTTTATGGTGTAAAATGGAAAACCGGACACAGGGTATTTTTCGGTGAATTTATTGGACTCTGGAGTAGCGTTTTAAGCCCTAAAAACGAATGGATTGATAAACCGAACCAAACCAAATCAAACCAACCCTGCCTGAACCGAACCTAGCATAGCGGGTCGGGTCGGATCCGAGCCAAACCCGACCCGGACCCGAAAACCACTTGGGAAGCCCTAGCTTGCCGGAGTTCCTGTAGCAGGGTATAAATCCCTTCCTTGGCGTTCGTGCCAGCCGCAAACCTAGAAATCCGCGGCGCCGCCATCGACCTCTCCCTCGATCAGCAGCCCGCACCGACCAACTCCACCATCTACCGCCCTGAACTGAACCCTAACGCCGCCGTACCCGCCGCTCCACTCCAGACCTTGACTCGGCTCCGCCACAACGGACGAACCCCGTCGACCCCCTAACTCCCCAGCCCCCGCGACATATTCCTCCCCCAACCCATCACCGCCTCCGCCCAGTCCCTCCGGCGCCGTCGTCGGCCAAACCCACTCCATCAGAGTCCACCCAGCCCGCGTGAACCCACTCCGACCCGCGTGAGTCGCCGACCGAATTTGGAGAAGCCGCCTCCTAGTCGACCTCGCCGACCCCGAGACCGACCCCTCCGGTGAAGCCCAGTCGCTGTCACGATCGGAACCCTAGCTCGGACACACGCCAGGATACAGCAACTCGGTCCCAGGACACAAAATTGACCCTCGGACACGTGGAATTCAGCGTTCACGGAGCCCTGTTCAGGTACCATTTTCTCTCACCTCGCAACTCCGTTTTCGATTCCGTCAGTTTCTACGCGTAGACTGTATAACCCTCTCGGTGCCCGTGCAACCCGCTCGGTGCATCGCGTCCTGTGGTGATCGCACACCGCGATCCAAAAACAGGAAAACAATGCCCTGTTTCACCCCGGAACTGAGTGCGCTCCGCCAAACGGGATGACTTGGTCACACGCGGTCTTTATCGAACCGTGTGCGACGTTGATACGGTCGTGTAGGATTTTGCAGAAGTCGATTCGGATGTGCGTGCACACCGGAATCAACGCGTATCCGCCGACGACACCCCGTATCCGTCCTTTCTGGAATATGCTGTAACTTTGTGTACACACGTCGGATCAAGACAAAACTTGCGCCATCGAACTCGTAGCAATACGCTGGTCCTGTGACCCAAGTTTGGTTCAATTCTGAGAACGTTGACAAAATTGTGTAGCGTAGGCCCTACAGGCTCCACTTGACGGACGATTTTGTGATCGGCTCATCGGAATCCAATTCTGGAAGTTCCGTTGGGTTCGTATCATCGTTCCTGACTTGTAGACACTGAGTTTGACGAATTTGGAGACCTTTGACCCTGACACGTTTTTCGGTGCAAAGTGGCCCACATGTGGACCCCGCTTTGGCCCAGAAATGTCCTTTTTGTTCCTGTGTCCAAATTGGACGTAAGTACAGGCGTTTCTAGCTATTTGACATCTTCTGAGACTGTTGGTGATGTTTATTACAGCTTTTGGAGTAGTACCTACCGGATCCACTGATACAGGGACAGTTGTTGGTATTCGGACATCATGCAAGTGTACCTTGCCAAACTCTGCAGTATTGTTACATATTTTCCTTGCTTCATTATATTGCTGTGCATGCTTAATCTAGGACCGTGTGACGTACTTAGCGTTCGATTATCAGTCGGGTGCCGACACCGTACGCGGTGTTGTGTATTGTCATCTAGCGATGGATACGCGTGACACTTTATCTTCTCGTACTTGTCTTACCAAGTAAACTATGACCCAGGACAATTGACACTGTTCATGAGACAGGATCTTCCCGAGATATTCATGGTGATTCTGTATAGGATACCGGACTTGACAGAGATACTATATTCTTAGATACATTATGACTTGTGCATTAGTTATGATCCCGCTGACATGGACATGAGACGTTATGGTCATGATATGCGTGGTTACATTGGGTGGAGAGAGACACACAGACTATAGGCTGATCATATATATACACCCCTATTATTCTGAGGCACAAGACTCTGAAGCCGAGCTTGGCCCATTACTCATTACTACTGCTACTACCGGCTCCCCGACACAGAGCTTGTAGTGGCTTCAGCCTGAGTTCTAGTGCTGCTCTCATCTTGCATATCACTTAGCTGGTTATTTAGTACTCCCTATTATTCCATCTATTGCTGGAGAGACCCACAGGCTACAGGTTGATTATGTTATGCCGGCTACTCAGTCTCCCGCTGAGCTAGACCACCTCCTGATACCACTGCTACCGGCTCCCCTACACAGAGCTTGTAGTTGTTTCAACCTGAGTACTATTGATATTCTCTCTTACATTTCACACAGATGTTACTTACTTGCCCTATTTATTCTATTTATTTTCTGTACTGCATTTATTTTGGCTTGAGCTTTCTTGTACCTTGCTATGTCCCCTGAGGACCTGGATCCGGATTATGTCCCCAGGATTTGAGAACGAGATCTATCCCGAGGTATACGGGACCGCTGCAGGAGCTGATCCAGGAGCTATACCGCCATCCGAGGATGAGGTGTTAGCTGAAGACTTCTCCTGAGCATCCATGTTTCATGCTTAGCTTTTATTATTTATTTCAGTCTTTTATATTCTGGTCTGTTGAACCATTGTACTAGATATTTATCGGGTTGTTCCCCGAAGTACTTGTTGAGACGAGCTGATGATTTACATTCCTTATTTATTCTGTGGATCATACTTTTATACTTTGTGTGGATGAGATTAGTTGTGCCATATTATCGTAGACCTGTTTTTACAGCTTAAGTATGCCCTGATGGATCCATTAAATTGGGTTTGTCCATCGGTGCGTACTGCTGGCCATTGCCACGTAACTAGTCCCACGGTATTTTGGGACTGGGGCGTGACATAGTTTTTGTGGTGGCCCATACAGGTTTTACGACTAAATCGTTCGGTTTCAACTTAGGGACCGAACTAGCCTACCCTAGGGATAGGATAAGTTCTAGGTTCTCATCCATCATTAAACCATTTTTGAACTCTATATCAAACTCGAATTTGAAACTTGATTGCATCCTGTGTTGATTCCTCTGTGCATTCTTACAGTTTATCTTTTGGTTGCAGAGAAATGGATCCCAGGAACGGAGACAAGATTCCATTGGATACGCCACACGACGCTTTGGTTACTTATATAGATGGAGTGACCCCAGGGAATGGAGGACAAGCATCGCAGAGCGATCAAACCGGTCAGCCTAATCCAAGGTTCCGGAGAGATGACATCCCACCTCCACCACAGTTCACTCCCCAGATGCCAGTTTTCCCGCCAGGACAAGCCATGGACGGGCAACAGATGTTCCAGATAATGTATGCTATGAGGCAAGCGCAGCAGCAGATTCAGCAAGAGGCCCATCGGCAGGAGGCCGAGTATCTGAGAACCAGCCTGGTATCCGTATTGGAGCAGGCAAATCCACCAGCGAGGCGATCGACGACGGGATCTATCACCGACTTCCGTCAGCTCAAGCCTCGTACATTTTCTGGTAAAGAGGGACCAACTGAAGTTCATGAATGGCTCACAAACATACAGCATCAGCTGGAAGCCGCTGAACTTCCGAGAGAGAAGTGGATGACTGCAGTCAGAATGCAGTTAACTGAGAATGCACATCACTGGTGGCTAGCAGAGGAGAGGAGGCTCGGGCAGGACCAAGTCACTTGGGAAGAGTTCTCCAGACTCTTCAAAGAGATGTATATTCCCGCAATAGCACGGTCAGAGCTCAGAGACAAGTTCAACCGCCTTATCCAAGGCAACATGACAGTGAAAGAATACAATGCGGAATTTATTCGCCTCAGTCGCTTTGCCCCAACCTTGATTTCGACCGAGGAAGAGAAAGCTGAGAAATTCTTTGACGGACTGAAGTTCGAGCTCCAGAGATTGATTGGATCGGTCGCACCTACATCTTATATCGACGTTCTCGCAGCAGCACGACGCATGGAGCGCGTCACTAGAAGGGAGTCGAACCTGAAGAGGCCTATCAACTCAGCACCATCCAGGACAGCACATGGGGATTCAGCAAAATAGACCCAGAGGAGTATGCCAGAGAGGACAGCACACAGGGCCATATCTCTCCCTACTTGTCACCACTGCGGCAAGATAGGTCACATTGAGAGAGAATGCAGACGCAAGTTGTGACTCTGCCTGGCTTGCGGGTCCAACCAGCATCAGACCAGAGACTGCACCGAGCGCAGAGAGGGAGCACCGAGATTAGCTTTGCCTGCACTACGACCAGTTTATCCAGCTGTAGGAGCACAGCAGGCAGGAGCTGGAGGAGTCAGGCCACCAGCCCCAGGAGGGAATCAGCAGAGACCACCCCTGGCACCACATGTAGCTCTATTTCAGCAGGCTCAGCAGCAGAAGAGAGGCCAAGCTCAGGGACGAGGCCAGGCATTCACATTAGCTGTTGAGGAGGAGACTGTTATGATTAGATAAGGTAATGGGTATCGGGTAAATGTGTGTGGATATCTATATACATAGGTATATACCTACTTAGATATATATAAATATGGTAGATATATATATTACCTAGCCTAGATTAATAACTAGGTATATAATTAGTAGCTAGATAGCTAGTTAGAGGGCCTTAGGGCGAAACTTCAATACCTTGAGATACCGAGGTATCTCGATACCTTGAGATATTCAAGGTATTGAGTTTCGAGCGGGGTATTTGAGCATTAGCCTAGGAAATGCTTGGGAATGATTTTTATATGTTTATATGTATATAATTACGCGTGCTAGCATAGGTTTTAGCGGGTTTAGGCGGGGTGCGTGGCCTAGGGCGAGGTATCGGATACCGAGGGTATCTCGGTATCTCGATTAGGCGAGTTTGTGAGTTTAGTGGCTTAATGAGCTCGGTTTGACCTAGAATTTCAGGGGCACCCAAGTTTGACCTAGCTTTGACCATAATTGTCCCCGTTGACCGTAAAAGTCAACGTTTGACCTAGTTTTGACCTAGAGTTGACTTTTTGGACCCCGGGTTGACTTTTTGACCCGAATTTCACCGGTTTGACCCGTTCGACCTAGAATAGCCCTAGAAGCCTGTTTTTAATTATTTTATATCAGTTTAAATGCTTAGAACCCTGTTTAATCCTTGTTTTTCGCATTAGGTCCTTGCGACACCGGTCCGGACCTCGATCCTCATCAGTTGCTCAGGACATCAGGCGAGTACCTACCTCTGATAGTTTCCATTTCATGATAGCGTTTATATCACCTGTTCTAGAACTGTAATACTTGATTCTGACACTTTATTACACGAGCTGGTACTAGTGGATCCCGTCATGAGGTGCTATCCCCCTTACCGTGTTCAGCGGGTACTCTATCACGTGTATTTCATCATGTGCTTCGGGTATTGATTATCATGTGCTATCATGTGCTTCTTGTGCTCTCGCCTTCGTGTGCGCGAGCTATTATCATGTACGTAGCGTGTTGTGGTTGGATCCAATGGTATTAGTGGGGGAGGGGAGTAGTGAGTTGGTTATATGATCAAAGCCAAACAGTATTCATGTGTATGTCGGTTATGCAACTCACGCATAACGGAGTTATCGTAGTGACTTTCATGTGCAACCTAAGCCGATCATATAACGAACTTGTGCTCAAGGCACTTAGCTAGTATTCATGTTTCTCACCTGCAGTTACTTTTCCACTACTTGTATTGTTCTCCAGTTTACATTGCAGCTACTTCTTGTGCTCCAGCATATATTTATTTCCTGTGCATCTTGATTACTTTTCTATTGCTCGTCATATACACCTTACCATGTATTTGGAGTTGCTTTCAGAGTTATGTACTTCGCTCCAGTCCTGACTGGGCATATTTTTTCCAGAGGATCCTGAGGACTATTGCCCTACGTTCTACGGGCCTGGTGTTGACGACTGTTGTGACCTCGAGGAGGAGTGCGCCGAGGAGACGCCGATAGCACCCTAGTTAGCTAGGTGGGTTTCCTGGGTTTTCCTTGTGGTTTGTATTTTGGATGACTGTACTTTTTCTTTTGTGCTTCTGTGAGATGTTGTAGCTTTTAGACTTGGACTGTATCATTTTGGATTGTCTTGCTCTCTTGGTTCTGGTTTTCTTTGTTTATATCATATCGTGCTTATATTCTTCCTCTAGTTTTGTGATTGAGATTATTGTCATATATATATTGCGTGGTTGCCCTCCTGTTGGAGAGGATTTTATTCACATATATATATTGCGTGGTTTTGCCCTCCTTTTGGAGAGGTCATGCCGGATTTTTCTGTGAGTTATCTAGATAGTTGGTTGACCTAGAACGGACCTTTACAGCGTTCTACCGCCGATTCTGCGGCGTAGGCTGGACGTACCCACGGCTCATGCCCGATTTTCGGGTGCGGGTCGTGACAGAGACTACAGCAGGCGAGGTCATCGCAGGTACTATTTTAGTAGCTTTATTACCAGCTGTAGCATTATTTGATTCTGGAGCATCGCATTCATTTATAGCAGCTAGCTTTGTAGCCACCCATAGAGTAGCTACCGTACCCCTTCCGAAGATGAAGAGAATTCTTACGGGAGGTAGAATTATTTCGGTTAGTGACGTCTGTAGATCATGTTCTGTAGTAGTTTGTGGAAGAGAAATGCGAGCTCAATTTCTAATCTTTTCCATGCCAGATTATGATGTCGTACTTAGTATGGACTGGTTAAGTCAGTACCATGCGACTCTTGATTGCCGACTTGGGCGGGTTATATTTAGACCGCCAGGACATCCAGAATTTGAGTTTCTTCGAGGAGCAGTAGAGCAAGGAGTTCAGCCTACTCTTAGGATACTATCTGTAGAAGGGGAGACAGGTTACCCAAGAGTCATATCTGAGTTTGTGGATATATTTCCTTATGATCTTCCAGGTTTACCGCCTGATCGGGAAATAGAATTCACAATAGACTTAACTCCAGGAGCAGAGCCTATCACTTCATCAGTATATCGGCTGGCACCTAAAGAGTTAGTGGAGTTAAAAGAACAGGTTGACAACCTTCTGGAGAAGGGTTTCATTCGGCCCAGTATTTCACCTTGGGGAGCACCCATATTATTTGTGCCGAAGAAGGATGGAACAGTACGGTTATGCATTGACTACAGGGCTTTGAATGTTGTGACCATCAAGAACAGGTATCCCTTACCACGCATTGATGATCTATTCGATCAATTGGGTGGTGCAAGGGTATTCTCGAAGATTGACCTTCGATCCGGCTATCATCAGATCAAAGTAAGGAAGGAAGACATCCCGAAGACAGCTTTCAGGACCAAGTATGGACATTATGAGTTCTTGGTGATGCCGTTTGGTTTAACCAACGCGCTAGCAGTGTTTATGAGTTTGATGAACAGAGTCTTTCATCAATTTTTGGATAAATTTATGGTTGTGTTCATTGACGACATCCTCATATATTCCAAGAGCCACGAAGAGCACGAGGAGCATCTCAGAATCGTGTTAGAGACCTTGAGACAGGAGAAGTTATACGCCAAACTCAGTAAGTGTGAGTTCTGTATGGATAAAGTGCCTTTCTTGGGACATATCATCTCAGGGGAAGGACTTTCAGTTGATCCAGAGAAAGTTGCGGCAATAGAGACTTGGCCTACACCCACATCAGTTGCAGAGGTGAGAAGTTTTTTTGGACTTGCGGGATATTACCAAAAGTTTGTAGAAAATTTCTCGAGGATTGCGAAACCGATGACGAAGCTGATACGTAAGGACCAGGAGTTTATGTGGACAGAAGACTGCCAGAAGGCCTTCAAAGAATTGAAGAGATGATTAACAATAGCACCTGTCTTGACTCTTCCTTCAGGGTCAGGAGGTTTCGTTGTTTACAGCGATGCATCAGGTAGTGGATTAGGATGTGTTTTTATGCAACATGGCAAAGTCATTGCTTATGCGTCGAGACAGTTGAAGGTCCACGAGAAGAACTATCCAACACACGATCTGGAGTTAGCAGCAGTTATATTTGCGTTGAAGATTTGGAGGCACTATCTTTATGGTGAGAAAGTAGACATCTTTACAGATCACAAAAGTCTGAAGTATGTATATACTCAGAAGGAGCTTAACATGAGGCAGAGACGTTGGCTTGAACTGATGGTAGATTTTGATATAGATCTGCAGTATCATCCGGGAAAGGCGAATGTAGTAGCAGACGCACTAAGCAGGAAGCCTACGGCTTATTTCTTAACGATGCAGCCCAAGTTATTGAGAGATCAAAAGGAGCTTCAGATAGAGGTTGTCTTACCAGGACAGAGTGGATTGATGGCTAATCTGGAAGTTAGGTCATCACTCGTGGAGAAGATTAAGGAGGCATTGTCCACCGATGCTAGATTTCGAAGACTGAAGGAGAGGACAGAAGCAGGCATACAGACAGGACTTCGCATACACGAAGATGGGACATTGAGGTTTGGGAATCGCCTGTATGTTCCAAATAGAGAAATGAGACAGGAGTTAATGACTGAAGCACATAGCTCTATGTACTCTGTTCACCCAGGAGGAACCAAGATGTACCGAGACTTGAGACAGTATTACTGGTGGCATGGAATGAAAAAGGAGATTGCAAGATTTGTGGCCAAATGCTTAGTCTGCCAGCAAGTAAAGGCCGAGCATCAGAGGACTGCAGGTATGCTACAGCCGCTTCTTATACCAGAATGGAAGTGGGAACATATCACGATAGATTTTGTCACAGGATTTCCAAGGAGCCCCAGCGGAAGAGATGCAGTATGGGTTATCGTGGATAAACTCACTAAATCGGCACACTTCTTGCCATTTAGAGTTGGACAGTCCACAGAGGTACTAGCCGACATGTATATGCGACAAATCGTCAAATTGCATAGAGTGCCTGTCAGTATTGTATCGGATCGAGATTCGAGATTTATATCTCATTTTTGGAGAAGCATGCAAGAGAGTCTGGGCACCAGACTCAAATTCAGCACAGCTTACCACCTACAGACAGATGGCCAATCAGAGCGCACCATTCAGATCTTGGAGGATATGTTGCGATCATGTATGCTAGACTTTGGAGAATCTTGGGAAGATCATTTGCACTTAGTGGAGTTCTCCTACAATAACAGTTATCAGGCCAGCATTCATATGGCACCATTCGAGGCATTATACGGAAGGAAGTGCAGATCGCCTATATGTTGGAGTGACATTGGTGAACGTCAAATACTGGGTCCAGAATTGGTAATACAGACAGTGGAAAAGGTAAAATAGATTCAAAATCATCTACGAGCAGCTCAGGACAGACAGAAGCTTTGGGCAGATACACACAGACGTCCCCTAGAGTTCAAAGAAGGAGAGCACGTGTTCTTGAGGATTTCGCCCACTTGTGGTACTATCAAATTCGGGAGCAGAGGCAAGTTGAGCCCAAGGTATATTGGGCCATTTGACATTCTAGAGCGCGTTGGTGAGGTGGCTTATCGTCTTGCATTACCTCCATCCTTAGAGGGAGTGCATGACGTATTCCACGTCTCACAGCTGCGAAGGTACGTGACCGACCCAAGTTACGTAGTCGATCATTCGGAGATCGCAGTAGGCCCAAGCTTGAGATATAAAGAACAACCAGTTGGCATCCTCGACGTCAGTGAGAAGACATTACGGGGACAGACAATCAGACTGGTTTATGTAGCATGGAAACATCATTCTCCTGGAGAATCGACTTGGGAACGAGAAGATAGTATGCGCCAGTATTATCCTCATTTGTTCGAGAATACAGTTGTAAACTAAGCAACCTTGTATTTTATAGTTCTTCCTTTAGTAGCTTATTCTTTGATTGCGAGGACGCAATCCTCTTAAGGGGGGTAGATTGTAAACACCCTGATTTTGAGAATAATTTTAAAATGAGTTATTCTGAATTTTCGGTATTTTTTTGGAATTTAAAACGAAGGTGATTATAATTTAAAGAATTTTAAGTGTTGCTAATTGGTGTTAAAATATTATAGAAATAATATTTTATGGTGTAAAATGGAAAACCGGACACAGGATATTTTTCGATAAATTTTTTGGACTCCGGAGTAGCGTTTTAAGCCCTAAAAATGAATGGATTGATAAACCGAACCAAACCAAATCAAACCAACCCTGCCTGAACCGAACCCAGCATAGCGGGTCGGGTCGGGTCGGATCCGAGCCAAACCCGACACGGACCCGAAAACCACTTGGGAAGCCCTAGCTTGCCGGAGTTCCTGTAGCAGGGTATAAATCCCTTCCTTGGCGTTCGTGCCAGTCGCAAACCTAGAAATCCGCGGCGCCGCCATCGACCTCTCCTTCGATCAGCAGCCCGCTCCGACCAACTCCACCATCCACCGCCCTTAACTGAACCCTAACGCCGCCGTACCCGCCGCTCCTCTCCAGACCTCGACTCGGCTCTGCCACAATGGACGAACCCCGTCGACCCCCTAACTCCCCAGCCCCAGCGACATCTTCCTCCCCCAACCCATCACCGCCTCCGCCCAGTCCCTCCGGCGCCGTCGTCGGCCAAACCCACTCCATCAGAGTCCACCCAGCCCGCGCGAACCCACTCTGACCCGCGTGAGTCGTCGACCGACTTTGCAGAAGCCGCCGCCTAGTCGACCTCGCCGACCCCGAGACCGACCCCTCCGGTGAAGCCCTGTCGCTGTCACGATCGGAACCCTAGCTCGGACACACGCCAGGACACAGCAACTCGGTCCCAGGACACGAAATTGACCCTCGGACACGTGGAATTCAGCATTCACGGAGCCCTGTTCAGGTACCATTTTCTCTCACCTCGCAACTCCGTTTTCGATTCCGTCAGTTTCTATGCGTAGAATGTATAACCCTCTCGGAGCCCGTGCAACCCGCTCGGTGCATCACGTCCTGTGGTGATCGCACACCACGATCCAAAAACAGAAAAATAACGCCATATTTCACCCCGGAACTGAGTGCGCCCCGCCAAACGGGACGACTTGGTCGCACGCGGTCTTTACCGAACCGTGCGCAACGTTGATACGGTCGTGTGGGATTTCGCAGAAGTCGATTCGGATGTGCGTGCACACCGAAATCAACGCGTATTCGCCGACGACATCCCATATCTGTCCTTTCTGGAATATGCTGTAACTTTGTGTACACACGTCGGATCGAAACGAAACTTACGCCATCGGACTCGTAGCAATACGCTGGTCCTGTAACCCAAGTTTGGTTCGATTCTGAGAACGTTGACAAAATCGCGTATCGTGGGCCCCATAGGCTCCACTTGACGGGCGATTTTGTGATCGGCTCATCGGAATCCAATTCTGGAAGTTCTGTTGGGTTCGTATCATCGTTCCTGACTTGTAGACACTGAGTTTAACGAATTTGGAGACCTTTGATCCTGACACGCTTTTCGGTGCAAAGTGGTCCACATGTGGACCCCGCTTTGGCCCGGAAATGTCCTTTTTGTCCCTGTGTCCAAATTGGACGTAAGTACAGGCATTTCTAGCTATTTGACATTTTCTGAGACTGTTGGTGATATTTATTACAGCTTTTGGAGTAGTACCTACCGGATCCACTGATACAGGGACAGTTGTTGGTATTCGGACATCAGGCAAGTGTACCTTGCCAAACTCTGCAGTATTGTTACATATTTTTCTTGCTTCATTATATTGCTGTGCATGCTTAACCTAGGACCGTGTGACATACTTAGCGTCCGATTATCAGTCGGGTGCCGACACCGTACGCGGTGTTGTGTATTGTCATCTAGCGATGGATACGCGTGACACTTTATCTTCTCGTACTTGTCTTACCAAGTACACTATGACCCAGGACACTTGACACTGTTCATGAGACAGGATCTTCTCGAGATATTCGTGGTGATTCTGTATAGGATACAGGACTTGACAGAGATACTATATTCTTAGATACATTATGACTTGTGCATTAGTTATGATCCCGCTGACATGGACATGAGACGTTATGGTCATGATATGCGTGGTTATATTGGGTGGGGAGAGACACACAGACTACAGGCTGATCATATATATATACCCCTATTATTATGAGGCACAAGACTCTGAAGCCGAGCTTGGCCCATTTCTCATTACTACTGCTACTACCGGCTCCCCGACACAGAGCTTGTAGTGGCTTCAGCCTGAGTTCTAGTGCTGCTCTCATCTTGCATATCACTTAGCTGGTTATTTAGTACTCCCTATTATTCCATCTATTGCTGGAGAGACCCACAGGCTACAGGTTGATTATGTTATGCCGGCTACTCAGTCTTCCGCTGAGCTAGACCACCTCCTGATACCACTGCTACCGGCTCCCCTACACAGAGCTTGTAGTTGTTTCAACCTGAGTACTATTGATATTCTCTCTTGCATTTCACATAGATGTTACTTACTTGCCCTATTTATTCTATTTATTTTCTGCACTGCATTTATTTTGGCTTGAGCTTTCTTGTACCTTGCTATGTCCCCTGAGGACCTGGATCCGGATTATGTCCCCAGGATTTGAGGACGAGATCTATCCCAAGGTATACGGGACCGCTGCAGGAGCTGATCCAGGAGCTGTACCGCCATCCGAGGACGAGGTGTTAGCTGAAGACCTCTCCTGAGCATCCATGTTTTATGCTTAGCATTTATTATTTATTTCAGTTTTTTATATTCTTGTCTGTTGAACCATTGTACTAGATATTTATCGGGTTGTTCCTCGAAGTACTTGTTGAGACGAGCTGATGATTTACATTCCTTATTTATTCTGTGGATCATACTTTTATACTTTGTGTGGATGAGATTAGTTATGCCATATTGTCGTAGACCTGTTTTTACAGCTTAAGTATGCCCTGATGGATCCATTAAATTGGGTTTGTCCATCGGTGCGTACTGCTGGCCATTGCCACGTAACTAGTCCCACGGTATTTTGGGACTAGGGCGTGACAGGAGGGGAGGAGTCATACCGGAAGGGAGGAGCCGTGTGGGAGGGGGGGCGCTTGGGGGCTGGGGAGCCGGAGTAGGGGGCTGTGGGGAGCCGGTAGGGGGGAGGGTAGGGACGAGGGGAGGAGGAGGACGCCGGAGGGGGGGTACTTCGCCGGAGGGGGGGAGGGAAGAGGGGGGGTTTTAAAAATTTGGGTAGGAGTTCGACATAATAGGGGGAAATGAAATCATGAACCCTATATTAAATTTTTTAGTGACGTCATCAATAGACGTCGCTAAACATCACTATTAAAAAAATTAGCGACGTCATAAGTAGACGTCGCTAAACGTCACTAATTAAAAAGTATGCGACGTTAGCGACGTTGCTAAATACGTCGCTAAAATAAAAAAAAGCAACGTCGATAAAGAAGTCGCTAAACGTCGGTAAATCAAAAAACTCAGCGACGTTTAGCGACCTTAACAAAGCTTATAGCGACTACTCTTTTAAAAAACTGAAGTATAGTCGCTAAACATTGCTATGTGTCGCCAACAACGACGTATAGCGACGTTTATTTTTGGAGTCGCTCAAGTCTTTAATCTTAGCGACGTTTTATAATACTGTCGCAAAAAACGTCGTTATTTCATCATAGTTTGGTAGTGGATTCCTTGTAAGTTGTGCATCCATAGTGAGTTGTTCTCCTAATAAAATTTGTGAAAGTCTTTGGAAATTATTAAAAGCATTAATAATCTCCCATTTGAAGACTGATATCAATCTGTCTTGACACCCTGATCAATGCAGCAACCAATCCTGATCTTGCTATCATTGGAGACCAACTGAAGATGAGCACAACTTCAGTTTATTGATAGTCACCGCCTTGGTTAGCATATCCGCTGGATTCTTGCTTCCCTGAATCTTCTCAAGTGTTAAAATCCCTTCTTCTAACAGAGATCTGATGAAGTGATCATAACGAAGTCCAATAACGAAGTCCAATATGCTTAGTCATGGAATGAAACGAAGAGTTCTTTGCAAGATGTATTGCACTTTGGCTTTCACTGTGCAAGACATTCTTCTCACATTCGAATCCCAATTCAGCTAACAATCCTTGAAGCCAAATCATCTCCTTACTGGCTTCTGTAACTACAACATACTCTTCTTTCATAGTTGATAAAGAAACAACCTTTTGTAACTACGACATCCAGCTAACTGATGTAGATCTGCTGTAAACACATAACCAGTAGTGCTCTTTCCTTTATCGACTTCACCTGCAAAATCAACATCTACGTACCCTTGCACCTTTAGTTCTCCTCCACCAAAAGTTAAGCACTTGTTCGTAGTGCCTCGTAAATACCTTAAGATCCACTTTACAGATTCCCAATGGACCTTTCCCGGATTTGACATAAATCTGCTAACGGCTCCCACTGCTTGGGCAATGTCTGGTCTCGTACAGATCAAAGCATACATCAAACTTACAATGGCTGAGGTAAAAGGAACCTTTGCCGTTAACTCTCTCTACCTCCGTCTGAGGTGACTGATCCTTGGATAGTCGAAAGTAACTAGCCAATGGTGTGCTGACGGGTTTGGTGTTGTTCATGTTGAATCTTTCTAAGACATGATTGATGTATGCTGACTGAGATAATTGCAATATCCCCTTTTGCTTATCTCGATTGATTTGCATCCCAAGAATCTTCTTAGCTGGACCCAAATCTTTCATGTCAAACCCCTTTGACAATCGCTGCTTCAAGCTCTTGATCATATTCATATCAGAACCATCTACAAACATATCATCGACATAAAGTAGCAAAATGATACAACTCGAATCATACCTCTTGACATAGCACTAACGATCAACATTGCACTTCTGGATACCTTTCTTGTGCATGAAGCCATCAAATTTCTTGTACCATTATCGCGGAGCTTGTTTCAAACCATACAAGCTTTTCTTAAGTCTGCACACCAAGTTACCTTTTCCTTTTTTCTGTGAAACCCTCTGGCTGATGCATGTAAATCTCTTCATCTAAGTCTCCGTGAAGAAATACAGTTTTCACGTCCAACTGTTCAAGATATAGATTTTTAATAGCAACAATACTTAATACAGTCCTGATAGTATTAAGTTCACAACCGAAGAAAAAAAATCTCTGTGTACTTGACTCATTCCTTCTCCTGGAAGCCTTTGACAACTAATCGAGCTTTGTACCCTTTGGATCCATTATGTTCTTCTTTCACCTGATAAACCCATTTGTTATGAAGGGCCTTCTTTTCTTTGGGCAACACAACAAGTTCCTAAGTATTGTTGGAGAGCAAAGACTTCATCTTGTCTTTACTAGCAAGCTCCTACTTACTGGCATCTCCAGTCTGATAGGCCTCGTTATATCACTCGGGTTCACCTCCATCAGTTAGCAACAAATAGTATAAGTATCTCCTGTTCGGCATATGAGGCCGAGAAGACCTTCTCAACACTGGAGTTGGAGAATAAGGTTGAATAACATCTTCCTGCTCAATATGTTGCTCTGGCTCGAGATTTGCAACTGTCTGGCTTGTCGTAGGACTGATTGGGTCATCATCCACTTCTGTAAAGACTGGCTCAATCTCAATTGGATTAAAGAAATTTGTCGAATGTTGGTCTTTGTATATGATGAAAATGGACCTTTCTTACTTAAGAATATGACTGAATGAGGAATAGCTCTGTGGTATCACTTTACCGCCATTTGAAATGCGTGAAACGTCGATTGATGGAAGCCAGTCCATGAAGATTCTCCATTCTCTGACGTGCAATTCCTCGCGTGCCCGCTCACGATTAATAGAACATGCGCGTGTGATGCACATGTCATGATGCATACATGGATTATGATCCATGATAAAAAGGTCTAAAAGTGCCTTAAATCGATCTATAATCGATTTATATCACTTTTTCGTATCAATACTCATTGGAGTAAAAAACTAAGTCGTTTCGAAAATCTATCTTTTCTTTGTAAACAAGTAAGCAAAGGAAGGCCCGATTAGATTTGATGTTAATTTTCAAATTCAAAATTTGACTTGCATCAATAGCTTCGGTTAGAGCAAAGCCTAAAATGGCATGGCATGGCATAGCAAGAAAGCACTTTTATTATCGGAATTCTTTCTTCTCTATCTTCCACTTCAGAACCAATCCCTCGTACCATAATCGTTACCTATCCTCCATCTCCATGGCCAGGCGGTTTTGGAGGAGTCCTAAGATATCATGAAGGGAGGACAGGTTTTGACAAAGGCGTGTGTTGTAACACGAGGGCATAGATTCTTCGTTTCATTGAAGATTACGTTTCTACTACAGATTATCTTCTTGCTCTTATCATCCTAGATACGAAAACCAAAATCATCATCACCATAGCCAACAAAAGTACATATCTTGGACTTGGGATCAAGCTTATTCCTGCCTTGATCACTGATATGTATATATGCAACACAACCAAAAACTTTAAGATGCGATAATTTAACAGATTTACCACTCCATACCTCTTCCGGAATTTTATGTTCCAATGGAACTGATGGACCTCGGTTGATCAAGTAGGCTGCTATGTTGACTGCTTCTGCCCAAAAATGCTTTGGTAGACCTGACTGCATACGCATACTTCTGGCTCTTTCAGTCAATGTTCGATTCATACGTTCAGCCATACCATTGTGTTGAGGCGTGCTAGGCATAGTTTTCTCCATTCGGATCCAATGCTCGTAGCATAACTTCTTGAATGCGATTGCTTCATATTCACCCCCATTATCAGTTCTGAGCCTTTTGATCTTTAAACCTGTCTCTTTCTACCAAAGCTTTCCATCTTTTGAAAGTATCGAACACTTCATATTTATGTTTCAAAAAATAAACTCATATCTTTCGAGAGTAGTCATCGATGAAAGTCACAAAATAATATTTTCCACCAATTGATGAGATAGTCGTTGGACCCCAAACATCAGAATGAACAAGCTCCAGCTTTTTGTTCTTCGAGATTTTGCCACCTTTCTGAAAGTTGACTCTTTTTTGCTTTCCGAGAATAAAGTCCTCGCATATGTTAATACCAATCGACTAAAGATCTGGTAGCTTTCCATTAGAATGCATAACCTTTATTCCCTTCTCATCATATGACCAAGTCTCTGGTGTCATAAGTTCGCATTTGGGCTGCTAGCTGCAACAGAAATCGAACAACGACCTATTTCAGTTAAGTAAAGAGTATCGCTTTTGTTACCTCGTGCAATTGCCAGTGGTCCCTTCGTGATTTTCCAATCATTGCCATGGAACACTGTGGTACGTCATTTGCTTGCCAATTGTCCCACTTAGATTAAATTCTTTTTTAGCTCAGAAATATGCCTGACATCATTCAGCTCCCATACAAACCAGTTTAGCTTAATCTTCATCGAGCCTTTACCGAAAATATCACAAGGTTGATCATCGCCAAGATATACCTTACCGAGATTTCCAGATACATACTTCTCAAATAGATCTTTCTGCGAAGTAGCGTAAAAAGATGCTCCAGAATCAAGCACCCAAGACTCCTCCTTACTCTCCAAAGAGCATATCTGTCACGCCCCAGTCCCAAAATACGTAGGATTAGGACACAGTAAGCATGCCAGCCATATGGATATGGCAACTCCAATATATAGAAACCAAATCCATACGTACGCTGTAATATGAATATCAAATCCACAAGTGGTATAAAATGTAATATAAGTCACAGGGTAAAATCTAAATCTCATCCACCAAAATCATATAGAAATAAATAACCAGTATCTATGAAACTAGATCTCAATAAGAAGTATCTAAGGATGATAGTTGGATGGAAACAAATCCACTACCAACTCGAATGGAAAAGTACAACACAACAAATACAATATAGGAATACCAGCTAACGACCATGGGCTCGAAGAGAAGACATCCTCGCAACACAAGTAATCATCCAAATCTGCGCTCCTGCAATTACTCAAGAACAGATACACCTGGCAGAGGACCAGGTCCTCAGAGGGACGTAACAAGATACAGAAAATACGAGCCAATTTGAATACAGTAAACATGCATATTATTTGAAAATAAATAAGTACGCTGTACAAGACCATCTATATGAATGCAAATGAGGACAACTTTTCGACGTATGGGCAAGGGTAGGCTACTCGATCTACCTCACAACTCACACACACGTCAGTGGACATCAGAAATCGACATACCGCGGGGGTAGCGACCAGCGAGACTCCAGAAATTGTCATACTGCGGGGGTAGCGACCAGCGCGACACACGCCCGTAGTACGAGCTATATACTACGGTTTACCAGAGTGGTTAAAAGCCCATACGCCTAATGATTGTCCTCTATGATACTAAGTGCCATGTGTGTGTCAACATATCTAATACATAGTAATGACTGAAAGAAAACTACACATGCAAGAAATATACAGAAATATAATAAATATACAGAAATATAATAAGCATGCAAAATACTGTAAGCAATTTGGCAAGGTATCTTGCCTGGGGTCCTGCTACTGGTATGAATCAGAGTCCAAGTCACAGTTCAAATAGCCTCAATATCTTTCTAATGCAAGAAACTAGGCCTCGTTTGGAGTCCGGAGCTATGCGCAATGGCTTGTGGAAGATGAAGGAACCCTAGATGGCAATTCTTCAAAATCTCTCTTTCTCTAAAATAATGGAATAATTAGGGTTATAATATATATATATATATATATATATATATATATATATATATATATATATATATAGGAATGTACCTGCGGCTGAATGGATATTTATAGGCTGACACGTGTCAGAATCTGATTGGATGGTTTTTGTTATATTATTTATTTTTGATTTGCCTTTATCAAAACATTATTTAAGTCATTTTAAATCTAAACAACTCCAAATAAATATTAAAAATAATCATAAAAATCTAAAAAAATTACATAAAATATATTTTGAACCTATAAACCCTAAAAAAATATTTGGGATAATTTTATATTCATAAGTTTACTACTATAATTAGGAGAAGCTCTAAACATTAGTTTTATCCATTTAACTAAAAATAAATACTAACATTATTCCAAAAATTCTGAAATAATTCCAGAAAATATATAATAATATTATAAACCCTAGAAAATAACGTGGGTCCATTCTATATTCCTGAGCTTGCACAATAAATTCTACAAGTCCTAAAAATTAGTTATTAGTCTAAATAACTCCCAATAAATACTAAAAGTATTCAGAAAATTTTCAGAAAATTCTAGAAAATATATTTGACTATTTAGAACCTAAAATAAAATTTTGGAATATTTTTAATTAAGTTTGAACATAAAATAAATTCTTCAAAGTCCTAGAAAATTAGTGTTACTAGTTTTTAATTAACTAAAAATTATGGAAAAATCTCAATAATCTAAAATAGCCTAAAAATAATTCTAATAAATATTTATATAAGTAAATATACTAAAAAATTTTATTTTCTAATTAACTAAGAGAATACTCTAAATAAATTCAACATCTATAATATATATAATAATATAAAATATACACAAAATACCTATTTTGGGTGAGGGAGTTTACAATATCATCTCATCATTATCTTCTGACGTCGATGCGACATTGGCTTCGGTCTTCGTCTCCTGATTCTTTGGTGCACTCCTGCACTGATTCTTGTAGTGCCCAGTCTTTCCGCAGTTTCAACACTCAACAGTCTTCTTGGAATTGTTTGGATTTCTTGACTTAGATATTCTATCTTGGATTTTCCTCGGTTGTTCGATCTTTCTTGGATTTTTCTCGGTTGTTCGATCTTTCTCAATCATTTTTCTTTCCTCTTGACTCCGTTGACAAAGCAGAGGGTGCCGAAGTATCGCCCGACTCTCTCCGTCGAATTTTTTCATTCAGTAGAAGATCTCGAACATCGTTGAATTTTAACTTACTGATCCTCGACGAGATACTCACAGCCGTGACCATAACATTCCAACTTTCTGGCAGGGAGGACAAAAGTATCAACGCTTGTACCTCGTCGTCGAACTCAATTTCAACCGAACTTAACTGGGTTGTGATAGTGCTAAGTTCTTTGAGATATTGAGCCACCAATGATCCTTCAGTCATTCTCAAGTTGAATAATCGTCTCATAAGATGCACTTTATTTGAGGCCGAAGGTTTCTTGTACATATTCTAGAGATCTTTCATAAGACCAGTCGTGGTCTTCTCTTTTGCAATGTTAAAAGCGACATTGCGGGATAACGTTAATCGGATAACTCCAAGAGCTTGTCGATCCATGAGTTTCCACTCCTCATCCTTCATGGATTCTGATATTGTTTCTTCGAGAGGTAGATATAAATTTTTCTGATAGAGATAGTCCTCTATTTGCATCTTCCAGAAGCCGAAATCCGAACCATCGAACTTCTCGAGTTTTATCTTTCCTTCGTCTGTCAGCGCCATTGCTCCCACTCAAATCTGGCTGCCCCAGAATATGCCAATTCCTGGGCTATTAGGGAATACCTTCAACCAGATTAAAAAAAAGAGCAAAAAAAATGGACACAATATTTATGTGGTTCACCCAAAAATGGCTACTTCCACGGGCTGTTGCAGAACTTTCACTATAGGAGAAAATTACAGTGTTTACAAACACTCACAACTCACAACACTTCTCGATTCAAGAAGGAACTATGAAAATTGTACTCTCAATTTTCTGCCTAACACTTGGAGAGAATATATCGTGTAGTCGATAGGAAAGCCACCTATCTGTAGTGCCCAAGAATGAACATGAAGGTTCATCCAAACGAACATGAAGGTTCATCAAAACTTGGGACTTGCACTTTGACTCCTTGTAAGTTGTGCATCCATAGTGAGTTGTTCTCCTCATAAAATTTGTGAAAGTATTTGAAAATTATTAAAAGCATTAACAGGCTTCTCACTGTTTCAGGTTGACGGCGTCCGGCGACTGATCGAGATGGCGAAGGACGACGGGTTGCCGGTTGCGATCGTTGATCGTAAGCAAAATATTAAATGCAGTACGAAAGAAAGAGCCAACGTGATAATGGTCGCCTGTAGTCTTAATATGACACGAGTTTCTATTTTCTAATGATTAAAATTTTTATTAATTGAGGCTCCTTAAGGGAGGAGGCTCTCGACGGTGGTTTGCCTAGTCCGCCTCCCCTTGGAGCCAGCTCTGGGTGGTTTCGTCCCTGTAGCAATTTCCTTTTGGTTCATCTTTTTTGGTGAAAACTTAACACAGTGCTTGATGGACAACAGTACAACATCAAGAACTGGTTAGAATCATCTTCCCATATGCAGTAGCGAGAAAAAAAGAAAGAATATTTCAACCCAGGAAGACAGTAGACAGATACATGGTCACTAGACAGCCAAAGAATGGCTCGAGAACATTTAGCTTAGGTAGGCTCACTGTAATCATATGTACAAAAGTAGTTTTCTTTTACTAATCCACCTTGGGGTCACGATCCCTCGAAAAAGAACACGAGAAGAATAAAACAAACCCCTGAAATTTCGTGTTCGGCTATTTGAACCCTTTTTCTTTCAAACTGTTGCTAATTACTGTCAAACTATACTTCACAATAGTGCACCCTCCGTCTTTTGAACAAAGAGAGGAAAAACAAGACTCCAGAAAAGCTTACAAATCTGGCAAAGCAGTGACAAAGACATCAACGAAAGTAGCAAGAATCTAGTCCCCAACTGGAATTCAAGCAGGGGTATATAATAATCTTGTGTCATATACATTCACATTTTTAATGTAAAGATGATTCAATTTGTATAATTCTCATCTAACAATATGTGAATACCCGGCTTCTTTTTGGTCCACATTGGACCAGAGTGGTTGGAGTTTAGTAGAATCAGTTCGGTAACTCCGACAACAAATATAAAAATGGATGGGTTAGATGTATAGTTAGTTACATTTTGTATCACACTAGGAAGCTCGGAACTACAAAATCAGAGCCGTGTCAGTGTCAGTGTCGCATCGTGTCTTGCATTGCCCGTGCCCATATCATAGCACTGACTATCATCACTCTTTTTGTAATATCTAGTGCAGCATGGAGTACAAAATATACTAAAAGAAAATACATTATGGCTAATAAAAGCCCACAGATTTAACAAATGAGACAGAACCTGGCATGACGCAACCTGTCAAAAGCTATATATATAAACAAAAACGCTGGATCTACGCAGACCAACTTTGGTAATTATCACTGGTCAAAATGCTCAAAATGTTTTGCATAGAACATATATTTAGACTAGAGCTGCACATGTGCGAACAGAAAATCCCACAAGAACTTCACTACTGCATTAGAGGAATTAAGAATATATAAGACTTTAGAACTTTGATCTGTTTGTTACTAGATTTTAAGAAACCCCATATGAACTATTAACATGTAATGTGATGTAATCCATCACTTATAAAACATAAAACGAAGACGCAAACAAAAAAACATATGCTTTCTAACAACCCAAATCACATGTACAACAACCAAAAGGGAAAACTTTTCTGAAGCAGTCTAGGCATAACCTCACTCTTTCTTTAGATGATGCAAAATTTGCTAGCCAGGAACCATAGCCAGCCTAGAGAGGGAATCTCAGTGGGCTCCGGCCCTTGATGAAAACCACATGGATACCAGGTCTACCTAAACATTTTAGTTTCTTCCCTAGGATCCACCACTTTGTTGCTTTAGCCGTCCCTGCTCGATCTGGGTGGAGTAGCAGGTGTCGTTAAGCAAGATGAGTTGTAGCCTGTGTGGGCCTCAGGGCTGTGTGCTTGGGAAGCAAGGTACGTGAGAGCTGTCACCACGTCAGCTATCAGTGGCCTCATTGTCGGCTGCTCCTGAACACACATGGCGGCGACTGCGAGAGCTTGGTACAAGGCCCTCATTGGGTACTGTCCCTGAAGCAACGGGTCGACCATCTGGGGAAATTTCCTCCTGTCTTTGAACAGAGGTCGTGCCTGCCACAATCATGAAACTTGATCAGAAAGGATTACGCAAATGAGTATATAATGCAAAATATAATACCTTTAGCTAACAAATAGAGCTTCTCCTTGGAAAGACCTAGAGAGGATAGAACTTTTAGAGCATATAACAGTCTGCTGGACCATTGATAGACAATGCTTTGCCAAATAGTCCAGGGAATACTTTGATCTTTAATCTTTCAGCCAATTTTCTATTTGTTTAGGTTATGGCGCTTAATGTGTAGGTATCATAGAAAGGATATCTTGACTCAAACCAGTTTTAAATGTGCTGTTGAGCTGTTTCTATGTCTGTGTACAAACTTTGAGGACATACTGGAAAAAAAGAAAATATGATAATTTTCTTTTGGACAGCTCAACAACCCAGGGATATGAGGTTTAGGTCAGAAATATTAATTTCCCAGGGGATAAAAAAAAGATTACATTCATACAAATATGAAGAAGAAAGGACCGAACAAAATGAATTCCATGCAAATGTCATCTGGGATGAAACTAAAAACTCCAGTACAAATATTTGACTGATTGGTCAGGCGCAGGCTGAGCCCAGTCAAACTAGATGGAAAGAGAAGCAAGTACCATGTACAAATGCTAATCGGATCAAATTATATATTTGAGTGAAACAAGTTGTGCAAACAAATGCCAGTTGGGATGAAACTAAAGACAACTGCAGTCCAAGTATTTGAATGTTGATAGCCGAAGGGTGAGCCGAGTCAAACTAAAGAAGGTGATCAACCTACAGTACTGACCTAAAGCAAACTGTCTATCAAAGTCCAAGATCAATAAAGTCTATAACATAACACTACACTATTTCCAATGTAGTTTGTCATAATGTTGGTTATTAGTGACATGCTTATTTCATGACATTAAAATCTGGCACAGAAAAAGAAGAAGATTTAATTTTTGAAAAATTATAAATGGATCATTAACCGCAGTCCCTTACCCATGCGACTAGATTGTGCTCCCCAGGTGTTCTGGCATTGTCAATAGCTTTTCTTCCAGTGATAATCTCCAAAAGAACAACGCCAAAGCTGTAGACATCTGATTTTAGTGTCAGCTGCCCAGTCATGGCATATTCGGGTGCACAGTATCCATAAGTACCCATCACTCTGGTGGAAACATGCGTCTTATCGCCAACAGGACCAAGCTTTGCCAATCCAAAATCAGATAACTTGGGATGAAAGTCCTCTCCTAGCAAAATGTTGGAACATTTCAAATCGCGGTATATAACAGGCGGATTGGCTTTATCGTGCAAATATTCCAGCCCTTTAGCTGCACCAGCAGCTATTTTCATTCTTGTATTCCAGTCAAGCCGTCTCTTATCTGAAATAAGATCTGTTGCAACAATGACAATCACAAACACTTCAATATTCTAAACAAATGTTACAGACGCCAAGTTAAATGGAATAAATTGTAAACATGGCATATAGTTACCATGGAGATGATCTTCAAGAGAACCTAATGGCATGTATTCATAGACCAAGAGCCTTTGATCTCCATCGGCACAGTAACCAATCAGGTTAACGAGGTTAGTATGGTGAAGTAGACTCAACATTAAAACTTCCACAAGGAATTCCCTGTTCCCTTGCAACCCATTTCGATCAAGCTGCTTAATAGCCACAGTCTATACCAAACAACAAAACATTTCAGGCCATCAGTATAAAGTAACATCTAATATAGACAACATTTTACAAGCACAAGACAAAGTCAAGTATTCAATTCAAATGAAGGTGTTATAAAATTGAGCACAAATGTTATAAGGGTACACAAAGCAGGTAGCATTTCGACAAAATTGTTTACAAGGTCGGATTGCAACGGATGTATATATGAAGCGGAAAAAAAGAAGGAACAATTGTAGCACAGAAACGACCTGATTGATACCATCAAGCCTCCCTTTATAAACCCGACCAAATCCTCCCTCTCCCAAGAAGCAATCAGCTTTGAAATTCCTAGTTGCTATAGCCAATTCCCGGAAAGTAAAGGTCTGCGCTGCAATGCGTTCTGATTCACTACTTGATTCATCCAAGACCTCCTTCCTAGGCCTAGCTGAAACCTGCCTCTTCACTTCTAACGGAGGCTTCTCCTTTTGCTTAGGCTCCTCCACTAAAGCATATACAAAGACAGTGATAAATCTAACCATTCCATGAACACAAATATCAACAACCAATACATAAAAAAAAAAAAAATCTACCATCGGCATATCTATATCCTTGGCTTTGAAAGTAAATAATGCGGTTCGAATAGCCTAATAAACAAAAACCTTACCTCAACAAAAAATTAAATATTTTCTTCATATTTCAGGAATTCACGATACATTCTATAGCTTTAAAGATTCAAGTACAGGCAAATGTTCTTTCTAGCCAACATCCAATATAAACTCTGACGATTTATACGATATCAAGCTCTAACAAGAATCGATTTTTATATGGGGGGCTACTTCTAAAATTTGTAGAGAAAATATTCATTGACCTAAAACCAGCATATCCTTGAATCCAACCAACCTATCCTAATTTCCAACAAACAAAGAAAAAACAAAACAAAGGATATGTTTTTAGCACCTGCAAATGATCTTAGCCTGAAAAAAAAAGTCCAGTTGAGTTCACTTCTATAACTTCAAATCATCATTTCCTTTGCATGATTTGTATTCAACTGTAACTAATCAAATGAAGGCTACCGACACATGACCAAACAATCAATCACTACCAACACCAAATCTCTAATTTCCCACCTCCAAATCTATCACCATCTGATCAAAAAATTGCAATATCCATCGGTTTTCTTCGATTTTAAAGACTAACCACATGAAGAAGGAAAAAAAAAAAAACTCAATAAGAACCGATTCTGATGATAAAGATTGCAGCTTTGATAGAGTACCTGGAGAATAAGTGATCTGTTCCTTTTTCTTGCTCTTGGTACTTGGTTCCCCAGAACATAGAAACCAAACCATTCTCTCTCTCTCTCTCTCTCTCTCTCTCTCTGTGTATCTTTTGTTTCTCTTTTTTTTTTCTGCTGCTACTAATGATCAAAGTGAAAGAAGAGAGAGGGCGGAGAGTAATAGGAGAGGGCAAAATGAGAGGAAAAAAAAATGATGGAGGGGAGTTTATGACAAGAGAAAGGAAGAAAAAGAAAGGGACAAATATTACACCAAATATAATAATATAGATTTGTCGTAGATAATGTAATATTATCTCACACCATTCGTTACACTGCTATAATTTAAAAAAAAAAAATTATATTTCCATATTTGATTAATATATAAATATTTTCGAAAACAATAAAAAAATAAATAATTGAGAAAAAACAAAATAAATTCTTTAAAAAATAAAAAAATGGGTAAAAACACAAAAACAAACACAAATCATTCATAAAAAAAATTAATAACAAAAACAAATCTTAAAATGAAAAAAAATAAAAAAAAACCTGAAAAAAAACTTAAAGAATGAAAAAAGATTAAATAAAAAGAAAAGAAACTAATTTAAAAAGTATAGAAAAAAAATAACAACATCAAGAAAAAAATTTTCCGAAAAAAAAAAAAATCCACATATTCTTAAAGGATATAATTTTCATGTTTTGTGGATAAACTAATTATCCGGATATTTATAATATTTGGAAATAAACTTCTATAACCTAAAGCAAACATTTGGGAATATGTTACCCACCTAAATTTGTCAGAAAATAAAATAAATTTATGTACCAAATGCGCCTAACATATTATCACTAATAGAAAACTAAGTTTATAAAATGTATTCACTAAGTAAAATTGGAAACTATAGCTTGGTGAAAAAGTAATGTTAGAAGGACATCAATATCTGACTACATTTGTTGACCACATGATGCGTTTTTCTATATATTCATAACATTTAATGTAGTGGTCTCATTTTAGTTATTAGGAGAGAGTCCCGTCATTTGGTCAGCAAATGTGGTTAAATATTGTGTTCCCCTAGCTTACTCTAGGTGGAAGTAGAAAAAGGAGAGATATTTATTGATACTTTTTACTTGAGAAAAAAAAATGTTGTAACCTTATCAGTATGGTCTGCAAATACATATTTTAATAGTGACATACTATTATAGTGCTCTATTTTTATTATTCTAGTTTCTAAACAACACATATAGTTTAATTTGAAAACATATTTTAATTATCTCTACTTTCTAGAAACTCAAAACAAATGAACTTTATATTTCAAATACGTTTTGTTGCTAAACATGCTCTAAAGTCGATCTAGTTTGGGCAGGTATACTAAAGCTTATTAAAAGTTGTAAGATTTAAATGTAAGTTGTTACCTTAAGTTGTGATCGATGGTAACTTTACGTTAAAGGATCATATCGAAAGTAATAAAATATTTGAAAACTTTACTCTCAACGCTAAACTTACTGAAATAACCAAACTTGGCAAGTGCGAATAAGAATGTTAATGTTTAAAATAAAATTTTAAAAAACTAACATTATTTCTTTTTCTTCTTCTTAAATAGAGGTGATAAGTCGAAACAACGATTAAATATAATCTCCTTTCTACTTTCAAAATCGGCCCATAAAGTAAGCACATTTCAATAAGATAGAAATCATCTTCTACACCTCCCAACCATATATATATATATATATGGGAGCGGAACCGGAGCCCCGCGGGAGCTCCGTCGCTCCCAACCGTTGGATCGTGGGGGTCCCACGCGGGCCCCCCGATCCGATGGTGCAGGGGGCGGGACTTCGGCGGCGCTCCGCAACGGATCTTTTGATCCGCTCTCTCTCTCTCTCTCTCTCTCTCTCTCTCTATATATATATATATATATATATATATATAGAGAGAGAGAGAGAGAGAGAGAGAGAGAGAGGCACAAATATTGTGCAAAATCTAACACATCGATTTGTTGTGGACAATATAATACAAATTATACCGTTCATATGATTATAATCGGTGGAATTTGGATTCTCTCTCCATCGGAGATATGGATCCTAAAAACCTATCTAATGTTGAGTACTTTATTATTGTTAAATAAAGTGAAATTATGATACTCCACTTTTAGCTATCAAACCAAATGAGCAATCTCATTTTGGTTCTTTAGAATATATATATATATATATATATATATATATATATAGAGAGAGAGAGAGAGAGAGAGAGAGAGAGAGAGAGAGAGGCACAAATATTGTGCAAAATCTAATACATCTATTTGTCGTGGACAATATAATACAAATTACACCGTTCATATAACTCGGTGGAATTTGGATTCTATCTCCATCGGAGATATGGATCCTAAAAACCTATCTAATGTCGAGTACTTTATTATTGTTAAATAAAGTGAAAATATGATACTCCACTTTTAGCTAACAAACCAAATGGGCAATCTCATTTTGGTTCTTTGGAATTGTATTTAGAAGTAAAATTGTGTCTTAATTATTTATATCCATAATTAATTTATGAATGGTATGTGTCACATAAATAATGTCTTTTTAAAGGAGATTGAAACCCGTGCTCTTCATATTAACAACAGAGATATATATACAAGAGTTTGGTTAAACTTTGCTAACAATAATTATGCTAAGAGATATTCACAATCAATCTATGATAACTAACTAACTATAATTAGGTAGGCTAACATATGCTAAGAGATATTCACAATCAATCTATGATAACTAACTAACTATAATTAGGTAGGCTAACACTCTCCCGCAGTCGTAGCGAAATATTTCCGTACGTTGAGACTGTCTCGAAAATTATCAAAGAGTATTTGTGGAAGCCCTTTGGTAAAAATATTAGCAATTTGGTACCGAGATGGAACATGGAGTACTCGAACATGGCCTTGAGCAACTTTCTCGCGGACAAAATGTATATCCATTTCGATATGTTTAGTGCGTTGATGTTGAACCGGATTGCCTGAGAGATAGATGGCACTAACATTGTCGCAATAAACGATGGTAGCCTTCTGAATCAGAAAATGAAGCTCAAGAAGCAAATTACGTACCCAACATGATTCAGAAACGACATTGGCGACTCCTCGGTACTCGACTTCGGCGCTGGAACGAGAGAGAGTAGGTTGACGTTTGGAGGACCAAGATAGTAAGTTTTCGCCAAGAAAAATACAATAACCGGATGTCGAGCGTCGAGTGTCAGGGCAGCCACCCCAATCTGCATCGGTGTATGAAATTAGACTTGAAACTGATGATTTATAGAGTTGCAAGCCAAGGTCAAGTGTGCCTTTAATATACCGAAGCACCCGCTTTAAAGCGTGCATATGCACGACTTTAGGATTGTGCATGTGTAAGCATACTTGTTAAACTGCATAAGATATAACCGGCCGGGTGAATGTGAGATATTGTAATGCACCCGCTAAACTCCGATAATGAGTCGGATCGTCGAAGGGGGGATCCGAATCATGAGTGAGTTTGGTTTTTGTGTCAACAGGTGTATTAGAAGAATTGCATGTCGTCATTCCCGCCCTGTCGAGAATCTCCTCCGCGTATTTTGATTGACTCAGCAAGAGTCCGGAAGAATTTCGTGTAACTGCAATTCCCAAAAAATAGCTAAGAGGTCCCAAATCCTTCATAGCAAATTCTGAAGCCAGAAGAGACATAATAGACGTACGTAAGGCTGTGGATGATGTCGTCAAGATGATGTCATCAACATAAAGTAGAAGAAAGGCTAGGTCGGGTCCTTGGTTGTAAATGAACAGGGAGTGATCAGTTTTGCTATGAACAAAACCAATGGTAGCGACAAACTCGGCAAACCGCTGATACCAGGCATGGGGTGCTTGTTTGAGACCGTAAAGCGACTTCTTCAATAGACATACGTAGTCAGGGTGTGTAGAATCCCGAAAACCCAGTGGTTGATGCATGTATACTGTTTCGTTAAGGTGTCCATACAGAAACGCATTTGTGACATCCAATTGGTGAATCGGCCAAGAATGACACAAGGCGATGCTAAGAACAGTACGAATAGTAGCGGGCTTTACCATGGGGCTAAATGTTTCGTCACAATCCACGCCAACCTGCTGAGACCTGCCATCACCTACAAGTCGGACTTTATGCCGCTCAAAAGAACCGTCAGAATTCTTTTTGTGACAAAAAATCCATATAGAACGAATGACATTCACATTAGATGGGCGTGGAACTAAATCCCACGTATTATTTTTAAGAAGAGCATTAAATTCGTCGTTCATGGCGGATTTCTAATTTAGGTCGGACAAGGCAGCTTTTGGGTTGCGGGAAAGAGGTGATGGTATGATTGAGGAAGAAAGATTGAATTGGCGTTTGGGACGATAAATCCCATGCATACTCCGAGTGATAATAGTACGAGTGGGATTTAGTGGTAGGGATGGATGGCTGGTCGTAGCAGACTGCTTGGGAGTGGACGAGCCAGAGGTATTTTGGAGGGGAGAAGTTTGGGCCGTTGGGAGCGGGCCAATGGAAGATGCCGGAGGCGGCTTGGCGGGCTCAGTGGGTGGTTGCGGCCCAAAAGCAGGGGCAATGGGCGTGGGAAATTTAAAATGGGGTTGAATATTTGGATGCAAGGAACTATCCAAAAATAAGTATGACGAATTTGTGGAAGGATTGGTCTTAACGAATGAGAAACGAATTTCGTCAAAAAGGACGTGTCGAGAGATGATAATTCGTTGGGAAGAAATATCATAACACTTGTATCCTCTATGATTTGGTGGATATCCTAAGAAAACGCACGGAGTGGAACGAGCTTGGAGTTTGTTAATTGTTTGGGAGGGAAATAACGGAAAACAAAGACAGCCAAAAACTCGAAGGTGATCGTAGGAAGGGGCTCTAGAGTAGAGGATATCCGTGGGAGAATGGTTCTGAAGATTTTTGTGAGGAATTATATTGAGAAGATATGTGGCCATTTGTAAGGCATGATGCCAGAGAGCGGATGGGACTGAAGAGTGGACAAGAAGAGTTCGCATGATGTTATTAATAGCGCGGATTTTGCGTTCGGCTTTTCCATTTTGGGAAGAAGTATAGGGACAAGAGAAACGGAATTCAAGACCATTTTGTTGACAAAAAGATTTAAAGGCGTTATTAGAAAATTCTGTCCCATTGTCACATTGGAATGTTTTTATGGGTTTGTGAAATTGGGTTTCGAAAAAAGAGAAAAAATTTGCGATTTCTTGCCAATAGGAAAAGTCCACAAAAAATTACTATAGTTATCAAGAAAGAACACATAATACTTATGTCCTGCGGAGCTCAACACAGGGGATGTCCACACATCACTATGCACTATATCAAAAGATGACAAAGTGTTGAAATTAGTTGATTATTTTATTGATTGTCTCATTGGCATTATATAGCCTTACAGTCATTAATACAATGATCTCAATCATTATGATAATACTCTCATAATGGAATATCCTGTGATATATTATGGCATCCCAAATATGTCCTCAGGATATTCCCATGTGCTTATACTATACTTAAATATGACACCCAACATACCATATCAACACTCCCCCTCAAGATGGGTGAAAGATATTCACTAAGCCCATCTTGTCACATCCTCTAATCATGCTCACTGAGGCGAGTCCCTTAGTTAGTCCATCTGCTACTTGATCCCTGGTTGGGACATGGCCAAGCTCCAGTAATCCACTGTCCAGCTTCTCTTTGACGAAGAATCTATCAATCTCGATGTGTTTGGTCCTGTCATGCTGTACTGGATTGTTGGCGATACTAATAGCTGACTGATTGTCACACCACAGCTTCATCTTGGCTCCTTGATCTAGCTTCAGCTCCACCAGCATATTCTTCAACCATAGCAGCTCTGCAACTCCCAAGGCCATAGCTCTGTACTCTGCTTCAGCTGTCGATCTGGCCACCACAGACTGCTTCTTACTCCTCCAGAAGACCAAGTTACCTCCTACAAATATGCAATATCCCGAGGTAGACCTTCTGTCATCAGCACAACTAGCCCAGTCAGAATCACAGTAGCCCTCGATGCTCACGTGATTGGTCTTTCTGAATATTAGTTCCTTCCCGGGAGCACCTTTCAAGTACCTCAGAATCTGGTACACTGCATCCATATGACCCTTCCGTGGGTCATGCATGTAGCGGCTCACCACACTTACTGCAAAGCAGATATCAGGACGTGTGTGGCTCAAATAGATCAACTTGCCAACCAGTCTCTGGTATCTGTCCCGATCAACTGGTTCTCCAGCCTCAGCATCAATCTTGAACCTCTGATCTATTGGTGTCGCTGCAGGTTTGCACCCCAACATCCTAGTTTCTGTGAGAAGGTCCAGTGCATACTTCCTTTGAGAGAGAACAATCCCCTCTGCTTCTCGAGCAATCTCAATCCCAAGGAAGTACCGAAGAAGGCCGAGATCCTTTACCTCGAATTCCTTCCCAAGCTTTCCTTTGAGTTGGGCGATCTCCTGCTCATCATCTTCTGTGATAATCAGATCGTCCACATACACCGCAAGCATAGTGATATGGCCTCCACTCCGACGGAAGAACACAGTATGATCAGCATTGATCTGCTGATATCCCATTCCTATCATCGCCCTTCTGAATCTGTCAAACCACGCTCGAGGAGACTGCTTCAGTCCATAGAGGGACTTCTTCAACCTGCAGACCTTACCTACTGTCTGATTGGTGCCAAATCCTGGTGGTATCTCCATGTACACCTCCTCCAGTAGATCTCCATGAAGAAACGCATTCTTTACATCTAGTTGGTGTAGCTTCCATCCACCATTCGCTGCCAGAGAAATCAGAGTCCTGATAGTGCTCATCTTTGCAACTGGTGCAAAGGTCTCGTCATAGTCGATGTCGTACGTCTGACTGTATCCTTTGGCTACTAGTCGAGCTTTGTAGCGCTCAACCTGTCCATCTGGGTTCTGCTTTACGGTAAAGACCCACTTGCATCCAACTGCTCTCTTCCCCTCTGGCAGTCTCACAAGCTCCCAAGTGTGGTTCTTCTCCAGAGCTCTCAACTCCTCGTGCATTGCCGCTTTCTACTTTGGATTATTTTTGGCAACCTGCCAATTGTTAGGTACAGTAATACTATCCAAAGATGCTATAAATGCTCCATGAGAAGAAGGAATATGGTCATAAGAAATAAACTAAGCAATATCCTAACCATATCTGTTTGGAGGATTTCCTGCATTGCTGGAGTGGTCCTCCGTACAGATAGTGGTGTGGGAGGAGTAGAAATAGGAGGAATGATATCTTATGAAGGAGGGGGTATCACCTGAAGGGGGGTTGGTGTCGGTGCCTCAGGAGTTAGGACGAACGCAGGCAAGGGACTTGGCACTGGCACTGTCGGTACTGGTCATGCAGTTTGCTTCTCTCTTCTGCTGTAGGTAAGTAACTCTCCCTGAGCCGTAGGCCTAACACCTTCACCTTCTTGTCCCTTCTCCGTGCCTCCATGACAAACTTCTAAATCGGTTACCATCAAGTTCTCCATCTCCCCCTCTCGCCTAATACTGGCAGTATTAGGCGTGTTGTGTGAAGTTCCGTCCTGGTGGTAGTATGGCTCATGCTCCCGAAAGTGGACATCCATACTGACAAACTTCTTCTTCTCTACTGGACTCCAGCACACATACCCCTTCTGGGTCACCGAGTAGCCTACGAAGATGCATTTGACCGCTCTAGGTTCAAGTTTTCCAACTAATGGCCTGTTGTCCTTCACAAAATACACACACCCAAACACCTTCAGTGGGAGTATCCCACTATTATTGCCTTGCAATACCTCACATGGGGACTTCCATCCGAGGACCTTCGAGGGCATCCTGTTGATGAGTTGAGCTGCTGTCAACACTGCATGCCCCCACAGACTCTGTGGGACATTCATGTCGATCATCATACTTCTTGCGACCTCCAGAAGGTGTCTGTTTTTCCTTTCTGCAACTCCATTTTGTGCTGGTGTGTATGCACAGGTGGTCTAATGCTGTATTTCGTGTGCTGACAAGTATTCTGCAAGCGTCCTGTTGGTATACTCCATTCCATTGTCAGACCTCAGTACCTTCACAACTGCTTTGTACTGAGTCTGGACATGCTTATGGAAATCCCGAAAACAAGCAGGTACATCATTCTTATTTTTCATCAAATATAACCAGATAACATGAGAGGCACACTCAATGAAAGAAACAAAGTACTTATAACCATTCATAGTGTTAGTAGCACATGGACCCCAGACATCAGAATGTACTACCTCAAAAGCAAAAGTGCTCCTATGACCCGTGCAAACATATGAGCTCCTAGTAAGTTTTCCTAACTCGCACGCATCATATACTAATTTCTCTTTATTTATTTTTGCATAAATCTCTGGATATAACTTACTTAGAGTATCAAAGAAAGAATATCCCATCCTCCAATGATGGAGTATCAAGGTATCCTCAGTCCTCTGCTGCAGTCCTTCCATGCCAGCCTTCTCTGCCATAGATACCAATGCTGAGTCCAGTCTTTCTCGATCTAGGTACCACAGTCCCTCATGCCAAGTGCCAGTCCCAAGTCTTCGTCCTGTCCCTTTCTCTTGGAAGGTCACCTTAGGAATATCAAAAGAAACAATGCATTTAAGTTGGAGAATTATAGAACTAATGGACAAGAGACTGACTGGAAAGGATGGAGCATGTAAAATATTGGATAATCTTACTGAACCTGTACAATTAACAGTACCCTTACCGACCACTGGCTGGAAAGTGCCATCAGCTGTCTGAATATTGTTTGCTGATGCTAGGTGAGTGTAGGAAGAAAACTCACTAGCATTACCCGTCACATGCCAAGATGCTCCCGAGTCGATAATCCAGTCTGATGATTTAAGGGAAGAGATAGACGCAAGGGCAAGTGATTCGTCAGTACCTTCTGATGGATGGGCATACATGGCAGCGTTACCCCTAACAAAGAATGAGGTGGACGCCTCCTCTGTTCTACTCCTCATGTCTCCCAGTGCCTGGTCCTCCACAGTAAAGGTGCCATCAGCTTCTCTGTTCCCTTCTGATATCAGGAGGTTCGCCCGATAACCTCCTCGGCCGCCTCGTCTATCGAACTCTTCCACGCCCCCCTTCTTCCTTTCTCCGTTTAGCTCATTCTCCGCCCTTCGCAGGCCGCCCTTCGCTGTTGCTGCCCCGTCCCGCTACTGCTGCGGCTGCTGCGATTGCTGCTGTTGCTGCGACGGCAGCTGTGACATACGTGCTGCCGCCTCTTCCGCACCAGCACGAGACAACGCCTAATAGGGATGCCTAGATCTGAAAAAAGGGAGGACATGTTCGGATCTAGGAGCGGACGACGAGGACGAGCGTGAGTCATAGAGCGGACGTGACGTGATTCGATAGACGACGCATCGATGGAGAAGATCATCAAGAAGCTAGATTCTGCAGAGGTGGCGACGTTGATGAAGTTGTTGACGATGTCGGCTGGTGAGAACACGACACGAACGTCGCCGGAGTTGAAGCTTTCCTCCATCGATCTGAAATTAGATGGACCAGTCACCTATCTGAGTTGGTCACGGCGGGTGAGAAGAACCCTCGCAGGAAAAAATATGGAGGGGTTCCTGACGGGCGAGACGACAGAGCCGGACGAGGGCTCGACAGGACGCGATGAGTGAAAGTCCACTCATATGGTGATCTACATCTGGCTTCTCAACTCCTTAGTCCAGTCTATTGCCGCCACAGTAGACGGTATTGAGATGGTGAAAGATGTGTGGAAGAAGTTGAGAAGGACCTATGATGGTGTGGGGAACAACTTACGGGTCTTCCAAATAAAGGGGGAGATTGATGACACCGTACAGGGAGAGAAGACGGTGCAGGAGTATGCCACGGAGTTGGAGCGTATGTGGTTGGATTATGATCACTCCTCAGATCGGGCGAGCTGTGGGGACCCTAAGTGTAAGGAGAGACAGGTGTGTCTGCAGGAGAGGACGATAAAGTTCCTCAAAGGGCTGACTGCAGCTTTCGCACAGAGGACGGCCCTACTTCTAGCCCAACCAAAGATCCCTAGCCTTGAGGAGGCTATCTCAGCCATGATCCAGGAGGAGACACGCATCAGGCTGCAAGCCGGGACAGGTGGTCCCCCCGAATCAAAGTCAGCACTAGCGATCACCAGCTCAGGTAACACAGGATCTAAGGGAGAGCCCTGGCAGCATAACCGGCAGTGCTACAACTGTGGGGAGATGGGTCATCATCGGTATGCTTGTACCAAACCACCTAGGAAGGAAGATTCAGGTGGTGGACGAGGACCGTTCGGCGGACGAGGATATAATGGAGGACGTGGTCGTGGTCGAGGGGGTAGACGAGGCGACCGAGGAGGTTATTTGGCGAACCTCCTGATATCAGAAGGGAACAGAGAAGCTGATGGCACCTTTACTGTGGAGGACCAGGCACTGGGAGACATGAGGAGTAGAACAGAGGAGGCGTCCACCTCATTCTTTGTTAGGGGCAACGCTGCCATGTATGCCCATCCATCAGAAGGTACCGACGAATCACTTGGTGGGTTTGTGGAAGCTTGGTGACGACTAGGGTTTGTGGAAACTTGGCTCTGATACCATGTTGAAATTAGTTGATTATTTTATTGATTGTCTCATTGGCATTATATAGCCTTACAGTCATTAATACAATGATCTCAATCATTATGACAATACTCTCATAATGGAATATCCTGTGATATATTCTGGCATTCCAAATATGTTCTCAGGATATTCCCATGTGCTTATACTATACTTAAATATGATACCCAACATACCATATCAACACAAAGTGCGAACATTAGAAGAATAAAAAGGTAGTTTCACATGTTTTCCAAAAATACAAGATTGACAAGTACTAGAATGGGAGATGGGCTTACAATCAATAACCCTCTTATTCTTAAAGGATCATATCGAAAGTAATAAAATATTTGGAAACTTTACTCTCAACGCTAAACTTATTGGAATAACCAAACTTGGCAAGTGCGAATAAGAATGTTAATGTTTAAAATAAAATTTCAAAAAACTAACATTATTTCTTCTTCTTTTTCTTCTTCTTAAATAGCGGTGATAAGTCGAAACAACGATTAAATATAATATTCTTTCTACTTCCAAAATTGGCCCATAAAGTAAGTACATTTCAATAAAATATAAATCATCTTCTACACCCCCCAACCATATATATATATATATATATATATATATATATGGGAGCGGATCTGGAGTCCCGCTTGGAGTCCCGTCGCTCCCAACCGTTGGATCGTGGGGGCTCCACGCGGGGCCCCCGATCCGATGGTGTAGGGGGGCGGGACTTCGACGGCGCTCCGCAACGGGTCTTTTGATCCGTTCCATATATATATATATATATATATATATATATATATATATATATATATATATATATAGAGAGAGAGAGAGAGAGAGAGAGAGAGAGAGAGAGAGAAATATTGTGCAAAATCTAATACATCGATTTGTCGTGGACAATATAATACAAATTATACCGTTCATATGATTATAAACGGTGAAATTTGGATTATATCTCCATCGGAGATATGGATCCTAAAAACCTATCTAATGTTGAGTACTTTCCTATTGTTAAATAAAATGAAATTATGATACTCCACTTTTAGCTATCAAACCAAATGAGCAATCTCATTTTGGTTCTTTGGAATTATATATATATATATATATATATATATATATATATATAGAGAGAGAGAGAGAGAGAGAGAGAGAGGGGCACAAATATATATTGTGCAAAATCTAATACATCGATTTATCGTGGACAATATAATACAAATTACACCGTTCATATGACTCGGTGGAATTTGGTTTCTATCTCCATCGGAGATATGGATCCTAAAAACCTATCTAATGTCGAGTACTTTATTATTGTTAAATAAAGTGAAAATATGATACTCCACTTTTAGCTATCAAACCAAATGAGCAATCTCATTTTGGTTCTTTGGAATTGTATTTAGAAGTAAAATTGTGTCTTAATTATTTATATCCATAATTAATTCATAAATGGTACGTGTCACATAAATAATGTCTTTTATTGAGAACTTAAATCATGCTAATTAATCAATTCATGCATTTTATTACAATAAGTAAGTTTGCAACGTAACAAACCAAGTATAACTTATTTGTTATATAAGTTGTATTCAAATAACATAAGTATAACCAACATCATTAAGGTGTATAATCATTGGAAGTTTGACAATAAATTATGTAGTTGATTGCATTAGGATATAAGATGAAATCATACTTTAAGATGCACAACCCATAATTTGAAGTGAGTCAAATGATATATCCTTGTACACAGTGAAAAAAATATAAACAACTTACAAAAATATCTATATCTTTTCTATAATATCTCCATTTACAATCATAATTGGAAGTCATTAAAACCTGGAGAGTTTTTGACAAAAGAAAAGAAGAAAAAGAAAGGGATAAAGATTGTACCAAATATAATAATATATATATTTGTTGTGGATTATATAATACTATCTCACATTATTTGTTTCACTGCTATGTATGGGATTCATATCCTAAATGATGTTTCTGACACTAACATGCAATCACTAATTGGAAACTATGTTTAAAAACTTTATGTCGCTAAGTATATACAACTGGAAACTAGAAGTTCATTTAGTTTGATGGAAGAGTAATATTAAGAGGACACCAATATTTGATTATATTTCCAATTTATCATATATATATATATATATATATATATATATATATATATATATATATATATATATATATATGGGGGGGGGGGGGGGGGGGGGTGTTGCAGCACAAAGTTGCAAAAATCTAATTACATATATTTGTCGTGGACAATACAACTTATACTGTTCATACGATTATAATTGGTGGAATTTGTGTCTCTATCTTTTCCGGATTTGGATCTTACAAAACTATCTAATGTCTAGAACTTTAGGATTGTTAGCTTAAGTGAAAATATCCTACTCCACTTGTAGATATGAAATCAAATGAGCAATCTCATTTTGGTTTGTTGGAGTTGTATTTGGAAGTAAAATTATGTCTCAATTATTTATATCCATAATTAATTTATGAATGGTATGTCATATAAATAATGTCTTTTATTGACTAGTTAAATCATGCTAATTAATCAATTCATGCATTTTATTACAATAAGTAAATTTGCTACTTAACAAACCAAGTATAGCATATTTGTTACACAAGTAACATTCAAATAACATAAGTGTAACCAATAAGGCGTATAATCATTGGAACTTTTGATAATAAATTGTGTAGTTGATTGCATTATGATTTAAGATGATAACTGAAATCATCTTTTAAGATCCACAACCCCTAATTTGAAGTGAGTTAAATGACACCGGAACAAAACGTGAAAATCATTCCCTTAAACCAAGAGATTGTGAGAGAACCGAAGAAAAATGCACAAAACCAACTTGCCAAAATGATATAGAAAACACAATGTGATACATACCTCCAAAGTAGTAGCCAATGTGAGCCTCCTTCAGTATCAGAGATACAAGAGTATCAGAGAGCTGTTGTGCTCTTCATTGGCAAATGGTTACCAGCTTACAATTGTTCCTAGACCAGTACAGTCCAGATTGTAGGCCAGGTCCGCATTCCTCCACGCTAGATTAGTATTCTTCCAGCTCAGCTAAACATATCCAATTGCCAGTCAAGAAGCATTGCAGTATCATAGACTACTTTCTTCTTATTTTTCTTTAATTGTACTTTGTAGAAACTTTAACTTCTTCAATAAAACCCTAATTCCCCAATTCTACGTCTCCATTCTTCTGTTTCATGTTCTCTGTGGGTGAATTCCTGTCAAAATTAGTTGGTATCCATCCCTGCTAAGCCAAATCAGGATGGGTACTCATCAATTGGTATTAGAGCCTCTCGATCACATTCGAGAAGTTAGCTCGAGCAGTTGAAGCTCATGGTGAGGATCACTGGAGGACCGCCGAAGCGCATCGATGAGGAGCGTATAGTGGTTCTTGAAGGTACAATTCTCAGTCTCAACACCAAATTTGACCAAATGCTAGAGAAAACCTCCAATAATGATAGATTGTTGGAGGAATGGTTGGGAATTAGAGGAGGAGGTAAAGCTCTGTCACTAACCATGGCTGCTCCACCCCCACACCAACCACCTCCACCATTACAACCCCCCACACAGCTCAATACGTCCCTGTAGTACCCCCTCATCTCTAAGCTATCATCATCTACCACAAATGGGGGTCAGTTCTATGGGAGTTCCAAACACTATGTTTCTTGGTGAACTAAACCCATTCAACCAACATATACCTGTCAGTATGGGAACAAATTCAGTTCTAAATTTCCAATTTGAGCAGAGAGCCCATGGCAATCAAGCATCAAGAACATCTCAAGGGTTTAATATCAACATAGTTCTTGTTCAAAACCCTTAACAAATCCATTATGTTTCCCCCTTGGACAACAAGATCTTCAGTATCAAAACCCTTACCAATTCCATTACGTTTCTCCCTTGGATACCAGTCCAAGAATATAGCAAGATCTTCAGAATCATTCAAGGTCAGTATCACCAGAGTCTGCACAGTTTGGAGCAGCAACACAGTTTGATATGGCACCCTACTCACCATATGTGTCTAGTGTCCCTCACCTAGCCACCTCCAGGACCAATCATATGCCAAACTTCATTCCTACCAGTCAGAATGTGCAGAATTTCCTATATCCTGGCATGAATTTCCCAGGAATGCCCAGCCATGTTTATACGGGAATGAGTTATCAACAAATGCCAAGTCCTTTATATCCTGAAATGAATTTCCAAGGATTGTCCAGTTCCTTATATCAAACCCTCATGTACCACCTGTACATAACACTGTGCCATCTTTTGAGCTGAATTCAAGCCAACAACAACTACAAGCCAGTATGAGAACCAATCCTATGTACCACAAATTGGGACGGGGTCTATGGGATTTCCAAACCCTATGTCAAACCTTGAAAAAAAAAAAATCCAAATCAACAACTGTTCTTTGCCAATATGAGATATCATCCGGGGCAATTGCCCTAATTTGAGTAGAGAATTCCTCAGCACCAAAACATAGGAACATCACAAGGTTGTCCTACCACTGCTCTAGTTTTTAATCTACAACTTTTCAACCAACAAGCCACTACAACACCATTAATATCTACCCCTGCACAGTTTGGGTCCCAATTTGGTGTACAACATAGAAGTTCTACTGGGAATCAGAACTCAAGAAGAAGACAGATTTGCTTTCACAAGATGCAAACCAGGATGATTCCTCCCTAAAATCACAGGACCAGATGAGGAACATAGAGAGCTATATGGATAATGGGTTCAGGATAAAAGGTGATGAGGTTCTTCTAGTTCATAATGCACCTATTTTGCAGATATCTTCAGTACAGACAACTCCAAGCTATCATGAAGGTGATACTAGGCTGAAAGCAAATAATATTGAAGATGATATAGGTATCAGCTTGAACATGCAGAACTATGGACCTAAATGTTGGTCCTTCTTTAAAAATTTGGCCCAAGATGAGTTTGTGCACAAGGATGTTTCTCTTATAGATCAAGACAGCATCAGTTACTCTACAATTATATCCATCCGAATGTTGAGGATGGTATTCCTAGGCCACGTGAGGAAGCATGGAAGGCCTACAAGTATGGTTGTCATCAAAAGAGTGTTAGAGAAGTTGGTGATAACCATATGGCAACAGTGTATCGGCGGTATACCGGCAATACAAAGGCAACAGTGTATCGGCGGTATACCGCTGATATTGATTGCAATTTTCTCATATTATGACATACGGTCAAATCAAGCCTCCTTTGTCGCCTTTGACTTTTCGATCTTCTTTGACACACGGATGGCACTCGTTGCACTCTGGGGTATTATTCATATGGGTTGGAAACCCCATCCAACATGCATCTCCCTCTTTTCAACTAGGTGGAGGAGCTCGCCATTCTGACAATCATCCTGCAATACTCAAAATTTTTCCTTGGTAGAACCATCGTGAGCATATTTGCTCCATTTTCCTCCATATAAACCTTCTCAAGCATCGCATCTTTTACCTCAAGTGTCACTCCCCATTTCCGATATACGTATTTGGAACGTATTTTTATTTTAGCATGGTTGCATGTGCATGGAGACTAGACCCATTCTTTGGTTTAATCTGGTTCATGGTTCATTTGGTGGGTTGGTTTAAGTCATGAGAACCCTTGGTTCAACCCTCAACCATACCATATATAACCCAATCTTTTCCTTCTCTGTCTTCTTTACTTCATTCTCTTTCTCTCTCTTGTGTTTTCTGTCTCCTCCCCATAGGCAAGTACACCTTGCATGAAAAAATAGAGAAACCTTCCATATTATTATTTTATTATGTTTGTTATGTGTTTCTAAGCACTTTTAGAACTTGAAGTTTTCTGTTTTGATGGTGATTTTGAGTAATCTACATTTCTAACTTAGAGTTTTATGGATTTCATGAGTTTTTCTTAGTTTTGATCTATTAAACATGTATTTTTGAAAACTATTTTTTTCTACATGACAGAGCTTTTAATTTCAAGCGTTTTGGCTTTTGGTTCACTCGATTTGGACTTAAAATGAGGATTTTATAGACAAAACAAATTTCAGTTTTTGGAGTTTTTGTTATGGCCGGACCTGCTGTTTGGAGAAGACGAAGTCTTCATGCGGCCAGCGAGTTATGAGGCCGAGAGTGCTATGCGGCCTGAGAGGGCTATGCAACCTGAGCTTTCGTCGCATACTGACTAGCATGCGTCCATCTTGTTGGACGCATGACTGCCATCATACAAGTGTTCTAGAGCTTATCCTTGAACTCCTTGTGTTTTCACTCGCTAGACGAATAAAAAATTCGCTAAGTCCAAGATACCACATGCGGCATCGACTTCCATGCGGCACTGACCCATATACGGCAAGCAGAGCATGCAGCTACTTTTCCTTAGACGCATGACTCTGAAACCTTAACACATTTTCTATGGTTTTGTCTTTTCTTCCTGACACACTTTATGGATTGTCACATCAACCACTTTATGTCACATCACTGACACTTTATTCATTTCTCGTCACTTTAACACTTGTCCAAAGGAGTAGACTTTAATCCTGAGCATGCGGCCTAGACTCCATATGCGGCCAAGTGGTTCATGCGTCCTGAGTTCATATGTGACCAGGACTTTCCATGCGGCTCTGACTTCATATACGGCCATGACTTGTCATGCAGAATGACTTCATATGCAGCCTAGAGTCATATGCGGCCTGGAGACCCATGCGGCCTTGCTTGTTTTGATTGAATATTTTCTTATTCTTTTATGACCCAATGTATAATTGTAATTGGACTCGAATATTGTATCCGTACTGATACCACTATTTTCTAATATTTTGTCCATGATTTAATGTGCGCCGAGGTGCGACACATCTTATCATGTATTAAGTGATTATATTTGGGTTGTGCATCAAGAATGCCTCCAAATTCCTGAATGCGTGATATTATAAATATATAATATTTTCCCAACACAGACATAATAAGTGAGTCAACTACCAAAGCGTGGGTAGGATATTAATTGTCTGAATGTTGCATACACGCTCGGGTGAATCCAGATTTGACTTCCATGGATTCGTATCTAGCATGACCGTACTTTGTACGATATCTTAAAAAAAATCTCATGTGACAACGCTTTGAGATTTCAAACACAACATATGGCTAATTAGGTAACTAAAAGTTGTTACGACCCGCACCCGGTGTAAGGGTACAAGTACGTGGGTACGTCCAGCCTACGCCACAACATCGACGGTAGAACATTGTCTAGGTCATCAATACTATATAAATATCTCACACAATAAATATAATGTACCAGTCAAAGATATCTCAACTCCAAATAGAGAAACAATATGATATATGATAAATGCTAACCAATATCCAATCACAATATAAAACTAGAGGAGGATAAAAGCACGATATGGAATATAAGAGAGAAATAAGGAGTCACAATACATCATATATCCAAAACCACAAGTCTAGGCACAATATAAGTCTCAAATAATATATATACAAGCTAAAAGTCTAATAATGAGACTAATACAATGTCCAAAATAATGTCTAAGCCTCCTCGGTCACTAGCACTAAGTCCTCCTGCTCTAGGAGAGTATCCTCTAGTGGCTCATGGTCCTACAGCCCATAATAAGTGGGACACAGCCCCTCTAGTCTATCATCTGAAAAATATATCCAATCAGGATTGGAGCGAAGTACAAAACTCTACAAGTAGTTTCAAATACATGGTAGGGAATATATGACAAGTAATAAAAAAAAATACAAGATGCACAAGTAACTAGAAATAAAAATATAGCTGGAACAGGCAGATAAGTACAACATGAACTGGAAAGATAAATACAAGCAATATGAAAATAACTACAAGTAGAGAAACTGGAATACTAGCTATGTGGTTTAGAGCGCAAGTTCGTTATGTGATCGGCTTAGATTGCTCATGAGGTAAATAAGGTAACTCGATTATACGTGAGGTGTACAATCGACATACACATGAGGTAAATAGGGCTTGATCACATAACCAACTTCTACTCTCCCTCCCCAACCAATACTCATTGATCCAATCACGACACGTTACGCACATGAATACGATATAGCTACACTAGCACACGAAATAGTGGTTGCACATGAAGCACATGAAACAATACCCGATGAACACGATAAAATACATGTGTAAGGAGTACCCGTTGAACACGGTAGGGGATAACATCTCCTGACAGGATCCATATAGTACTAGTCCGTGTAACAATGTGTCAGAATCAAGTATATCAGTTCTAGAACAAGTGATATATATACTATCACAAAATAAAAACTAACAGAAATATGTACTTGCCTCTGGTCCTAAGCAAATGGTGTTTCTTGATGCCCAAGCTGGTGTCACACAAACCTATTTAGAAAAATATCATGTCAATAAGTGTAATAAAGGTGATAATGGGTATAATGCATCAATACATGCTTTTCTAGGCAATTTCTAACTAAACTAGATCCATCTAGGTCAAGCTAGTCCATACAAGTCAAACTAGGCCACTAATTAGCTAACACTAGCTAATAACACTAATATCTATAATTTAAGATACTCTATGTATCTATATATATACTAACTAGTATATAACTGACATGTCACACTAACGACACTTACACTAACTTGGTTCCAACTAACCTTAATGTCTAACTGATACCTCATATCAGTGCACATCAGTGCACTAATACACTGTCCTACCAGAGCCCATTCTCCACCTCACAATACCCCAAGCTTGAGCCTGATGCCCTCTTCAATGACTACCTGGAATTCTAACAATACTGCTATACTCCATCCCCCATAACATATCTGAACACTTCCAGACTTTACTATACTTCACCATATATCACCACTGTAACTACACTCACACACAGGTGAATGTCTTCCTCATACTGCTGCTATCACTTAACTTGACATCCCATCCCTCATTTCCTTTACCAGTTGATGTTACCCTTAGCTCAAGTTTACTGTCAATTGCAGTAAACTAATGACCACAACAACCAAGCCCAACAATGTCACCAACCTGACTTCTGACACACAGTAACAGGGCAACAGATACCACAGTGTTACACACTCCCTCCAGTGACTCGAGTGTATTTCACTCCAATGTTCTATTGTAACTGCTGCAGTTGGTCTTTAATTGACCTGAAACCACCCAATTAGCTAAACACACACACTCTACCATACTCAGTTCCCTAATTGTCTGATTGAAATCTTACCCCTAGTCTAACTTACCTACACTGAAACCTATAGGAATATAATGTTGCTACATGCTTCAGATTTCCAGGTTGCTGATGTTAATACTTCACCCTTGCCTCTCGAGCATTGTCCAGGTTCAATGCACACAGTTGTGCCATTATCCCCTATTCATACAAGCCTGATGTACTAACTTCTATTGACCACTGATACATCCTAGTATCTGACCATCAAACACTACATCAGTACTTACCTTAACCTGAGCCCCCAACTTAATCTCATGTATCAGTTCATACTGATACCACAATAACTTACTTGCACAACTGCCACCTCTTGAGATAACCACATGCAAAATTTGCATTTTCCCAGTCTCTACATGTTTGCAGGTTAGTTCACTAGATGTTGCTACTCCTAGTTCAACTGAACTGCTGATGTCCTAGTGTGCATTAGTGCACACAGTGCATTGATGCACTATTACTGCTACTTGGCTCGACTACATGTGCAGGTAACTCCCCTCCCCTATAACACAGACACCACACCATAATCTAGGTTCAAACACATACACACACACTATACATCAACTAATTTAGGAACCATACTTACCTATCTATAATCACATATATAAATCATATACACCTATATATATATATATTATATATCAGCTAAACTTGACATATTAGAATATTACATCAAATATGTGACATGCCATAGGTGGTGCACTAAGATACATACTCAATAAAGTGTCCAAAATCACAATTTACCACTTTTAATCATTTCTTCACATAAATTACATATAATAATATCTATTAGAACTAGCTACAATAGGAATTAAGGAGAAAGCATACAAAACACTCAAAATGAGCTCCGTATCACACCGTATCATAAAATTCCATGATACAACCTACTCATATCTAATTGTTGACACGTACGTAGTCCCACAACCCCGATCTAAGTCTAATTAGATATAATTGGTCTCATGACACACAATTGATGTGTCAATTTTGTAATTCTCCCTATTTGGACACAAATTACCATGTAACTTTCACAATATAAGTCATATGGACCCAATTCTTGATCCTATGGGTAGCCCTAAGCCAATGGATGATTTCTAATGGTTAAATGTATGATTTAAAACTCAAATTAGATATAAATTTAGATCTATACCTATTGGGAGATGGATTCCCAATGAAATGCACAATGGACTCGATCCGGACACGATCTCCTTGCCACAAGCTCCTCTTCTAAGTGCTTCTTGCAAATCTAAGCTCCAATGCTCCTTGCTAATAAAATTGAGAGAAAAATAAGGGTGAATTAGTGGAGGGATGAGTGAATTGGGGATCTAGAGAATTGGGGATCTCAAAATGAATGAACAAATGGAGATGGGAGGCTATATATGGCCAGCCCCCTTTTTTTTCTCTAAGTCACCAATAATTGTCTATAATGCCCCTACATGATAAATTATGATGGGTAATTAAGAATAGTTATTTTGGGAAGTTTTTAAACTAATACAAATTAGTCTAACCCTCCTAATTAATTAGATAAAATGGGTCTAATGGACCTAGTCTATGTCAGACTCACTAGTTGTCATGACAAGTCTTATTGGGTTCACTAGTGTTAAGTCTAAATAATAGGCTAACCCACCATCTATAAATAAATAATACAAACACAAATTTAAATAAATAGCACTATGATAACTAGAAATAAATAAATATTCAAAATGACCAAAATATTCTAATTTGGAAAAGTGGGGGTGACAAAAGTGGTAGTAATATTGGAGGGAACGGTATCCCGAGATTATGCCAACGAACCTTCCTACAGAGATTCATTCTAAGTACGCCGTGGGCTGGCCACCACAGATACTATATATCATCTGCCTTAGTGGAGTGCAGTATCTGACATATTATTATGCCGAGCCACTGTTTCACTATAGAAATACTGGAACCGCTAATACCGTATTTTTAGCGCAGTGGTCCAACGGGAAACTAGTACATCTCGTGAATACCTATTTTATTCATCTATTAGTTCGGTTAGATCATGTTCGGCACTGGCGTTATCTGAGGATACCTATTATGCATTATTTCTGAGATAACCTCAGACTCCATAATTAGCAAGCCATACAAGTGATTGGCCGATATAAAAAAATGGACTTGGTTGTGATTATATTATTCGATTAGTAGCCTAAGAAAATAGACTATCATAGTATGATGGTTCAACCCTTGTCCTTGTTTGGTTGTAGGGTTAGGCCTTTGCGCTAGGATATGCCATGGACCTAAGTTATGATACTGAACCTATGTATTATTATATAATTATTTCTTAGATTTTTGTTTCTCTATTTCGTGCTTCCTTAGTGGTACTTGCTATTTGGGGTCCAACCCCACTGATTTTGCATGGCCAGGTTTCGAGCAGCACCCGAGGATCCAACGTACCTTCCCCTAGCTCATGGTGCGTACCAGGAACATGGTCGCAAGAAATAACGAGTAGATTTTTTTCCTGCTCATCATTGAATATTTACTTCTTTTGGACGTTTAGCCATCGACACCTGTTAGCCGGCTCGTCTGGATATTAGTCTCCCTACATGATTGTATTAAATCAGACTACAGCTGATCACTATAATGTACTTTTGTTACTCTTTCATCTTCTTATTTTGCACAGCTGGTCTCCAGAACATTTCAAGAAAGCATTTGTGACGCCTTATTGCTTTATCATTATATGCTCTATGCTTACTGTTTCTTGTTTGAATGATTGAGACATATAAGTTCTTGACCCTAGGGACTTGATTGTAGCATGCACTCCCTTGTCTTATACAGCTGTGATCATGGTACGACGTATAGCACCTTGTACGGGGTAGCTGGCCATGTCCGTCTCCATATTTGGGTATTGGGGCGTGGCAAGGTTTTAGGGGTGGCCCATGAAGGTCTATTTTTTAGACTTGTGGGGTGTCATGGTCATAGAAATCTCAATCAAACATGATCCTTCTTGAAATTCTGAATTTGTCCTCTTTGATACTCAGCTTAAATTTTTCCAGATTGGTTGCTTCCTTGTTTCTTCTCGTTTCTATACTTGATGTTTCTTGTGCTCTTCTTTAGGGCTTCTCCTTCTCCGGATGTTGCAGCAATAAGAGAGGTGGAGTTGCCAGTGGAACAAGATTCTATAGAACCCCAGCCAAGGATCCGAGTTGAGCCCACGATAAATGGGACAGAGCAGCAGGCTCCAGGTGTTCTCATACCTCCTGCAGTACCGACAATACTAGATATCTCAGCCTTGCTAGAGATTATCCATGGATTGTTGGTTTCCCAACAACACCATATGGTGGTGCAACAACAACAACAACAACAACAACAACAATAACAACAACAACATCTTCAGCAGCAAGAACAAAATATCCTGTTGAACCAAGGGTTGCAAGCGGCCCTAAAGTGAGGCATGAGAACAAATTCTGGGGCATCTGTTAGATTTTGCAGATTGAACCCCAAATATTTTGATGGCACGGAAGACACAATCACGGCAGATGATTGGCTCCAGGATATTGAGACCATTCTGGTAGCAGCTAAAGTTTCGGTCGAGGAATAGGTTGACCTGGTTCGCCTACAACTCAATATCTGGCAAAGGATTGGTGGGCCATGATGGAGGTAGAATTGAGGCATCCTATTTCATGGAAGGATTTTAGGACCCGATTTAGGGTAAAGTACTTTGGGATTGTGGCTCAGTGTGAGTTGTAGTAAATGTTCATTAACCTCAAGCAAGCTGGAAGGACGGTAGACGGCTATGCGATAGAGTTTTGCCGACTAAGCAGATTTGCTCCAACCATGGTGGCGACAGAGTTGGAGAGAGTAATGAGATTCCAATAGGAACTTCACTTAGAGATCTTACACATGATAGAGGTGCATGACTACCAAGCCTTCAAGGCAGTATTGATAGCAGCGAAGAGGGTTGAGCTTACTTCCCAGAGGATGGCATCGAGAAGAGTGGATCGGAAGAGGCCTCATGGACAGAGAAATAAGGGAGGACCAGTATCGCGAATGTCAGCACCATCCCCTGGCATTCACATCCATGACGTGACACAGAGGAGGCCAGTGACCTCGACAGTGATGGCACCAACTCAACAACAGGAGCCGAGCCAGCAACTCAACAACAACAGCTGAGCCAGCAACAGTAACAACAACAGCAACAACGATGGGGAGCGTCGACAGGTTATACCTACTACGGCAAGAGAGGTCATACCCAGGATGTTTGTCGGATAGCTAACAAATTATGCTTGAGATGTGGGAGCCTTGATCACAAGATTGCCACATGCCCATTGATATAGAGGCCAGAAGGGCCAATACAACAGTTTTCTGCTTTGCCAGCTCCAAGGACAGTGTAGCAAGGAGGACCAGCAGCAGCAGTACGACCTTTAGCCAAGCGTCCATTGCCAAAGCAGGCCCAACTTTATAGACAACAATAATAGAAGAATCAACAGGGGCCGCAACCACGACAACATGGAAGACAGCAACAGGGAGCTCAACAAGGCCAAGGGAAGGCACTCACCTTATCTTTGGAGTAAGCTATGGCGTCGGACGACGTAGTGGCATATAACATTTTCTTTAAAACCTTTCAGCCCATAGATTTAATTAATTCTGGAGCTTCGCACTCATTTATATCTGCACAATATATGACACTTATTGGATTGAAGTTTGAGGCATTGCGAGAGAGGCTGAATATACTCATTGGTAATGGGATCGTAGAAGTTAGTAGGGTGTGTCTAGCATGTCCAGTCATAGTATGTGGGCGTTTATTATCTGCAAAGTTGATCGAGTTTCCTATGGGTAACTTTGACGTTATCTTAGGCATTGATTAGTTGAGATACAGTCATGCAACGATAGACTATCGTAAGGGTAGAGTATTGTTTAGAATTTTCGGTCTAGAAGAGTTTGTCCTTAGCAAAATAGCAAGAGATCAGCATAAGAGAGGAGCCAAAATAGTAGCAAAGGAAGAAGACCCGCTGCCCAAGATAGTTGAAGAGTTCATGGACGTCTTTTCGGACGAGCTTCCCGGATAACCCCCAGTCAGAGAAGTAGAGTTCTGTATAGATTTGATGCCAAGAGCAGAACCAGTATCCCAGAAGGTGTACCCTATGTTACCATTAGAGCTTGATCAGTTATATCGACACATGGAAGAACTGAAGGCAAAAAAGTTTATTCGGACCATTGAATCACCGTGGAGAGCACCAACTGTATTGGTGAAGAAGAAAGATGGATCGACGCGGATGTGTATGGATTACATGCGGTTGAATGCAGTGACCGAAAAGAACAAGTACCCATTACCAAGGGTTGATGATTTATTTAACCAATTAAGTGGAGCAATAGTCTTCTCCAAAATAGATTTACGATCAGGATATCATCAAGTGTGAGTCCGGGAGCTGGATATACCGAAGACCACATTTAGGTCACGATATGGGCATTACAAATTCTTAGTTATGCCATTCGGACTGACTAATGCTCCAGAGATATTCGTGGATTTGATGAACCATATTTTCATTCCATACTTAGACCAATTTGTGGTAGTATTCATCGATGATATCTTGGTATATTCTCATAATGAGGAGGAGCATGAAGAACATCTCAGGATAGTACTGCAAACTTTGAGGGAGCACTAATTATATGTGAACCTTAGTAAGTGTGAATTTTGGCTGGATCGCATATCCTTTCTTAGGCACATTATTTCTAGAGGAGGAGTGTCAGTTGATCCTAAGAAGGTAGATGCAGTTGAGAACTGACCAGTTCCTAAGACAGTAGCAGAAGTATGCAGTTTCCTGGGCTTGGCAGGATACTACAGGAGATTTGTGTCAGATTTTGCTAAGATTTTGGCACTATTGACTCAGTTGACGCGTAAGAAAGTTAAGTTTATATGGTTAGCAAAATGTTAGATATCCTTTGAAGAGTTGAAGAAGAAGTTAATCTCTGCACCAATCCTTACTCTTCCAGCAGGCTTTGGAGGATTCACAGTGTATTATGATGCATCTGGCAAAGGACTTGGATGCGTTTTGATGCAGCAAGGGAGAGTAATAGCGTATGATTCTCGGCAGCTCAAAGATCACAAAAAAGAACTATCCAACTCACTATTTGGAGCTAGCAGTAGTAGTGTTTGCACTTAAGCTATGGAGGCACTACTTATATGGCGATCGAGTAAAAATATTCACGGATCATAAGAGTTTAAAGTATGTGTTCATGCAGAAGGACCTGAACATGAGGCAGAGAAGGTGGCTAGAGTTTTTGAAAGATTATAACATGAAACTTCAGTACCATCCAGGCAAGGCTAATATAGTAGATGATGCACTTAGCAGAAGATGTGGCAAATTTATGTTGATTACTCAGAAGCACATTCTAGAGGACTTACGAGAGATAGGTATCGAGATAGTACTTCCACAGAGTACAGGAGTTCAGGCTAGCCTACAGATTTAGTCAACTTTGATAGATAGAATCAAACTAGCTCAGGCAGAGGACCCGAAGATTCAAAAGCTACGAGAAGAATGCGAGTCAGGTCTTCGGAAGGAATTAACAGTACATGCGGATGGAACGCTAAGGTTTAAAAATCGTCTATACGTACCAAGCGGGAATATTCGAAAAAAAAGTTATGACTGAAGCACACAGTTCTCAGTATTCTATTCATCCGGGAGGTACAAAGATTTACCAAGATATCAAGCAACACTTTTGGTGGAACAGAATGAAGAGAGATAGCACGCTTCATATCACGATGTCTGATATGTCAGCAAGTAAAGGAAGAACAACAGAGACCGGCAGGATTATTGCAGCTGATTACTATTCCAGAGTGGAAGTGAGAACACATCACGATGGACATTGTGACTGGTTTACCTAGATCACCGACTGGTCGAGATGCAGTTTGGGTGATAGTAGATTATCTCACAAAAGTAGCTCACTTTCTTCCTTTTCGAGTAGGACAGTCTACAGAATAATTGGCTGAAATATATATACGACAGATAGTGAAACAACACGGTGTCCCAGTAAGTATCGTGTAAGGTCGAGACACTCGGTTTAGTTCATATTTTTGGAAAACTTTGCATCAGAGTTTGGGAACCAAGTTAAGATTCAGCACAACTTACCACCCCCACACAGACAGACAATCAGAACCATCCAGACCTTGGAGGATATTCTACGAGCCTGTACCTTAGACCTTGGTGGATCTTAGAAGAATCACCTTCATTTGGTAGAATTTTCGTATAATAATAGTTATCATGCCAGTATTCAGATGACACCTTTCGAAGCACTATATGGAAGAAAGTATAGATCACCGTTGGCTTGGGATGACATTGGTGAGCGAAAGATGTTAGGCCCCGAAATGATCATACAGACAATAGAGGTTGACAAGTATATTAGAGAGCGACTTCGGATTGCACAAGATAGGCATCAGCATTGGACAAATCAGCATCATAGGCCTTTAAAGTTTTGTGATGGTGATCACATGTTCTTACAAATTTTGCCTACCCGTGGAGTCATTAGATTCAGGGTTCGTGGGAAGCTTAGTCTGCGATACGTAGGTCAGTTCGATATTCTCGAGCGGGTAGGCGATGTTGCTTATCGTCTTGTCCTTCCACCTTCGCTATGTGAGGTGCACAATATATTTTATGTGTCCTAGTTGCGTAGGTATGTTCCAGATCTGATTCATATCCTCGATTACTCTAAATTAATCGTTCGTACCGACTTCTCTTACGAGGAGCAACCCGTATCCATATTGGACCGAAGGGAGAAGGTGCTCAAGAACTATACTATTTCTCTTGTCTGGGTTGCTTGGGGCCTTCACTCTCTAGGAAAATCGACGTGGGAGTATGATGACGATATTCAATTCCAGTACCGTACCTATTCGATTCAGAAGGTATATTATTTCTTACGCCTTCATATCTCGGATTCTTTGATCAGGTGATCACCCATATATTGTGATGATATTGCTTGCATGTGTAGTTGCTAGTAGATTTGTATCGTGCTTGTCCTGACTTCTCTAGCTATTGCTTGGATTCGAATTCCGAGGATAAATTTTTTCTAAGGTGGATAGAGATGTCACTTTCCGTTCCTGATATACGTATTTGGAATATATTTTTATTTTAGCATGGTTGCATGTACACGGAGACTAGACCCATTCTATGGTTTAACCTGATTCATGGTTCATTTGGTGGGTTGGTTCAAGTCATGAGAACCCTTAGTTCAACCCTCAACCATACCATATATAACCCAACATTTTCCTTCTATACTTTTTTACTTCATTCTCTTTCTCTCTTTTGTATTTTCTCTCCCCTTTCCATAGGCAAGTACACCTTGCAAAATAGAGAAACCTTCCATATTGTTGTTTTATTATGTTTGTTATGTGTTTCTAAGCACTTTTAAGACTTGGAGTTTTTTGTTGATAGATGATTTTGAGTAGATCTACCTTTCTAACTTAGGGTTTTATAGATTTCATGAGTTTTTCTTGGTTTTAATCTATTAAACATATATTTTTGAAAACCAGTTATTGCTACATGATAGAGCTTTCAATTTTAAGTGTTTTGGCTTTTGGTTAACTCGATTTTGACTTAAAATAAGGATTTTATGGACAAAACAAATTTTAGTTTTTGGAGATTTCGTCATGACCGAACCTGATGTTTGGAGAAGACGAAGTCTTCATACGGTCAGCGAGTTATGCGGCCGAGAGTGCTATGCGGTCTGAGAGGGCTATACGGCCTGAGCTTTCGTCGCATATTGACCAGCATGCGTCCATCTTGTTGGACGCATGATTGCCATCACACAAGTGTTCTGGTGCTTATTATTTAACTTCTTGTGTTTTCACTCACTAGACGAATAAGAAATTCGCTAAGTCGAAGAGACCACATGCGACATCGACTTCCATGCGGCACCGATCCATATGCGGCAAGCAGAGCTTGCAGCCACTTTTTCTTGGACGCATGACTCTGAAACCTTGGCACATTTTTCTATGGTTTTTTTTCTTGATACACTATATGGCTTGTCACATCAATCACTTTATGTCACATCACTGATACTTCATTCATTGTCTGTCACTTCAACACTTGTTCTAAGGAGTAGACTTTAACCTAAACATGCGGCCCAGACTCCATATGCGGCCAAGTGGTTCATGCGGCCTGAATTCATATGCGGCTATGACTTTTCATGCGGTCCAGACTTCATATGCGGCCAGGACTTATCATGCAGCCTGACTTCATATGCGGCCTAGAGTCATATGCATCCTGGACTTCCAATGCGGCCTAAAGACCCATGCGGCCTTGCTTGTTTTGATTGAATATTTTTTATTCTTTTATGACCTAATGTACAATTGGTAATCAGACTCGAATAATATATCCGTACTGATACCACTATTGCCTGATATTTTGTCTATGATTTAATGTGCGCCTAGGTGCGACACATTATGTCACTTGTTAAGTGATTATATTTGGGTTGTGCATCGAGAATGCCTCCAAATTCCTGAACGTGTGATATTATAAATATATATTGTTTTCCCAGCACGGGCATAATAAGCGAGTCAACTACCAAAGCGTGGCTAGGATATTAATTGTCTGAATGTTGCATACATGCTCGGGTGAATCCAGATTTGACTTTCATGGATTCGTATCTAGCGTGACCATACTTTGTACGATATCTTAAAAAAAATTCTCATGTGACCACACCTTGAGATTTTAAACACAACATAAGGCAAATTAGGTAACTAAAAGTAGTAGTAACATTGGAGAAAACGGTATCCCGAGATTATGCCAATGAACCTTCCCACAAAGATTCATTCTAAGTCCACTGTGGGCTGGCCACCACAGATACTGTATATCATCTGTCTTAGTGGAGTGCAGTATCTGACATATTATTATGCCGAGCCACCATTTCACTATAGGAATACTGGAACCGCTAATACCGTATTTTTAGCACAGTGGCCCTACGAAAAACTGGTGCATCACATGAATACCAATTTTATTCATCTATTGGTTCGGTTAGCTCATGTTCGGCGCTGGCGTGATTCGAGGATACCTATTATGTATTATTTTTGAGATAATCTCAGACTCCATAATTAGAAAGTCTTACAAGTGATTGGTCGATATAAGAAAATGGACTTGGTTATGATTGTATTATTCGGTTAGTAGCCTAGGAAAATAGACTATCATAGTATGATGGTTCAACCATTGTCCTTGTTTGGTTGTAGGGTTCGGCCTTTGCGCTAGGATATGCCATGGACCTAAGTTACGACACTGAACCTATGTATTATTATATAATTATTTCTTGGATTTTTGTTTCTCCATTTCGTGTTTCCTTGTGGTACTTGCTATTTGGGGTCTAATCCCACTAGTTTGCATGGCCAGGTTTCGTGCTAGCACCCGAGGATCCAGCGCACCTTCCTCTAGCTCATGGCACGTACTAGGAACATGGTCGTCGATGATAACGAGTAGATTTTCTTCTTTCCTGCTTATCATTAAACATTTACTTCTTTTGGACGTTTAGCCACCGACACCTGTTAGTCGGCTCGTTTGTACATTAGTCTCCCTACATGATTATATTAAATCAGATTACAGCTGATCATTGTCATGTACTTTTGTTAGTCTTCCAGCTTCTTATTTTGCATAGCTGGTCTCCAGAATATTTTGAGAAATAGTTTGGGATGCCTTATTGTTTTATCATTATATGCTCTATGCTTACTGTTTCTTGTTAGAATGATTGAGACATAGAAGTTCTTGACCCTAGGAGACTTGATTGTAGCATGCACTCCCTTGTCTTATATAGCCGTGATCGCCGTACGACGTATAGAACCTTGTACGAGATAGCTGGCCATCTTCATCTCCGTATTCCGGTACTGGGGCGTGACATCAAGCATATCTCGTATCTAGTAATACAGAGTTTTAATATGCTTAGATCGACTACGAAATATTGGGTTCTACCCAAGGTGAATATCACTTTGGCAATTGCAAAAAAGAACATACTGCTCTTGCTTAAGCCCTAATTCCTGCAGGAACTTCTTCATCCATAATAACTCCTTATAAGCCTCAGTCACTGCAATGAACTCTGTCTTTGTCATTGGTAAGGAACACACTTTATCAATCAAGATTGTTATGAAACTACTCCACCAATAAATGTCATAACATAGCCCAAGTTAATCTCCTGATATCCACATTTCTAGCTATATCAACATCGGTATAACAAACCAGCTTCGGTTTGTCACTCCCGAATGGAAGCTTGCAATCAATAGTACCTTGAAGATATTGAAGAATCCACTTGACCACACTTTTTCCATTACAGAAAAACTGTTTGAACTTTATTGCAAATTAACAAAGAAAAGTACAATGAGAATCCTAGAACTTAGAATTCTAAATACAAAAGAATTTGAAAATTATAGCGATGGAGGTTAAGTCGTAAATGACTTCTTTACTCCATTGACTATCCTATGGCAAAGATTGGAAATTTATTAACTCTCAGCTCATTGACAAAAAGGGCAACACATAGGCTCAAAAGTACTCAACTTTCGATAGTTTGGGAAGCACATGTCCCAGCTATTTATAGCCATTCATATTGTAACGACTATATGCGATTGAATCTGAAAAGTCACTATTTTCTGACTTTGCCTCATAGGGTTTCGCTTGTTGCATAGATTTATATAATAAATATGGCACATAATATGGATCTGAATGCATTTGCATAATCCGGTCGACTTGACATGTGGCATACGTTACAAACGATTCAAGAAACCTGAATTAATATGGCCAGTCATTGTAACGTATGCACCATTATTGCATTTAATGTGCAGAGTCGCCTCTTTGTCTTCATAACTGTATACTGCTAATTGTATAATAAAGAGGAAGAGTTATAGCCGCCTGACATGGCTTGTCGCATGGAATGGTTTGCCTCTAGGTGTTTGCCTCATGGGAACACTATCGCATAATGTCTCTGCCACATGGAGATACGTGGCATTGTACATCTGTAATTATTATGCTGACATAAGCACTGACGTCTTTTGCGCAACCGTCGCCTTCACGTATTACAAAATAGCACATCTTTTAATACCGTGTCAGAATGCCGTATGCGCCTATAACTTTGTCGCATAGTTTAAAATATGTTATCTTTGTCGCATGCTTCCATGGTCACTGCCTCTATTGCATAGACAGAATTGTTTTCTTTGGTCGAATGCCCCATGAGCTTCATATCGCATAGCACTCTAGGCGCATGCGAACTAACTTCACTTGATCATAGCTTTTGGTGCATAGCTGTTAGGTGCATGGACTCAGATTTTTTTATACTTCTACAAGACCTCCTTCAAAGTTTTCAAAACTGTAACAAGTTCAAAATACTTTAAAAAAGCATGGAAGAAAATTTAACTCGGCGCATAGTCATTTGTCGCATACTGTTGATCTGACGCATAAGGTCTTTAAGCGCATAGAGTCCTCTGCTGACAGACTGTCAAATCTTTCTTGAGATCCGAACCGACATAAATCTTTTGAAATCCCGAAGCTTTGCAGTTACATGAACGCAAAAATTGAGGTATCTCTTTTGTAATGATTTGCAGCATGTCACAAAAATCAAGGCGTCTGATTCATTGTCATTAATGTGCATATAATCAGCCATAAATAGTGCATAGTCCATGTGTATAAATATGGCTATTGACAGATAGATAAAACTTTACTCATTTTTAAGTTTTCAAATCCTCTCGGGTCTCAACCTTCTTTTCATTCTCTTTCCTTTCGATATGGCTCCTAAAATTTCTTCTTCATTGGCAAAGAAGTTCGCCAAAAACAAAGAGGTTGCTGTTGAGCCCGCCACCGATTTACCGTCGATGACTCACCCTGACGTCCAAAAATAAATCAACGGTGAGAATGATAACCTAACTTCTGTGAAGAAGATGGACCTTTTCGTGCATATGCGCCCAGAACAAAGAGACACAATGGAACTGTTATGTGCATGGACGAGAAATCATCATGAGTATGTGCAGACAAAATACACAGCTGAGGCGTATAGCCATTGCTGAAAAGCTCCGTCATGAATATGCGCTATTAGCAAAAACTTCCATACGCGCATAGATGTAGATGTCTTTAGACTTCTCGGTACGTAAATGAGCTGGAATTTTATGCGCAACTGCTTCCCGCATAGACATTGCTATCTTTTGGGGCACTGTATCATGAGCATGCACATAAGCCTTCAGACATTTATCTCTGCGCATGAAATTGCCATGCATATAGAGATGTTGCTTTTTTACATATATTATTCTAGAGAGCGATTTATGCGTATAACTGCGCATGACTGATTATTTACATGTCCTTTATGTGCATAAAACTCTTCTCTTTTCAAGTCTTCGTACATATCTAATGACTTGTATTCCTTTTGTAACTACAGTGTCTTTATCTTTTGCCCCACTGAACGAAATTCTTTTTGGGTCTACTCTCGGGATGATCGACATAAATTTTGATGAGGACATGGTACACCCTGCCATGTCTCAGATTAACGAGAATCAACCTCCCAATAGTCAAAAAATGATAGCCCACCAGGGTGAAGTTTTCCTTAAGAATTAAATGAATAGCGGGAGGATCCCTGCAGGTGGTAGTAAATTTTACCAAATGCCAGCGTTCTTATTCGGGATGAGTTGAGTACAACTGACCCTGTTTCCCTCAAGATCAAGGAGGAATGGTTTTCTGAATAAAAAGGAAGGAAGATGCGACTGCCCAAAAGTGAGCGCCAACTGCCAATGTCATCCTTCACCTAGGTGGCTTCCAAGAGAAGGATGAACTGGGATCTTACACCGGACCAAAGAGGAGTCTTGGTAGGCAGTATCGTTTATAAGTTTAGCAACAACAGAAGAGATACATTTGACTATGTTAGGAAGCCCCCTTCGTACTCCCTGCAATGGTTGAGACCTGGCACCATTATTAATGATGTAGGTCCTGAACTCCTCGCTTTTGGTGCTAACACCTTTGCCAACCAACTTTTAGAGGCAAAGAAACCATATCCCCCCAAGTGCTCTTCGTTTAAGCAGCTGGACACACCATGCTCATCCTTGGAGCAACCTGTAGTTATGGATGCTTTCAAAATATGAGGCACAGTTCAAACAGATTGGCATGTACCATGCCCTGAGGTCTACTATTTATGGATTACAGGTGAACCTGCATATGTTTGTTGCCCTCGTTGAAATGTATAACTGACGCACTGGCACATTCTACACGCCTGCTGGTGAGATGGGTTTAGCCCTTCACAAGATGCATGCAGTTTCAAAGCTGCTTTGGGGCACGGAAGCGTATGAAGAGTACTCTCCTAGTAATGAGGAGCTTAAAGCTCTGGAGGAGAAGGATCCGGAGTTGATGATAGTATATAAAGAGTTATTGTGCCATCACCACATCTGCCAAAAGATGCAAAAGATAAGAAGAAATCTGAGGTAGCTTCCATGTACGTTAATGAATGGCACAATTATCTGTTTACTGAAGGATCAATCGAAGAAGGTGATCCATTTCTCTACCTGACAGCCTTTGACCAAAGAAGGAATTAAAAAGTCGATGGAGGAAGTAGGTAAAACAAACCCAAAGGTAGACGAGTTTGGCGATACGCAACAAGTTCCTATCTACAGCTATTTCTACCAAGACCTACATAAGTTGTCCCATAAAGCATTAGTAGCTAGATATTTGATGATCTGGTTAAGCAATTGTGTAGTCTCTGGAGGCTCAGGAGCTATTGAAAGGCTAAGTAAAAATCTTATCCTTCCAGATGTGAAGTTGGCCTTTGGACATAAGCTAGCCCTACTTTCGGCTATGGTCTGTAGCATTCACAGAGGACCATGAGATTCTGTTGACAAAGTACTGAATTACGATAAAGAATCAGGTGATTTTGCTAGGGTAGAGCTACCCTACCATTATTTGATGGGTTGGTTGATTCTTCATCACACTACAAGAAAAAACCCCTTTTACAACGTTGAAAAAATATTGTAAAAGGGATTTTACAATGTTTGATAAAAAGTTATTTTATCCTGGGTTGTAAAAGGGGGACTATCTTCCACAATGTTTGTTTTAACGTTGTGAAGACGTTGTAGAAGTTATTCCCACAACAGTTTACGAACATTGTTAAAATTTATAAAATTTGGCAAAAGTCTTTTTACAACATTTTTTGAGTATTGTAATTTTTTTAAACGTATAACATGTATTGTAAATATAATTTCAATAACGTTCTGTAGTTGTGGTAGAAATAATATCTACCACGTTTAGTAAACATTGTGCATAAATTTTGTACAACATTGTACAAACATTGTAAAATGAGTTTATACAACTTTTAGAAAGTGTTGTATATATTATTCAGTCATTTTTGCCAAACGTTATAAATACTATTTGTATGTTGTAATTGTAATATCAACGATAATTTAAAAGTATTGTAAATAAAGTTTTCAACATCTAGAAGCGTTGTTAAAATGTTATCATACAACAATTTCTAAACCTTGTGATTGTGTTTCCATTTTAAAAAAAATGCAATATATAATAAAAATATATTGAATGCAATTATAATACAAATATAAATCTTTTCTCCAAAACAATCATTTTCTGACGCTTATAAACGTTACTGTTATATTGGTGGCTCTATTGAGCCTAGGGGTGCAAACGAGCCAAGCCGAGCCAAGCTTTCATAAGCTTGAGCTTGGCTTGATTAGAATTAACCGAACTCGAGCTCGAGCTTGATAAAATTTTTATTTTAGAGCTTGATCTTGGCTCGAGCTCTTTTATATTAAGCTTCAGCTTGGCTTGGTTTGAGCTCGAGCTTGGCTTGATAAGCAAGCTTGATTTAAGTTTAATAAACAAGCTTGATAAGCTCAAACTCAAGCTCGTTAAGCTTGATTTTGAGCTTGTTCAGCTTTATTTCAAGCTCACTAAGCTTGATTTCGAGCTTAACGAACTTGATTTCAAGCTAGTTAGGCTTGAATTCAAGTACCTATAATATTAACAATTTATTTATAAAAATTCAATTTTAAAAGTTTTTTAATATCAATTATTAAGGACATATAATTATATATAATGCACACAACCATATTGTTATACAAACATGCATAAAATTAGAATTCAACAAAGAACAAATTAAAATTTAAATAACAAAATAAATTTGTAGACTGCCAGCAACGAGCTCCTAAACAAGTTTCTAAACGAGCCAGCTTACGAGTCGGCTCGCAAGCTTCCAAACGAACCAGCTCGCGAGCTCAAACGAGCCGTGTACTTCTAAGCTTGAACTTGGCTCGTTTATTAAACGAGCTCGAAAATGAAGTTTGAGCTTGGCTTGTTTACTAAATGAACCGAGCTCAAACGAGCTTTTATCAAGCCAAGCTTCGAGCAGCTTGCGAACGGCTTGGCTCATTTGCAGCCCTAATTGAGCGTGAGGTTTCAGCAGCAGCAATAAGAAAAATCTTATAAGTGTAATAGAGTGCAAACATTACATATATTTCAAAATTGACATAAATATTACAACAAAAGTACCTTTTATTCTCTAGAAATTTCCTTTTTAGCAAGTAATAGAAATGTGTCAGAGTGCCCAGACTAAAGTACAGATTTATACACTTGGACCTCTTTTACATTGACATTAGAATAGTGCATCAGAGTAGCTATCTAGCTTGTGTACTATATACAAAAAACTGAAACTTCATTCTTATTGGGCAAGCTTGTTATGCCGAGACTCTATCCGGCTTCCTTTATGCAACCAATTGTAAAGTTAACCTCTCTTCTTTCCCAGTTCCAACAAGGTTCCAAAATTAGCAAGAAATAATACGATAAAATGAATACATGCAAAATGAAGACAATCTTTAGATAGAAACAATGTCCTCTACCAACTCGAAAGTACAATGCACACTATATTTAGGAGAAAAATGAAGAGAGTGAACGAATAATTTGCTTATGATTTTTAGTCACAACCCTTATCTTTAATCTTCTTACACGGAAACCATCATACACTAAAGAGATAAAACTTGAGTTCTACTCTAAGCTATCTTTTGCAAATAAAGTCACAACTTAAAAATATTTCAGATATGCATCACATTAAACTGACAGCAACACCCAGTTATTACTTCGACCAGTAAAGCCACTATTTTTAGGTACGATGTCGTAATCAAGAGAGAAAAACTATTCAACAAGTATTTGGTTTGATACTATTATAGAAGCATAAAAAAATACGCCTCCACAGAATGGTAAATCCAAAGAAAGAATGGCATACCTCTTCATAAAATGAACTAGCAAGAAGAGTGGTGCACTTCATCAATGTTTCAGATGATGGCACACTTCCTTAAAACAAGACAGAGATGCGTTTTGGTCCAACTTTACAAAGACATGCTCACAATTCTTACATTTCTTCCTCCATATTTAATGTAATAAATCTGACAGACGGGCACAACAGTCGAGAATATCAGAATCATTATGGCAAGAGATTTTCAGCAGGCAGACCCAGGTTGTCGTTTAGTGGTTTATTCGGCCAAACTCTAACAGAGTGCGCCATTGTGCTAAACTCTAACAGAGTGCGCCATTGTGCCAAACTCTAACAGAGTGCACCATTGTGCCAAGCTCTAACAGAGTGCAACATTGTGACAAACTCTAACAGAGTGCGCCATTTTGCCAAACTCTTACATAGTGCGCCCACTACTAAAAATTGTGGGGTTAGCGACGCCAAAAAATATCGCTAAATGGTAAATTTACGTCGCTAAAATGTATTAGCGATTTTATTAGCGACATTTTATAAATGTCACGATCTAGCTAGTCGCTGACAGGAAATATGTCGCTATACGTCGCAACTAGTAACGTATCTTAGTGACGTATGAACGTCGCCACTTTTTCTCCAATTAGCGACGTCGTCGGTATATGAGACACAAACTTGGTCGTAAAACTTCGGTGATATTTCTATACTTAGTGACGTTTACTGTGTCAAAAAATGTCGCTGACATTCCTCACTTAGCAACGTTTATCAACGCAAATACGTCGCTAATATTTGTGAATGTAGCGACGTTTAGCAACGTATTTAGTTACATCTTGATGACATGGCAGATATTGCCAAGTCAGCATATTAGCGACGTTTAACGACATATTTGCGATGTCGTGGTACAGTTGTAACGACATTTTGATACCTATTAGACGTATTTATACGTCGCTAAACGTCGCTAAATTGCTGTTAAAAAATGTATTTTGTTACATAATAGTTTATATAACAATATTCAGCCTGCAGTTTATACAAATATATTCACAATTTATAAAAATAGACACCTACAATGGAATATCACACATAAGTAGATTGTTAAACACCGATAAATTCAAATCTACTTTCACTATTGGCCAATGTCATACAAATTCAAATATACATAAAAGTCTGAAATAAATATCCTCATATCACTAAAAGAATATATACAAAAGACCCAAAAATGGGCCAATGTCAAACAAATTTCTAAAAATGGGCCAATGTCACACAAACTCACAACTATATGTCCAAACTAGGACTAATGCTAATAAGGAGGAGGAAAATTGCTGCGCAACTGGGATACGATATAGTCCAACTGGTTATGTGAAAGCGCGACCGATGTCGAACTAGGAAGCAGTATCGTCGGTGTCGATGCCGGCGAACTAGGAGGACATATCCGCTCCAATGCTGACAACCGATCATTGTATGAATCTATGACACCTATAATCTGAGTGACGGAACGCTGTGTCGATGATGCCAGATCCGTAATGTCCCGCTGTGTTGTCTCGGTCATAGTCCTGAGCTCCAAAAGGTTTTGCTCGAGCGCATCAAAACGTGCTAAGATCCTCGCATCGTCCATCTGCAGCTAGGACTGGGGCTGCTGCGAAATCTTTCCCATCAACTCGTTACGCAGAGAGGCAATCTGATAGTCAACTCTCTTCTGCTGGACTCGCATCGACTCCTGGGAAGGCTGTGGGGGTATGCACAGGGGCAGAGGGGGTTCTAGAGCAATGTGTTACAACATAGGCGCTGTAGGATCCCATACCGTAGTACGTACTCCTCTAAAGACCATCAACGACTGTCTTCCACATCTCGTCAGCCGACGAAATTGGGTGGGCCGGTGGCTGCGAGGAAGTACCGGCCTCTCCCTCGGGAGGTGTAGTAGTAGCATGTTGCGTTGACTGCTCACAGAGCCGTATATACTCATTCTAGAAAAAAATGAATCGCTCGATAAATGTACTTGTTACTATCCACTCGTTGTAAACATAAATATTACTATCTAAGAAACTTATTACTAATTAGATGGATATTTATTTGTATATTTTCTAAGTTATATTAAAATTAAAAAAATATAAAATAATACTTACGTAAGTCTGCGTGGCCCTATCATCGATGAGTTGTCCGCCCTTCCGATAGGTGGCGAGAAAGACGATCACCATGTTAGCGTCCTCTCTCCTCTGGACCTGTTAATTAAAAAATATATTGTTACTAAAATTAACCATTTTATCCTACTTTGATCAAAATAATATATATAAGTTCAAATACTTACCATGCGACAAAAATATTCCGTCATCGGAATCGACCCACCACACCACTTTTCTGCCTTCTTCCTGGCCGCCTTCCCCTTCTCCGACTTTTTCTTGTACCTGGGATCGTCGAATCTATCCATCATCTGAGTCCACTGCTCAGTCATGATCCAACCTTGGATTGGTTTTCCTAAATGATCATGGTCCTTCTGATCACTGATCGTATCCCGGACTAGCTTAGCGGCGACGGAAGGAAACATCTCCTCGATCACCTCGGCCCGGTGTGGTGGGTAAAAATACTTGTTCTACAAGAAGTAATATAATAAGTTATGTAATATAAATAAATTAGATGATCATCATTAAAACCAATATATTTTGACCGTGAAGTGCGCAAACCAGAACACCTTCCTCTCGTCTGGAGTATCAGAGTAGGCGATCCAAGGGCCGCCATAATTGTACCTCAGAAAGAGCCCCAAGCATCTCTATACCCTTGATGGACGATATCTATACAAAGATAATTATATTCATCGAAAAGTCAATATATATATATATATATATATATATATATATATATATATATATATATATATATATATGCATAAGGAAATGTTAACTAATTAACTTACTTTGTGTCGTCGGCCCAAATCACCATCCGATGCTCGTTCGGAGGCGTGCATGGAGGATCTCTCTGATACTGAGACGACAGGGGATGGGCCTCGTCCGTCTCCTTCGCGGTCTCAATGGTACCGTCAGCAGTAGGAACAGTGGACGGAGGAGTAGGCTCTGGCCTGGAACTGCTCGTCCTAGGAGTACTGTCATGGGGAGACGCAAGTGGTCGAAAGAGTGGAGTACTCGGAGACAATGGTCCGGACGTAGTACCCGGTACCAAAGGAGTGCTGCCGTTCGGAGCATGTTGTCCTCTAGATGCTCCTCTACGTCCGAACCCTCCGCATCGTCCTGTCATAACTGATAACAACATATGATGATAAAACAAATATGCAGATATAGATATAATAAAACAAAATGAAATAAAGAAAAAAAATAAAATAAATCTCACAGTCATAATGGAATTGCACAGTAAATAATTACTAGTACATGTCACAAGTCTAAATATATGGTACATTCTATATTCAAATTGTTCAAATAGACCTGGAGCAATCCTCCATTGAATTTTTTGGGTTTTATTTTACAAGTACATGTCACAAGACTAAATTAATTTTATTTTATTTTCAATCTTCTTCTGAAATTTATCTTCTTTGTTTTCCTCGTCCTCCTCTTCCTCTTCATCCTTATCTTCACTTTCATCTACTTCATCTTTCTCTTTAGACAATTCTACCTCTTCTACACGATTAGCCGTATAATGAGGAACTTTCGTTGAGTCCACATCTACAATATTTATTACAAGAGGAAGCTCATCCTCCTGATAAGCTATTTCGTCAACGTCAAAGGTATTTTTAGCTTTGGTCTTGCATACTGCCCATCAGTCCGACCTCGTTGTTCCTTGTTTAGGATAAGTTGTGAAGTACACGACCTGAGCCTGGCTTGATATGACAAATGGTTCGTAACCTTGATATCGACGCCGGTAGTTTATATCCACAAGACCATGCTTGTTTATTTTTCAACCTTGATCTTGGATCAAATCAATTAATTCATACTTGAAGAACACGATCTTAGCATGCTCTGTTCCATAATTATATGTCAGCTCCATAATCTCCTGTATGTTGCAATATAAATCATTGCTTATATCAAAATCTTTGTAGTTCAAAGATTTGATACACAAACAACTGTTTTTCGTGGAATAGATATCTAGGAAGTTTTCTCTGATCGGGGCAGTTGTTGACTTGAACTTAAACCTATTTACATAATAGCTTGGCCATATTTTGATGGCATAAATTAGCCCTTTAGCTAGAGTTCTAATAGATTCATTCTTAAGTGTTGCGTCTGGACGATCGACCTAAATACCAAAAGATAAAAAAATAAGTTCAACGTTCCGTTAATTATTGTATAAAGTGCATATACAAAAAGTAATTACCGAGCTCCTTACATATGCACTCAACCAAGAAGAAAAATGATATCTCATTTCCTGTTATACATCTTCATCTGTTATGTATGGTCTACTCGACATAACCTCTTCATAAATGTGCTGAAAAACAACAAAACATCGGCCAATTAGTTTAATAATAATAGCGTATACTATTATATTGAGATGACGTGAACGTGGACGTATTAATTACTTATCCCTCGAGCTTCTCCACTTCATCCTTGTCGCAGTTGAGTAATATATACAATCGAGCAGCTCTTAGTTCATCGTCATTCAAAAATCTTTTCTTCATTTTTCTCGAAGGCTTTCTGAATGCATTGAATCCTTTCAGTATTGCATTATTAGATTCCCGGTACCCGTCGTCATTTCTCGGGGCTCTCATTTGATTAGTAGCAACATGAGGCTTGAAATACATGGAACAAAAGTTTGTAATCTCCTTGAGAACATATTTTTCACAAATAGAACCATCGACTCATGCCTTGTTTTTACCTTTCTCTTTAGATGGTTCAAATACTGCTCGAACGGATACATCCACTGATAACCTACAGGTCCACCGACACGGGCCTTATAGGAAAGATGAATTGGCAAATAATCCATGGAGTCAAAGAATCCTGGATTGAACACCCTCTCGAGCTTGCGCAGTGTTATCACAATGTCCTTCTCTTATTTTTCTAGGCGATCGACGAGCAATTTAGTAGAACAAAGATCTCTGAAGAATATGCTAAGCTATGTTAATAATTCCTAAACTACCTGCGGTAAGAATTCCTGAAATGCAATCAGAATTAACCTCTCCATGAATACATGATAGTCGTGGCTCTTCATACCCGTCAGTTTGTTCTCCTTCAGGTCGTCGCATCTTCTCAGATTCGACACATACCCATCTAAAATTTTTATCCCCTGAATCCACCTACAATGTCTCCCTTTATCCTCCTTGTCCAGTGAGAAAATTGCCTTAGGCTTCTTATACTTCCCATTCCCTTCCTCTATCAAATACAACGCAGGACATCTGCATATTTCTTCCAAGTCCAACTTGGCCTTAGGATTATCTTTCGTCTTCCCCTTTACGTCCATCACAATATTAATAATATTGTCAAACACATTCTTCTCGATATGCATGACATTAAGGTTATATTTGATAAGATTTGTGCTCCAATATGGCAGGTCCCAGAATATGCCCCTCTTCGTCCAGTTATGAGTGTGACCAAATCCATCACACTTTTACCCCTTAGTAGACTCTTCGATAGCACTTTATAAATCTTTAACTGTCATGCCCCAGTCCTAAAATACCGAGGTACTAGCCAAATGGCAATGGCCAGCAGCACAACTCCAATGGACAAATCCAATTTAATGGACCAGTTAGAGTGCACTTAAGATATAGAATAAATACAATGGTCTATGATACATGTCACAGTCTAATTCTAATCTCATCCACAGAAAGTAAACACAATTCAATATGATAGACCAGTCAAGATAATAGATAAAAAGAAATAGTCCATCATCAAGTCAATATAAGTAGTATCTCGAGGAACAACCCGACAAAATAAAGAAAAGAGAATAGCATCAATACATATGTCCATTAGGCCATATATGAAATAACAATAAGCATAGATAACTGAGTAAGTAACTGAATACTCAGAAGAGATCCTCTGACACAACCTCATCCTTTGGTGCCAGTATTGCTCCAACGTCAGCTCCTATACCGTATATCTCGGGGTAATCCTCCTCTGCTGTACCTGGGGACATAATCCGGATCCAGGTCCTTTGGGGACATAACAAGGTACAAGAAACATTCAAGTAAAATAAAATGCAGTAAAAAAAAAGATCCTCAGGGCAAGCTATGTAACCAGCTATGTAAAATATAAATAAGAGCATCACTAATACTCAGGCTGAGACCACTACAGCTCTATGTCGGGGAGCCCGTAGAAGCAAGTAGTATCTCGTAGGGTCAGTAAATATGCCAAGCTCTGATATAGAGACTAAAGCACCTCCAGTAATATAGTATATATTTATATATATATAATCAGCCTGTAGCATGTATGTTACTCCCCACCTAATGTAGCCTCATGTCTCATGTTCATAACATGCAAGATCATGACTTCTAGCTAGTATAACGAGTCATAATGATATCTCTATATATGCAAGTCTCATATCACGAATCCTGTAAGCCTATACAAAATTACCATAAATAACTCAAGAAAGCTTTTGTCATATAAAATAGTATCCAGTGTCCTACGGTATGACGTACTTGGTAAAGTAAGAACGCAAAAGAATAGGATCGTGGAATCAATTCTCTAAATGATGTTACACGACTCCGCGTACGGCGTCGGCACCCGAATCTTGTTCGGACGCTAAGCAACGTCTCACGGTCCTAGGTTGAACATGTACATCACATAAGTATATAAGTGGTATCTCCAAACACCCGAATCTACTACAAGTTGGCAAGGTACACTTGTATGGGTTCTGAGCTCCGTTAGTTGCTCCGATATAAGTGATATCTCCAAATACGCCTACGGATGCTGAAAAAATATCACCATTATTCTCAGAATACTTGAAATAGCTAGGATTGACTAGCCACAAGCCCAATTTGGACACAAGGGCAGAATTGACAGTTTTGGATCAAAACGGGGTCCACATGTGGCCCACTTCGCACTAAAAAATATGCCAGAAATAAAGTTATTCAAATTTATCAAACTTAGTATCTACAAGTCCAAAACGATGATATCAACCCAACGAAATATCCAGAACTGGATTCTGATGAGCCGGTCACGAAATCACCCATATAGTAGAACCGCAGGGCCCGCGAAACGATATTTCGTTAACGTTCTCAGAATTAAACCAAACTTGGGTCACAGGATCAGCGTAATGCTGCAAATCCGATGGCACAAGTTTTGTTGTGAAACGATAAGCACACACGAATCTATGACAAGTGTTAAAACAGGCCGATACGGTACTTTTCGACGGATATGCGTTGATTCCGGTGTGCACGTACATCCAAATCAACTTTCGTAAAATCTTATACGTCCGCGTTGACGATACGCTCCTTTCGGTGCAATTCGCATACGACGAGGTCACTTCGTTTAGCAAGACGCACCCCGTATCAAAAAAATTTGGGTTTAAGAAACCAAGTTTTTGACGAATTTCAATAGTAAATAAATCACAACATAATCAACAATAAAATAAACTAATTGAAGAGTTTAAAACTCGGTTAGGTTGTCTAATTTACTGTTCAAGTAGAATTTTAACATCGCGTACAGTTATGAAGATAACGAGACTCAAACACGCGCACCTGGGACATTTTTTATTCTTAAAATTTGGGTCATTTTTTCCTGTTTTGTGTCACGATTTGCGATCGATACAGGACACGATAAGCTAAACTAATTACACAAGATTCAAGGGGGTCATGTGGTCTTCACATAGGATTCAACGGGTCACTGTTTGGATTACTGTACAGGGAGATACAGGGGCGAGAAGTAGGGTACCTCACTATGACTGCCGTTCATCTTGATTTCGGGCAGCTGTTCACGGTGATCGTCGGCTGTCACTACGGCGGTCGACTGATTTGGCGATGGCCAGGGTAGTCGGCGAGATAATGATGGTGGTGGTCTTCTCTAGTGGTGTTTATATAGGGTAAAGGGGAGAGGTTACAGGGAGAGGAAATGAGGGGTTCGGCGGTTGACGGGGAGAGGAAGAGATGGGGACGCGGGGATTAGGGGAGAGTGCTGTAGCGGGTAGGTTTTGGGTTTCGAGTGCTGGGGTGCGGGTCTGAGGGTTTAGGATTTAGGGTTTCGGGTTGGGTTCGGGTATCCGGGTTCGGGTTGGTTTAATTCAGTTTAGTTTATATATATATATATATATATATATATATATATATATATATATATATATATATATATATATATATATATATATAGCCATCTAAAAATAGTTTTGGACCTCAATAAATTCAAAAACAAAATCTATAATACTCTAATAATAGTTGTGCACCAAAAAATATATTTTTGTGCAATAATAGTAATTAATTAAATATACAAAATATTAATCCATGAATTAACATTTATTCTAATTAGCTAAAAAAATACATAAAATTATCCCTTAATCTCAGTAATTACATATTACCATTAGTAAAATAATAAAATTTTAATTCTAAAAAATTAGAGTGTTTACATTAAGCTCTTCCCATATCGTGTCTCTAGGCCACCTTGGAGGTGGAATTTCCTTCTCCACAATACCGATACAAATTTTTTTCCTATTCCTCTGGAACAGATGATCCGACTGAAAAAATTATCGATGAGAATCAAAGAAGCACAGTTTTCTCCGTATTTCAAGCAAAAAGCCTTAGTGCAGTCCATGCAATATGGATACGGGAGACGACCATGAGTGCTCCATCCAGATAACATACCATAAGCCAAAAAGTTGTTGATGGTCCACATAAGTGCTGCCTTCATCTGAAAATTTTACTTTTTGGAAATATCGTAGGTGTTGGCACCTACTTTCCACAACTGATTCAACTCATCTATCGATATTCCTCTTAGGATTATTTGGACCCGGTGTACATAAGGAATCTTCATGCACATCCAAGGCAGTAGGTTGTACGGAGTAACGATCATAGGCCAATACGAATATTGGGAGCCCAAAAGTCCAAATGGGGTAAAATCGTCAGAGGAGAACCCCAATCTTATATTACGCGAATCCGAAGCAAAATCATGATACTCTCGATCGAAGTCCTTCCATACTTTTCCATCGGATGGGTGATCCAACACTCCTTCAATCTGTTCTCGCCTATGCCATCTCATATTTTTGGCAGTCTCCTTCACCATAAACAACCTCTGCAACCGGGGCATCAAAGACAAGTAGTACATCGAATAGGTCAGCTTTCTTGCACCGGCAGACCTTCCTGTACCAGTTGCCTTATAGCGATCAACATACAAAAATTTGCATATGTCTTCATCCTAATCGTCTTTGTAGTACATCATACACCCATTGTGATATGCATCAATTTTCTCGTATCCCATCCATAGTGGTCTCACCATCCTCTTAGACCGATAGAAGTCTTTAGGTAACTTAGCACTTGCCGACAAGATCTCTATAATCAACTCCATCAGTCGGTTATAGTATTCTTACGATATTTTAAAATCAGACTTTGTCACGACCCGCACCCGGAAAATCGGGCATGAGTCGTGGGTACGTCCAGCCTACGCCGCAGCATCGGCGGTAGAACGCTGTCTAGGTCAACTATCTAGCTAACAATCTCACGCAATCAATATATAAATCTGTCAAGATCTCAACTCCAAACGGAGGAGCAATATCATAATGATAATCACAATGTACTCAATCACGAATCTAAGCACGATAAGATAACACAGAAAATTAACAACTATAAAGTCTAAACAATAACAACTACTACAACAACCACAACATCAATAATAATAATATATCATCCAAAATAATATAAAATACAAGGTCAATCCAAAACCGGAGACAAATCCGGTGCTAAAGCTAATAAAAACAATAACAAGGTCCTAGTGATCCATGCTACCAATCCGAAAATTACTCATAAACTAGAGGGTCCCTGTCTACACCATCGACAGGCTCAGGTCCATAAAATGTTGGACACCACTCCTCCGGATACTCTAGAAAAATATGTCCAGTCAGGACTGGAGCAAGTACATCTCTAACAACAGTTCCATTTAAATGATAAAAACTATAAAACAGTTATAGAAAGTAGCAAGGAGAATGAAATAAAGTATGGAACAAGAAATATACATATCACTGGTGCATAAGGTAAATATGCATGGATATAAGAAGCAAGATAGTAATAACTATAAGGTGCAAGAAATCTAAACTAAGATCAAGTCTGTGCACAAGAACGTGTAGTGGGTCCAGAATAAAATACATGTAGTGAGTCAAGTCCAGAAACATGTAAGTGAGACCAGCAAGAAATGCAAGAGACTCCAGACTATAAAGAATGAACTCGGTGTCTTTGAAATACTTGTTTCGACATATAAACGGCTAGGGGTAAGTACGGCTCACCGCGCACTGGGTGCGCGGCTGCTATCATTCCAGATTAGACCAGAGGGGGTGATTCTTGATGATTCTAGATGAGAATATTTACATGTCTACTAGAGTATTTCCCCGCCCCGACTAGTATAAGTGAATCCAAGACCCGACACGTAAATCAAGTATGAGTCCAGCCTGAAATATGAGTGATGCCTGTAGGTGATGCCTGTAGGTGATGCCAGTAGGTGATTCCAGAATAGAGGCTAGAAACATGAAATAAATACGTGTCACAAGTAAATAAATCCAGAAATACTAGTCCGTGTCTCGTGTTGTGCCAGAAAAATCAGATGATACTATACTAGAAGCTGAATCATAATAATCATCAGATAATAAAAACTATCAGAGAATGTACTCGCCTGACGTTCGGAGCAACTAGCAATCCGAACTGGTGTCGCAAGGACCTATTACGAAAAGTAAGGTTAAACAAGTTTCTAAAGAGTTAAACAGATATAAAATAACTAAAAATAGGCTTCTAGGGTCGTTCTAGGTCAAACGGGTCAAACCCGTAAAATCTGGGTCAAAAAGTCAACTATGGGTCCAAAAAGTCAACTCTGGGTCAAATCTAGGTCAAAAGTTGACTTTAGCGGTCAACCGAGTCAACTACGGTCAACTCTAGGTCAAACTAGGGTGCCCTTGAAATTTTAGGTCAAAACTAGGTCATTAAGCTAATAAACCTTCAAACTCACCTCCTTGAGGTATCCGATACCTCAACCTAGGCTACGCACCCCGCCTATACCCGCTAAAACCTATGCTAGCATGCGTAATTATATATACATAAGCATATAAAAATTACTCCAATACTATTCCCAGGCTATTGCTCAAATACCCCGCTCGAAACTCAATACCTTGGTGAAATACCTTGATATCTCAAGGTATTGGGATACTCTCCAATACCCCTCTAACTACCCCTCTAGTTAGCTATCTAGGCTTATAAATATATTCCTAGTTAATAATCTAGGCTAGAAAATATATATCTAATACATATATGCATATACCCATAGATATCTACATATATACATCACACATACACACATACATATATACCCATATACCTTAACTTACCTATACATATATATATATATCTAGCTATCATATATATCTAGCTATATGTATTTATATATCTATATGCATAGATAGATATAACTATCTACCTATCTATCTATCTAACCATCAATCTATCTATCTACCTATCTAACTATTTATTTATCTATCTATCTATCTATTTATATATCTATCTATCAATTTATCTATCTATTTATATATCTATCTATCTATGTATCTATCTAATCTATTTATGTATCTATCTATCTAACTATATATCAATCTATATATCAATCTATATATCAATCTATCTATCTATCTATCTATCTATCTATCTATCAACTTATCTATCTACCTAGTTATCTATCTATCTATCTATCTATCTATCTATCTATCTATCTATCTATCTATCTATCTAACAATCTATAAATCTATCTAACTATATATCTATCTAACTAACTATATATATATATATATATATATATATATATATATATATATATATATATCACTTTCTCTCTCCCTCACTCGCCTGCTGCTGCTGCTTACCCCGCTGCTGCTGCTTACCTTGCTGCTGTTGCTGCTGCTGCTGTGCATGCTGGCAGCGTGCTGCGCTGCCTCCCCCGCTGCTCGCTGCCCCTTCGCAGCCACACGCACACACACGACCACACACACAAACACAATCACACACAAACACACACACACATATATACATATATATATATATATATATATATATATATATATATATATATATATATATATATATCTATATATATATATATATATATATATATATATATATATATACAATCATACATATATATATATATATACACACTCTAACATATATATATATTCTAACACACACACTCTAACATATAAATACACACACACACATACAAGCACATACATACATATATCTATCTATCTATCTATCTATCTATATATATATATATATATATATATATATATATATATATATATATAAACACACATCTATATATATATATATACACACATATATCTATTTATATATATACACACACTAATATATATATACATATACATATACATACACACACTCAAGCATATATATATACACTCACTCACACACTCTCACTCTCACACACCCTCACACACACACTCTCACACACACTAACACACACTCTCACAAACACTCACTAACACACTCACATATACATAAAAATACACATACATATATAAATATATATATATATATAGAAACACAGACACACAAATATATATATATATATATATATATATATATATATATATATATATATATATAAACACAACACACACACAACACACAACACAACGAACAACGCCCCACCAACGCACGCCCAACGATCCCTACACGCACAAACACAAATATATATATAAAATATAACCCGAAAACTCTAGCACACACTCCCCGATGCTAACCCAACGCGCGCACAAGCCCGAAACTAGAAAACCAAGTCGAAATGGCCGTTCGGTCATTTCGACGAACACGCGGTGTGCGGTTCGGAAAACCTCCTGAAACGCACACCAAACCAACTCGGAATCGGCCCAAAATATACCCACGGGTCCTAAACGATGTCTAGATCCTAAAAAAAATACTACCCATCGATTCTAGACCCGTGGCAAAAATGCGCACGCACTTAGAACCGGCGAAACGCCCGTTTCTCCGCGACACGACTTTACGTGTCCGAACGGAGACACGCACTAACCCTCAAGACACCCGACAATGTCTACCTAGGTCCGTCTAACCTAGGGCATCACCAAAAATTGGGCCAATCTCGGATTTTACCCGAAATTGACACAAAATCTAGTGTCAAAGTCTCCAAACACAACCCAACTAGTTCCAACTTTCTCCCACGGGTAGACCTAAGGTCTAGGAAGGTTCTAAACTATTAATTACACTACATAAGAGTAATTACAAGGGAGAAAATTAGGGTTTACCTCTTGGGAGTTGGAATCCCAAGCCAAAGTCTCCAAAAAGCTCCAAATTTACCACAACTAGCTTTCAAGCTCCCAATCCAAGCTCCAACATCAAATCTAAGCTCTACCCACCTAGGTTAGGGAAAAATGTAGGGTTAGGGTTCACACAAAGTAAGAAATGGAAGAAGGAAGAGAAGAAAAAAGGAGGAAACTTACTTGCGAAGGAGAAAGGAAGAAGAAGAAGAAGGGATTTGGGGAGGGTTGCTGCTCTTGGTCGGGTGGGGGCTGGAAAATAGGGGCCGGCCATGTAAAGTAGGTTTCCAAAGTCTCCAAATGTCCAAAATGCCCTCCTCCCACTTGGGTTTGGGTTTCGGGTTCCAAAAGCACTCAAACTAACTCCAAATCTCTCCAACTAACCCACAAAAAATATAATAAATATTCTAAACCCAAAAAGGTCTCATAAGGGTGTGGATTGGGTCGGACATGGGTCCACTAGGGTCTGACATGGGTCCAGGCTAGCCAAAATTCTAAAATAATCAAATAAAAAAAATAATACAATCACTATTTAAATATAAATACAATTAATTATAAATAATACACAATTAACCCAAATTAAAATAAAAAAAATACCCGACTCTAGAAATTGGGTAGTGACAAGCTTATCCTCCTTAGAAAATTTTGTCCTCGAAATTTAAAGTCAATCGCACTCCCTCTAGGTCAAACCCCCAACAATCACAGTCAAGAAATTCTACCTAAACAACATGCAAGATTATGGTCCTACTGGTCGTGTTATCACAGTCTTGATCAGGGTCACTACACTATCTACCATAACACAAATAGAATAGTCTAACAGGTACTAATAAAATACACCACAAGGAATGGAAAGGACAGGAAGAAGAACAAAGAGACAAACCTGCTAACCCGACACCCGTAGCATCGGCCTCCTTGACCGTCAACGCATAAGCCCTGCCCTGCTGGGGTATATCCCTCTGCTGGTGCGGGGCATGATGCTGTGCCACAAGTGGCCTAGCTCCAACTCTCCGATCCTGTGCTCCACCAAATGGAGGTGCAGTGGGGCAATCTCCCATCTGGTGAGCAGCGGATCCACAGAACAAACACACCTTCAACCTCCTCCTACAAATATCCCAAGTGTGTCATGCCTTCCTGCAGTAGGCACAAGTGGGCACCCTCTGATCCTAACCCTGCTGCGCTGCCTTCTGCACATAGGGATGCTTAGCTGGTCCCGTACTGCCACTTGCACTGCCTGAATCATCCCTTCCTCTCTTGGACTTGAGCTCCAAGTCATCCTCTGCTCTCTGAGCATCCCCTACTATCTGCTCAAAAGTCGTCTTGCGGTCGCTCATAGTCAAAGACTTGACCGCCATGACCTAGACCTTGCGAAACTTCCTCGCCTTTGCTGCCTCACTCAAACCCTCCACGAATCTGCCCAGATGGCAGAACTCTGCTGCGTACTCGTCCACTAGCATGCTCCCTTGGACGAGTGCCTCGAACTGGCTCTCCAAAGCATTGAGCGCCACATCTGGGAAAAACTTCTCCTTAAAAAGCCTCTTGAAAGCCTCCCAAGTAAGCCCTGGTGCCGCAATCCTCGTATCAGTACGATACCATGTCAAGGCGAGGTCGAACATCTGACTGCCCACTGCCTCTATCTGTATACTGTCTGGGATCTGTGCCAGCCTGAAGATCCCCTCAATCTACTCTATCCAGTCATCCGCGTACAAGATCCCTTCTGTACCCCGGAACTCCTTGGGCCACATCCTCTGGAAGTCAATGATGCTGCCCAGCCTCGGGCGCTGAATCTGATCTGCCTGTGGCTGAATCTGTGCCACTCTGTCCACTGCCGTCATGGCCACCTGGTGGGCGTTCTCAATGCCCAGCCTCATCACATCCACCTGACGGTGCTGCGCGTCCATCATCTCCCTGAAGAACGCAAACAATTATGCGGCATCTACTGGTGCAGGAAGTGGTGGAGGAACCACCGGAACAACTGGGGTAGTCCTCGGATCGACAGGTGAAGGAGGATCCCCGAGAGAAGCAGATGCTCCCTCAACCGCAGGAGTGGTGAGTGGAGCGATAGTAGCTGCCTGAATACGAGCTGGACGAGAGGTAGCAGACCTCTCAGTAGTAATTGCTGGGGCGGTACGATGGATCGTGTCTCCGGAGGCATCCTGAACACAGATCAAAAGAAGTCAATACGGTGCAAGATACGATATCATCAAAGAAGGATAGTAATAT